>CM062295.1:772897002-773497002 GCA_031216915.1 Pictodentalium vernedei
CATATCATGTGACACCTCACTGGAACGAGCTCATTGAGCTCGTTCCAATGAGAGGTCACATGATATCGATATGGTTTTGTTGAAAAAAATTTTTTTTAAAAATGATATTTAAAATATTAAATTTTGATATCGTCTACGTTGGGTGAAGGGTTAAAGTTAAAATTTATTTAAAGTTTAAACATCTGAGTGTATAGACATCTATTGATAAAATCCATTGTTTATCTATTTCTGAAACAAACCCAAAACATCTAGAAAAGCTACAAAAAATTGGAATGTTCACAAAAGTACGACATGATGAAATGTAAATCTGCATGTTGCTACAGTTGAAACTAGAAGTCATGAACCCAAAACATCTAGAAAAGCTACAAAAAATTGGAATGTTCACAAAAGTGCGACATGATGAAATGTAAATCTGCATGTTGCTACAGTTGAAACTAGAATTCCTGTCACACAATTTGCACAGAAATGCTCGTTACTTAATGCAAAGAATGAAGTAGTCTGAAATACACAACAAAGTTTGCACTTTGCAATGCAAAATATTTTGAGGATACGGAATGAATGTTTTTCTCATATAATATTTATGAAACGAGACTAAGAATTTTCCGTTTAGGTGAGCCCAAATGGCAAATTTGGATGAGTTTCATAAATATTATATGAGAAAAACACTCTATTTATGATATGACACACACACACACACAAATTAGTCACTTAGTATGACCTTTTAACCCATCACCTAACTTGAGTTGCAGACAGCACTTCGAAAAAACATCCTCGTATAACTAAAAATTTTCATTTTTTGCTTCCAAAACATAGGTTATGACCCCTCATTGGAATGAACATGCTAGTTCCAATGAGGGGGTCATAACCTATGTTTTGGAAGCAAAAAGGGAAAATATAAAAAACAAGAGGGATATTACATCCCAACGCTCACCTACATTCGTGCTTGATAATGTCGTTCCAATGTAACATGCCTAATATTTAGTTAATATAAATCATTAACTAGGCATCAAATGATTAATGTGGTTTATGTGATGGCTTTGGAAAGTCTATATTTCTGCATTTATTATATATCAATTCAACATAGAATCATTGGATATAAAAGCATTTGTTTCTTTTAGAAATGTTTATGATTAAGAATATGAATCGTGAGGCCAGATATTAAATCATAAATAAGAATTAGGAAAGGCTTTCATAAATTTATTTTAGAAGAAGAAATTGCAGTTAAATTTCTGCATACAGTCGGGTTAATACGTACGGTTGTTATTGAAATATGAAAATCAACAGTAATGAGAATTTAAAGCAGCACAATCTGCACAAAAGCTGACTTTAATGCAAATTCTTACAACACCTAAACGCAAATTCTTACAAGTTTTGGCTGAAAATTGTAGGTGAAATTTGGAAGAAAGTCGTAGTATCAGGGTTAAATAATGTGCTGATAGTCGCCTACAACGTACATATGCAATATGAAAGGCCTGAGGCCAGTGATCTTTGAAAAAATAACCTTAACATTAAATCTTACAATATTGGACATGCTGGATGCCAACGCTGACGCCTGAGGTCATCATATAAGCTCACCATTTGTAATAGAAGTAGGTGAGCTAACAAAAATACATCAGATCAAAAATAAAATAGGAGGTACAAAATGGCATTATGTAATGAAGAATCACTGAAATTGTAATTGAAATACATTTATTGGTTAAAGAGGCGTTGCGGAAAAACATTCGTTCAAGAGAGTGACTATAAGTCCCAACAAAAATACATCACATCAACAACTAAACAAAATAAGCCTTAATGTTACTAGTAACAAGTATGAGAAAGTATTAAATAAAAAAAAAAGTTAAAAAAATTTTTTTTTAAAGAAAGTGAATATAAGTCCCAAAAATCCCCCTCAAATTCCTCAAATATGCATGTAATGAGGGTGCAGTGTTACCGCAATGTAGTTCAGTAACCCATGTGTACAATATCAATTGCCTGGAAAGACACATAGAAACAGAACTCACCTTAACACAAACTTTTAGAACTTAAAATTGAGTAAGTCAGAGAAAAACATGAACATTGTGACTGAAAAAAAGAAAAGAAATCAGTTAAATTTCTGCATACAGTAGGGTTAATACCTGCAGTTGTTAGTGAAATGAAAAAATAAACAGTAATGAGAGGTGAAGGCATCACAATCTGCACAAAAGCTGACTTTAACGCAAATTCTTACAACACCTAAATGCTAATTCTTACAACAAGTTTTGGCAGAAAATCAGCCTCATATTCCTCAAATATGCATGTAATGAGGGTTAAATATTACTGCAATGGAGTTCAGTAACCCAAGTGTAGAATATTAATCGCTTGGAAAGACACACAGAAACACAACTCACCTAAACACAAAGTTTACAAAGTTTTACAACTTAAAATTTACCAAGTCCGAGAAAAACATGAAAATTTTTACTGAAAAAAAAGAAAATTTCCGTTAAATTTTTGCATACAGTAGGGTTAATACCTACAGTTGTTATTGAAATATGAAAATCAACAGTAATGAGAAGTTAAAGCAGCACAATCTGCACAAAAGCTGACTTTAAAGCAAATTCTTACAACACCTAAATGCAAATTCTTACAACAAGTTTGGGCAGAAAATTATAGGTGAAATTTGGAAAAAAGTCGTAGTATCAGGGTTAAATACTGTTCTGATAGTCCCCTACAACCTACATATGCAATATCAAAGGCCTGAGCCCACTGATCTTTGAGAAATTAACGTCAACATTAAATCTTACAATATTGGACACGCCGGATACCGATGCCGACGCCGATGCCGACGCTGACGCCCAAGGTCATGACAATAACTCACCACTTCTTTCAGAGGTAGGTGAGCTAAAAAATGAATGGCGTTTTTCTTGTATTGCATGAGATGGTTTTTGCCGTTACGTTAGGTAAAAGATTAATACAATATAACCCACCCTAAATAGGACAGATAACGTAAAGTCTCCCTACTGAAATTATGCAAATGTGACCCAGTTGTATTTTGTTTAGCGAATCAAACTGTCCTGTTTTGAAATTGACCAATGAAAGCTCCGAACTCTAATTATGCAAATTATGAAAATGTAGCCCAGTTGTATTTTGTTCAGCCAATGAAATTGTCTAGTTTTGAAATTGACCAATAAAATTGACGGAAGGCTTTATTTATCACTGATTAATATGAAAACAAAGTATCAAATGTGTTAACCCTTTACCTAACATGAAAAGCAGATGACACTTGCAAAAAAGATTCTTGAATAACCAATTTTTTTCATTTTTTGTCTCAAAAACATAGGTTATGACCCCTCATTGGAACGAGCTCAACGAGCTCGTTCCAATGAGGGGTCATAACCTATGTTTTTGAGACAAAACATGAAAAAATAATGAAAATTAATTTGTGATTTTTGAGAATAGCGCTGGCCGGTTTTGGCTGTTACGTTGGGTAAAGAGTTGTGAAATCACAAACTGAACCAATCAAACAGAAAGAAAATATTGAGACTATACTATATGGAGTGTGGATTACTACTAAATCACTGTGGGATAGATTTTTCACTCAGTAATTATTTACATTTCCTGAGATCAAGAAGCACTTGCAAACTTTCATCTCATGGACCACCAGGTATGTAAACAACATAATTTGACAAACTTCAAAGGCCAGTAAGGCCCCACAAAGTATATCTTCTGTTTCTCAGACCATTTTTTTTGTAAAATTACATGTGGACGGGCGGGTTTTTTTTATTTTATTTTTTATTTTTGTAATTTTTTCTCTGCCATCTAAAGTTCATATTCTTGGTTTGCTTTATGTTTTAGGCCTCATAATAGGGCAGTTTGAGTTTGTAGGGACTATTATGATCCCCGATGAGTCTGGAGGTAGGATGGGGAAATCTCACCTGAGGGGCAAGATATTTGAACCAGACCCGAGGCTTGCCTCGGGTCTGGTTCAGATATCTTGCCCCGAGATTTCCCCATTCCCACCTTCAAACTCATCAAAGATGATTTTTCTCCCCGCACACAAGGATTACGTCATTATAGATAATTGGCAGTCACGTGCTGACATACCCAATTTATCAAGTTGTAGTCCTTTCGAAAAATGAACAATTTCATTGGAAAGATCGTACAAAAGTTAGATATATACCATAGGTATATACTAAAAAATGGAATTATAACACTGTCCGTTAAGGGGTTAATGAATTTGCGCGTGTCAAACTCTAATGTAAAGGGCATTGTGAGATTATTGGTCAGTTGATAAATTCGCACAGTGATATTATTAAATCTGCAGAGAAACATGGGGTTGAAACAAATCAAGTTTAATATTTGAATAATAATTAAATATTGAGTCTACATCAACAAGGAACAGATAAATAGGTAATAAACGAACGCAATTTAAGAAGCGTGAAGCCATTTTGTTTATTTACAATTGTGCAGACGATGATGAAATAGTTCCGGCGACCTATTAAAATATGCAAATGAGTATGTCACGTGGGGTGGGTGGGATAGAAATATCCCACCCTGCTGTCTCACCCGGGACATGCGTATGTTTCACATCTAGTGGGGGGAGAAAAAAAGTGCACTCACTCAACGTGCTGTTACTTCATTAGTTATGGCCCTTTTTCACTCTTTCGACTTAAAAAATGTGTTATGTCACACAATACCTTTAAGGTTAATTCGAACATGCCTGTGGGTTGGGGCAGTGGCTGGAGCCCCCCCCCCCCCCCCCCCCCCCCCACTCCCCTCCTCTGCGGCCCCTGAACAGGCAGTCTTTAAGTGAACTATCATTTATATTTGAAGTACCTTGACAGTTGTTCTAGACAAGTGTTGACAATATATATAGATTGCTGTGAAGCAACTGCAAACACATGGGATGTTGACTCTCAAAGTGTTTCAAAACTAAAATGTCCTATGCTTTGAAGGTTAAACTTTTGAGATCTGGTTGAATTGGAGGCCTCCACTACCCCACACACACTGCCTCTGACCTCTTTGTCACCTCTTCCAGAAGGATAGGGGCAAGTGCCACTATGTGCCCCTTCCCTCTTCCTGCTCCAGTGACCTTTTATTTATTGGCGTTGAAAGTCACATATTTCTGGACAATGGCTAATAATGACCATAACATGGAGATAAAATCAAGTTTAGTCAAACCATTTTTAGAGGACTTACACCCCAGCGTCGGTGACTCGGTCCCATTTTACCAGTAAAACAGAGCTTGTTTACCACAGAAAATGAGTATTGCTTCACTTTCCAGAGTTCCAACGGAAACGTGTTACACCTTGGCCACCCTACCTGCAAGAGACAAGCAAGTGCCATCACATGCCCTCTTCCAGCCCCACTGCTCCAGTGTCCCTCACAATTTTCAAATCTTCATGGAAACACTAAACTTCATGTATAAACAAATGGACACACTGTGTGTCACACTGCAGTGATCACAAAAAGGCATCTTTTTAATGGACCAAGATTTGCTAAATATAATAATGTGAAATTAAGAATAAATCAAGAAGAACAAATAACGTTGCAGATTCAGTATTCTCATATTTATTTTATACTGGGTGGTGGGAGTGCGGCAGGTGGGTGGTGGGAGTGTGGTGGCTCAGTGGTTGTGGCATTGAACTTCAAACCGAAAGGTTCACAGTTCGATCAATGTAGGGTTAACTGCGTTGTGTTCTTGAGAAGGCACTTAGTCCCGATTGCCTATGTGGGAGCACAGTGACGCTTGCACGGTGTTAGTATGTTAGGGAGTCTGACAGTTGCTTGCCATTGGTCAGTGGTTCTCTCCAGGTACTCCAGCTTCCACCACATGTAAAACTGTCTGACACAAACTAACACTGGCTGTCAAAAGTGTTGTTAAACCCCAATAAATAAATAAATAAATAAATAAATAAATAAATACTGGGTGGTACTCTTCAGTGTTTTGGGGAGGAAATCAAACAGAGAATTTTGACAAGACCACAATCCAGAGTAAGGAATATTGCACACTGATTTGATGATGAACTTGTCTTCAACCAATGCTAACCTTGCCTGTGTGTAGTTGGTACATTGGAGAGTGTAACAGTTGCTTTCCATTGCTCAGTGGTTCTCTCAGGGTACTCTGACTTCCTTCACCCATAAAACTGTCCTACATGAAGTGGCTACAGTTAAAAGTCCTGTCACGACCTCTGCGCTTATCTAGGCTTAATTGCGCGTAGAAATTGCGTGCAATTGCCATATGGAATGACATCCAAACCACGGCAGATTCTCCTGGTTACTCACAGCAAACACAAGCAATGTTTCTGCCAATGGACCTCCGGGTCACCCGGAGGTCCATTGGCTGAAACATTGCTTGTGCACAGGCCATATGTACAGAATTTGATAGCCTTACTGTGGTCATACCACGTAGATTAACGCGCAAATCGACATGCTATTTGTGCGCATTTCATGACAGGACTTCTAGTTTTAACTGTATGGCTGATGAAATAAAACCCTAATATAAAAAAAAGACAAAAGAAAAAGTAGTATATTTGTAACTTTTATTATTTTGTCCAGGATGATCCTATGCAAGTATGTTTGGAAGCTATATCAAAAGATTTCAAGTTATACAACAGAGAAAGGTATAGTATGAATTTCATTCTTACCCGTATTTACTCTATGTATTGGGACACTCTGTGATTTGGGACACACATTTTTTCCAGAAAACTATATTTTTTTTATGCTCCAAAGTTTGGGACATTCAGGAGATTTGTTTCCAGTTGGCCCTTCGCTAGTAGCAGACGACACTCATAAAAAAAATTCTTAAGTAACTAAAAAATTTTCATTTTTTGCTTCCAAAACATAGCTTATGATCCCTCATTGGAACGTGTGCAATGCGCACGTTCCAATGAGGGATCATAAGCTATGTTTTGGAAGCAAAAGATGAAAATATAAAAAAAAATTGGACGGCGATTTTCATATATAGTGATGGAAAACGAATCACACACAACTTTATTCAGCATCAAATCAAGACCAGGCAGACCCATTTTCTAAGAATTGGGACGCCTGTGAAAATAATTATTTTTAGCTGTCTCAATACATAGAGTAAATACGGTAATAGTCCAAGTCTGAAAATAAGCTATCATGAACAGGCATAAGTAACATGTATGATAGGCAGCAATTCACTTGTGAATTTGAATCCTATAATGACAAAATTTATTATTTTAAATATTGTTTTTTCAAATTATTTATAGAATTTCAACAAAACAATATCTTATGACTCCTCAGTGGAACGAGCTTGATGGGTTCGTTCCAATGAGGTGTTACATGATATGGTTCTGAAGAAATTTTTTGGTCAAGTTATTTAACCCTTTACCCAACGTCACATCAAAACCGGCCAGCGCTATTCACAAAAATCCCCAATTAATTTTCATTATATTTTCATTTTTTGTCTCAAAAACATAGGTTATGACCCCTCTTTGGAACGAGCTCGTCGAGCTCGGTCCAATGAGGGGTCATAACCTATGTTTTTGAGACAAAAAATGAAAAAAATAGTTATTCAAGAATTTTGTTTGCAAGTGTTGTCTGCTTTTCATGTTAGGTAAAGGGTTAAAAAACTCTACATATAATTTGATGAAATCAGTGCGTGGGCTAGTGGATTGGCAAGTGAGTGGGCATCAGTTTTCTCGTTAGCATGACAATTTGAACAAATATCAATGAGTTTGGTCAGTATTTAGTTTGTGAGACTTTCTTAAGAATGTCTTGAAGTAGTTTGAAACCTGATGTGGTTTGGCCATACTGAGTGGAGTTATGGCTCTTTTTTTAGTTAGCTTTTGCCTGTTTTCAACTCATTTGCATAACTTGAACAAATATCAATGGATTTGGTCAGTATTTGGTATTTAACCCTTTACCTAACATGAAAAGCAGACGACACATGCAAACAAAATTCTTGAATAACTATTGTTTTTCATTTTTTGTCTCAAAAACATAAATTATGATCCCTCATTGGAACGAGCTTGATGAGCTCATTCCAAAGAGGTGTCATAATCCATGTTTTTGAGTAATTTTTTTTTAAAATAATGAAAATTGACGACTTTTGAGAATAGCGCTGGCCAGTTTTGGGCATTACATTGGGTAAAGGGTTAAGACTTTCTTCACAATGTCTTGAATGATTTTGAAAATTGGTACGGTTCAGTTATACAGAGCGAAGTTATGGCCCTTAACCCTTTACCTAACGAATCGCCCACATCCACCCGCGTGATATGAAATTGAGCAGTTGAAAAAATTTAATTTTTAAAAAAATTTCAACAAAACCATATCATGTGACCCCTCATTGGAACGAGCTCAATGAGCTCGTTCCAGTGAGGGGCCTCATGATATGGTTTTGTTGAAATTTTTTGAAAAATTAAAAAAAATTGTATTTAAAATAATAAATTTTGATATCGTCTGCCTTAGGTAAAGGATTAATCAGATAATTTTTGTACATTTTCAACTTGTTAAATTAAACAAATATTAATGGATTTGATTTTCTGATAATGACAAGCCTCACAAGTTACAGGTGCAAAAAAAATTTGCTCCCCCCTCCCCTCCCCACACACACATCTGTGATGCATATTCCTTGTTTACAGTAACTTGAATAGCAAAAAAGCCATTAAAATATTCAATTGACAAGAGTATTCAATTAATTGAAATTTGGTCATTTCTCTGTGTTCTAGTAAACTGTGAATTTATTCTTGCATATCTTGATTGACAGAGCTCATGGAACCAGGCTACAAGCTCCCCCCTCCCACTGATGACCATGTCTGTCAGAAAATTTGTTGTTCATTGAAAATATTGTTGGTCACTTGAATGCCATCATTTTCTCTGAAAGCTGCTAATTTGAAAAAAGATCTTTTACTTGGGATGATATATTATTTCCCCTATGGGGTGATATATTATTTCCCCTATGGGATGATATATTATTTCCTCTATGGGATGATATATTATCATACCAGAAAATAAGTGGTCAGATAAGGACAATGTCAGGTACAAAAAGGCCAATGTCTGACTGAGGTTTAAAATCATCAGACAAAATGTCTGATGCCAAAATTATCAATGAAGTTCAGTGATCAGAACATCATGTGTGCCGGAAATCATGTACATAACTAGGAAGCCTAAAATTAATGATTATTGTGATTTCTGGTCCTGGCAAGTTGGGAAGTGAGAAAAAAGTGACTGTACAGCTCATCAGTATTAACCCTTTACCTAACATGAAAAGCAGACGACACTTGCAAAAAACAATTCTTGAATAACTAATTTTTTTCATTTTTTGTCTCAAAACCATAGGATATGACCTTTCATTGGAACGAGCTCGTTTCAACGAGGGGTCATAACTTATGTTTTTGAGAAAAAAAAATGAAAAAATAATGAAAATTAATTGGCGATTTTTAAGAATAACGCTGGCCGGTTTTGGCTGTTATGTTGGGTAAAGGGTAAAAGCATGTGAAGGAATACAATTTGATATTGCCATACATGTATCTGAATTATGTCTGAAGGGTAATTCAGTTCCATAACAAAACTACATGTATGTTTCAATGAGTCGTTTTGTATTCAATGAGTCAGATGTGCGTAGGAAGAAAATGTCGAGACCGAAGGTCAAGACGTTTTCTTTCTATGCACATCTGACGAAATGAATACAAAACGACTCATTGAAACATACATGTGGTTTTGTATTTATTACATGACCCAAGCACCTACTGACCTAATTTTCTTTTCTATCAACGGTGGTAAACACCATGCACTTTATGCAGTCGCATTGCATAAAAAAGTCCCGGTTGGAACAGGTTGGTGTGCAATACGGAATTCCGTATTGCACAGCCGTATTGCACGCCGTATTGCATAAGAGAGACTGCATGGGCATGTAATAAAATTCAGAATGAAACCAGTCATACCTTGTTTGGCATTGAGCACTCTGCGCCAAGTGCTTTGTGTCAGATGGTAGAAACAACCTCTACTCTGTACATGTCTACCAAACATAGCATTCACAGCTCGTAACACACCATCTTCAAAATCAGTCACAACAGTATTTACATTCAAGTCAATATTTAGCTCAGTCAGTTTATCTACAATAGCTTGAAACAGAACAGAACATTGTTGTACATCAAAGAAAGCATGATGGATATCCTTGTAACAACATTGTCATAGCACACATGATCTCCAATTACAAAATAATTAAAAAAATAAAAAATAAAATTATTATTATAATTATTATAATGAAAAATGAAATAATGAAAAAACACTGTTACTTTTTTTCCTGTTGTATTATTATAATTGTTACTTTTTTTCCTGTTTCTTTTTTTCCGTTTCTTTTTTTCCTGTTACTTTTTTTCCTGTTACTTTTTTTCCTACATTCGGCTTTGCAATGCTAAAGCATTGCAAAGCCATCTTGCACTCAACGGACAAATTTTTCAATTTTTTTAACTTTGGTAAAATATCAGACATAAACCATTTAATTTCGATTTTTTTCCAGTTTCCATTGGTTATAAAAAGAGAGCATGCGGCAGCCAAAAGGACCATGCGGGAGGGCCTGAGAAACAGATTTTTAATTTTTTTAGACCTAAATTTTATTTCTTAACTAAAGCAAGGGATAAATTTATGAATTTTATTAACTTGGGTAAAATATCAGATATAAACCATTTACCAGGATTCCATAGCGAAACCTGGGGGGAAATCCTGAGGGAAATCCAATGTGACCTGGAGCCACCCTGAAGGTCAGTGTGACCCTCCAGTGACTTCTTTGCCATAGCAATAACTGTATGCACATGGTATTATCATTAGTGATAACACAGGGACTACAGGTGGAGGATGTCCATGTGTTATCGTGGATATACCATGTCCCTGGTCTCATTACAAGTGAAAAAAATCTTGAGTTATTATCCATGTTCGACCTGATTATTTATTTATTGTGATTTAATGACACTTTTGACAGCCAGGGCCACCTCGTTTTGGACAGGTTTATGGGTGGAGGAAGTGGGAGTACATGGAGAGATTTACAGGTGGAGGAAGTGGGAGTACCAGGAGAGAACAACTTCGTAGCAGGAAGCAACTGTCAGGCTCCCCAACATACTAACTCTGCACAAGCAGGGTTAGCATTGGTTCAAGACAGGTGCACCATCGATGTGCAGTATGCCTTAATACACAGCACCACCAAGCCCCCACATGATCAATCGGGATTAAGTGCCTTGCCTAATGATACAATACAGTTCCCCCTGGTGGAGAGTGAACCTTCAGCCTTTCGGTTTGAAGTCCAATAAGGTAACCACTGATCCATTGCACCCCCAACCTGATTATGTGGTACAGTGGAGCCCACGCAATTGGATATCTTTTAACTGAATAACCCTGTTAATTGAATATAATTTCCCAACACAAAACCATTTACCATACCTCCAGAACAAAATAAATGCTAAGTTTATCTCTAGAATATGGGAAAGTGACACAATCCTTGTTAATTGAATACTCCTGTTAACTGAATAATTTTCACTGGCAAAGTGGCTATTCAATTAACACGGTTCCACTGTATTTATTGTCAACTACACAATAAATTTCATTTTCCCTTCATTTTACATATTTTGGATCATTTTTCTCATTGTAGGAAACTAGAAAAGGATGAAATAACAGGAAATGGGAAGAATGATGTTACATAGTATCGGATTGTCATGGATGACACAAAAATTCATATTTTATAAAAAGGAAGACAGTGCCATGAATGAAAGTTGTTACTTAATGTCAACTTATGTGTATTTCTCTTGTTACATTTGTCTATCTAAATGAAAGGTTTATGTTAATACTTTAATTTTATTAAAACGATAGCCAGTCGTTCAGAGTAGATCAGGGGCGGCGAAACGATTTTCGAGGTGGGGGGACTGGAGTGGGTGATGGATGGTCATCGCGATGAAAAATTTAAATTCCAGGGTCGCAAAACCCCCTTTCCATGCATCTGAGCAGATATTTTGAGATTTTTCAGGAGATGTATTTGAAAGATTTCATACTTTGAGAGCCGTTAAAAAAAGTCGGTAAAGCATACAGGTGAGGTCTATTTATCAGCTTTGGTCATAACGACCAAAGCTGATAAATAGACCTCACCTGTATGCTTTACCAGACGTTTACAGCAATTATATTGTCTGTGGATTATCTTGTCTGGGGGTGGATTTGGTACTTGTGTGTCTGTAAGATTACGATCTGTTTCAGTTAAGCGATTTTTTAACAGACTGTATACATTTTAGCATTTACTGCCACTAACTGCAAAAAATGATCCAAAATCCATTGAAACTGAACCAGTACGAGAGAAATATAGCTGGTGAAAATATGGGAGAGGCTCTTGATCTGCCCCTTGTTTCACCAGTCATTGGTTGTGTTATAATACAGTAAAACCTGTCTTGAGAGACCACTGTCTTGAGAGACCACTGTCTTGAGAGACCACCTGTCTAGAGAGACCACATCTGCCAGGCACCGATTGGTTTTACTCTATAATGACCACCTGTCTTGAGAGACCACCTGTCTTGAGAGACCACTGTAACCTGAATGGAATGGTTTAACGTGCCGAAGACGTGCAGGGACGGTATGGGGAACAAGCCCCTTTCGACCCTCATTGACTGTAAATGACTAATTTCCACATGTCTACTCGTGTTGAAGGAGGAGCAGGTTTAGGTGCTCGGCAGGTGTCACCGGTTGCGGCGTGATGGTCTCTTTGACTGATGTCGGTTGAACCCTCGGGTGAGGACCAGTGTGAGAGGTTGGGTCCTCTCACAAAGGTACTACCTCTCCCCGAGGGTGCAGTCGATTTTTCGGCCAAGTATAGTCTGCCACTTCGGAGATGATTTTAAGTGATGTTAAGTGATGGCCATCACTGGCAAGTGTAATCTGCCTCAGGCTGTCTCTGTTTTATAGGATGTCTTTGAAGGAAACAACAACGACCCCTTTCGGGGACCACCAAGAAGAAGACCCGAACTTCCCTGGTTCGGGGGCAGGCCTGCATTGTAATCCTATTGGGTTGGGACAAAAAGATGCGCATTGCGCTTACAAAAAGGGGCAGAGGCGGGACGCAGGACCAACGCTCGCCTCCCTTAAAGTGGTCGACCACTTTTAGGGATGGAGTGGAGGATGTACAGGAACCATGGGGGTGACTGTTTCCATAACGGTTAGACTGTCTGTAGCGGTTATTGGGGTGCTGGTCAAAAAGCATCTTCTGTGTACCTGCTTAAAAGAAGAAGGTAGAATTAGTTTTCATTAGAATATGTAAACTGTAAAGATAAAAGTAGCATATTTTGTTCAATCTTAAGGTTTAATCTTAAGCTGAGTCGGTGAAGGCAGCCCTTTCTGGTAGAAGGCCACAGTTAAGCTGTTTTTCTGCCTGTTTATCCACCTTCTCATTCCCTATTTATTATTTAGTTTTTATAACGGTATTTGATCCTGATGTAATTTTTAGTTGAGTTGGTGAAGGCAGCCCTTTCTGGTAGAAGGCCACAGTTAAGCTGTTTTTCTGCCTGTTAGTTCACCTTCTCGTTCCCTAGTTTTATTCGAGCTGTCTTAGTTTTGATTACAATTTTAGGGCTTTTGTTGGCTTTCGCAAATTGCTCCAAGTTTGGAGATTAGTTTGCTCTCGGCTAACCGGTCATGATTTTTCGCAGCCAGGGTGGCTAGGCGGTCTTTAATGGTGGGGATATCGGCCCTGTAATGGAGTGTTTTGATGGGTGTGTCCCATGGGGCACGGAGGGCAACTCTAATCGCGTGATTTTGGATCTTCTGGAGATTTCCCATATTAGTTTGGTTGAGGTCAGTTAGTATGATTGCACCATATGCGAGTACTGAGCGCACAAAGGCTTTGTATAGTTTGAGTAGGGTGGACTGGTTGACCCCCCATGAAGTTCCCTTAAGCATTTTCAGTAAGTTAATGCGTTTGGTGGCTTTTTTCGCCATGTCGTCAGTGTGCTTGTTAAAGGACAATTTTTGATCAATTGTGATGCCAAGGAATTTCGCCTCTTTGCATTCTGGGAGGGTGTTATCCATAAATTTTAGGTCAAAATCTTGTTTATTTTTCTTGCGTGTAAAGGTGATTCGTTGGGTTTTATTGGCGTTTAGCTTAATTCTCCATTTGGCACACCATTGTTCTAGGTCATCGAGAGCGCGTTGCAGGGGTTTTTGGAGCAGATTGGCCGTATTGTTAGAGTCCCAGAGGCCCTTGTCATCCGCGAATTGGGAGACTTGAACACGATCCTCAGAGAAGTTAAGGTCATTTACATAGAAGATGTAAAGGAGGGGGCTCAGGACAGATCCTTGGGGGGTGCCTGCTTCAAGGGGGACACTGTCAGACATTTCATTGTTCACTCTGACTTTAATTTCGCGATCATTTAAGAAAGAGGATAGTAATCTAAGCAGTTTCTTGGGGAGTTTCATTTCTGATAATTTGTAGCGCATTCCATTGTGCCAGATGGAGTCAAATGCTTTTTCGACGTCTAACAGGACTGCCGCGCCTATTTGCTGATTGTTGATAGTGGCCTTCATTTGGGCAACTAGTCGGTAGACATGTTCGATGCCTTCTTTGCGGTTTCTATAGGCTCTTTGCCATTTATTAAAAAAATCGTCTTCAAGGTGCCATCTGAGCCGATTGGTAAGGATTCGTTCGAATGTCTTACCAATGCAGCTGAGTAGGCTGATTGGGCGGTAGCTGGCTGGATCGGAGGGGTCCTTGTCGGGTTTTGGTATCATGACACCGATGGCTTTTTTCCAACATTTGGGAAAGTAGCCATGGGTGAGGCATGCGTTGAACAGTTTGTTTAGTTTTTCGATTAGGGAGTATGGGCTTTGTTTTAGAATTTTGTAGCTTACTTCGTCTTCACCGGGTGAGGAAGAATTTTTGCATTTTTTTATGACGTTGATGATTTCGTCATTAGTGATGGGGATGACGAGGTCATCGTCATCCCCGTCTTCTGGCTTGTTATCGAATTTGGGGTCACGGTAGATGTCAGGGTGTGCATTGATGAAGTCATCAATGGCGTTTATGGCGGCGTCATCGTTGCCCGCACCTTGATGCGGGCGATGGGTTTTTCTTAGGAGGTCGGAAAAGGTGTCGGCCTTGTCTTTGTCAGTGCGCGTGAAGGAACCGTCTTCCTTCTTAAGAGGTTTTCCTGCGGCTTTGCGGCTTTTGTTTTTTTGCCCAGTTAAGGTTTTGAAAGAGTCCCAGAATTTTTTGGCATCCTGGACTCCGTTTAGATTGGCTGTTGCCTTTTCCCAGTTGGCTTGTTTTTCAGCTTGGAGGGCTTTTTTGACCTCGCCATGAAGGCGGTTGTATGTTTTTTTGAGGTCAGCTTTCTTTCCGGGGTCAGTTTCGGTTTTAAGAGCGCGAAGAGCTTTCCGTTTAGTTTTGATTAGTGAGAGTGTGTCGCCCGAGATAGTATTTCTCCAGGGGCGTACTTCTTCTTTTGGGCATATTTCGTTTAGGGTTGAGTTAATGATTTTTTCTATGCCCTCGCATTGGGTTTCGAGTTCCGCTGCATTGGATGGGGGGATTGTTTGTGAGTTTTTCGATGATGTCACGATAGAGGTTCCAATTAATTTTTCTAAAATTTCTGCGGAGAGTGGGGGGGGGGGGGGGGGGGGGGGTACCTGAGTGGGCCATTTCCTAGCTGCAGTGAGGCATGGACCGGGAGGTGATCGCTGCCTAAGTCGTCATCACCGACCCAGTGGTCATCGATGGGATTTATCAGGGAGTCACTGGCGATAATTAGATCGAGGATCTCAGATGAGAATAATGGGTTATTACTGATATAAGTTGCAGAGCTGTCATTCATAACCACATGAAGGTTATGCTTTTTTGTGATTTCAAGGAGGGCTTCACCGTTAGTTTTGTTACAGCCAAAGTACAGGTGTTTGGCATTGAAGTCGCCGAGGAAAATGCAGTGTTTGTATTTCCTCGTAAAGAATTCAAAGACAGTGTCAGAAACAATTTTGCTCGGGTCGTTATAATAACAAACAATCGCAATGTTTTTATTGTCGACTGTGATTTCAGTTGCAATCACCTCTGCATCGAGGTGATCAGTTTTTATTGTTTTGGTTTTGATGTTCTGCTTTATTAGAAGAGCAACACCGCCACCTTTAGTGATTTGTCAGTCTCTTCTAAAACTGCTGAACCCACTTATTGAGAAATTTCTGCTGGGGTAAAGCCAACTTTCGCAGATACAGATAATGTCTGTGTCTTTGAAGTATCGGCTCATTTGAAGTTTTTTTATTGTTAACGCTTCTAGCGTTCCACACGGCTATTTGTAACTTATTCATGATGGGGTTGAATTTAAGTTGCGGTGTTTTGTTAGTGATAATTGATGGCGTTAATTAACATTAATTGTGGCTTTGATTAGAGATTCCGAGATTTGAGTGTAACCTGGTACCAACTTGTATTTTTATGCCATAATTGACCTGTCTTGAGAGACCGCCCCTTTGAAGACTGAAACCATGACAAAAACTTCTTACCTTTTCTGGAATTGGAAAATCCATTGTGTTATACTAATACAATTAAAAGTATTAAAACCTCTTAATTGGGTTTCAATTGCTAACTCGTTAAAGATTGAGATGTTTTTATAGGACCCCTGTGAAAAGATTAGGATTATTGCTGAATAAACAATTTCATACATACCTGAAATGTGACAGATAGGAATAAAAATAAATTTGTGTTGAAAATCTTTTTGTAACAAATTGAAATGGACTGTTATAAAAATTATAAAAATAAATTAGTGTTGAAAATCTTCAATGATTTTCAATGAAGATTTTCAACACTAATTTATTTTTATAATTTTTATAACAGTCCATTTCAATTTGTTACAAAAACTTCATAAAAAAGAACAACTACAAAGTAATTACAAAAATCCATTCTTCTCTATTTCTGAATTTTGTGGTTGGTTATTCACAGACTTGAGAAAACCTGAAACCTGTTATGAGAGACCACCTGTCTTGAGAGACCACTTTTGTGTGGCCCAAAGGGTGGTCTATCAAGACAGGTTCTACTGTATATGCATACAAAAAAACAAGGCACGGCAAAAAAAGTGGAGGGGGCTGAAGCACCCCCAGTCCAACACCCCCCCCCCAGTTCTGCTGTCCCTGTAGATTGACATGAGTCTAATTTCAAATCGCAGTTAACAATCACAAAGTATTGCACCCACAAAATATTGGTGCATACCTCTATGAGGGTCAGGTTTACATCCCATTGGAGTGTTGTACATGTAAACCTGATCTGTCCAAACTGTAAAGTAACGGCAGGGGGTTGTGGCCTGCCCCTCCACTATATTTTCCCTGTTTCAGCTCACTGTTCTTTAATTTCATTAACTATTGTGCAAGGCTGGAAATAAGTGATGAAACAAGGGCAATGACCGACACCAAACTTACTTTGACCTAGGGATCTGCGAATCACAAATTTCTTTTCGAATTGAATCTCGAATCGAATCGTGTCTCTGATATCGACATCGAATCGAATCCCAAATCGAATCTTAAAAGACAAGTTATTTCATATTGCATCAAACGAAAGTTACGGAACACTGTGATGACCCTTACGCAACGGAGTGAACACCTTAAACACCAATAACTAAATATTCTCTGTAGCACCGTCGCTGAAACAGCTAGGCCTCTTGTCCATAGTTTTAGTGTTTGAAGGCCTAACTTGTTACTATTCACGTTCTTAAGTTAAGCCTTCAAAAACCAAAACTATAGATAATGTTCTAGGCCAAAAACATTGTCAATTACTCAAATAAATAGGAATTGAGCCTACATGAATGAATTTTCTAATGACAGTTTTATCCTATTTTTGTTGGAAATGTAACAAATTGAAGTTAGTACGAGAGATTCGAAAAAATCGAATCCTGAGACTGATTCAGGATCGATCTCGAAGCATATGTATGGTATCGATATCGAATCGAATCTCGAATATTCGCAGGACCCTACTTTGACCTACACACTTTGAATCCACAGGATATTTTGATTGACACAAAATTCTGTTCAGTTTTAGAATCTGAGTTTAAACAAGAGGCCCCAGGGGGCCTGAGGGCGCTCACCTGACATGGTAGCCTAAATATCAACCCAGAGAATTGATTTCCACAAGTTGCATCTGCTCCTCCTAAGAAAAGCTGAAACCAAATATCCAAATATTCTGACCAGTGGATCTAAAAAAAGATTTTTAAGGAATATTCCTCATACTGAACTAAGTCATAATTCGGGCTCCCACAGGGAGCCCATATATGAACCCAGGGACTTGTCTTTAATAAACCTGAATCTCACACCCCTAAGGATTCTGCACACCAAATATCAAAACATTCCGACTGCTGGATCTGAAGAAGAAGATTTTTAAAGAAAATTCCTCATTTTGAACCAAGTTACAATTCGAGCTCCCACAATCAGCCCAAATATGGACCTAGGGACATGGCTTGAACAAACTTGAATCTTACCCCCCTAAGGATGCTGCATAAAAAATATCAAAAGCATTCATCTACTGGATCTGAAGATTTTTAAAGAAAATTCCTCATTTTGAACTAAGTTGTCATTCAGGCTCCCATAGTGAGCCCAAATATGAACCAAGGGACTTGGCTTGTACAAACTTGAATCTCAGCCCCCTAAGGTTGCTCCATGCCAAATATCAAAACATTCCAACTGCTGAATCTGAAGAAGAAGATTGTTAAAGAAAAAATCCTCATATTGACTAAGTTATAATTTGGGCTCCCACAGGGAGCCCAAATATGGACCCATGGACTTGGCTTTAACACACTTGAATCCCCCCTCCCCCCCCCCCCCCCCCCAAGGATGCTACTCACCACATATCAAACAATTCCGACTGCTGGATCTGAAGAAGAAGATTTTTTTAAAGAAAATTCCTCATTTCAAACAAAGTTACAATTCAAGCTCTCACAGTGAGCCCAAATATGGACCTAGGGACATGGCTTGAACAAACTTGAATCTCACCCCCCTAAGGATGCTGCATACCAAATATCACAAGATTCTGCCTGCTGGATCTTGAGAAGAAGATTTTCAAAGAAATTTGCCTGAAATGCACTAAGTTCGAATTTGGGCTTCTATAGTGAGCCCAAATATGAATCCAGGTGGCCGATTTGAACAAACTGGAATCAGATCCACCCCACAATGTTGCATACCAAATATCAAAAGATTCTGCTTGCAGGATCTGGAGAAGAAGATTTTTGAAGAAATTTGCCTGAAATGCACTAAGTTCAAATTCGAGCTTCTATAGTGAGCCCAAATATGAATCTAGGGAGCCGATTTGAACAAAATAGAATCAGATCCACCCCACGATATTGCATACCAAATATCAAAAGATTCTGCCTGCTGGATCTGGAGAAGAAGATTTTTTAAGAAATTTGCCTGAAAAGCACTAAGTTCAAATTTGGGCTCCTATACTGAGCCCAAATATAAACCCAGGGAGCCGATTTGAACAAACTTGAATCAGATCCACCCCACAATGTTGCATACCCAATATCAAAAGATTCTGCCTGCTGGATCTTGAGAAGAAGATTTTCAAAGAAATTTGCCTGAAATGCACTAAGTTCAAATTTGGGCTCCTATACTGAGCCCAAATATAAACCCAAGGGGCCAGTTTGAACAAACTTGAATCAGATCCACCCCACAATGTTGCATACCAAATATCAAAAGATTCTGCCTGTTGGATCTGGAGAAGAAGATTTTCAAAGAAATTTGCCTGAAATGCAGTAAGTTCAAATTTGGGCTCCTATACTGAGCCCAAATATAAACCCAGGAGGCCGATTTGAACAAACTTGAATCAGATCCACCCCACAATGTTGCATATCAAATATCAAAAGATTCTGCCTGCTGGATCTGGAGAAGAAGATTTTTTAAGAAATTTGCCTGAAATGCACTAAGTTCAAAATCGGGCTCCTATACTGAGCCCAAATATGAACCCAGGGGCCGATTTGAACAAACTTGAATCAGATCCACCCTCCAATGTTGCATACCAAATATCAAAAGATTCTGCCTGCTGGATCTGGAGAAGAAGATTTTTTAATGTTTTTCCCATTGCCTACAGTGTTAAAAAGTGCTGACTCAGCACTTTTTCAAAGTCCCGAAACTGTACCCTATGATAAAACCGATGGCAATTTTTTTTTACCAATTCTTTCTGTTGGTCCTAAGGAAGCTTCACACCAAATAAAAATTCTCGGTGCCGTGCAGTTTTGGAGATATGGGCGTTTTAATTTTTTTCTATTTTTAGCTCCTGCGGTTCCCATGGGGCTGCGGGAAAAAAAAAATCAGCATAAATTAGGTACTTATGACCCAATAAGCCCTCATATAAAATTTGGTTCAAATCAGCCTCTCGGTTTGGAAAATAGAAATTTTGGGCGGGGCCAAAAATTTTGCCCCTCCCATAACGACGCCAAGTATAGCCCCACAAACTTCTCTTGAACAAATCTGAGTCTACACCTCAAAAGGAAGCTGCACACCAAATATCAAGTCTCTGCTACTGCTGGTTCATGAGAAGAAGATTTTTTAAGATTTCAGCACACTTTTTGGGTGTGGCCCTACCCACGGGCGGGGCAACTTGATTTGAACAAAATCAAATTGCGATGTCATAACAAACTATTATCTCAAATATCAATTAAATTGGTTCAGCGGTTTGGGAGGAGAAGACGCAAACACCATGTTCACGGACGACGGACGACAGACGGACGACGGACGGTGAGTGATCACTATAGCTCTCCTGACTGAAAGTCAGGTGAGCTAAAAACACTGGTAATTCAGTATAATCTTAACCCTTTGAACACTGGTGGTATCGTCCATGTCAGTTGAAATAAGCAATTAGAAGAGTCCATATTCATTATTTGGGGGAAGATCCATCAATACTTTCGATGTGAAGCCTATCTAACCCACTCTTAAATTAGCAGGCAGCCTACTTGATGCGAGTATGGAGTACCATGTCCCTGGGCCAATAAAACAGCCTCTAGTGTTCAAAGAGTTCAATTCCATTGTGAATTAAAAAGTCATTTCGTCATTTAGTAGTCACCATATATCAATTTACAATGTCTAAAGCAATATGTTGAAAATGACCTGCACCGAATTAAAATGACCTGTACCAACTACTTGGGGCAGGACATTTTGACCTGCACTGGAAAGTATTTTTTTTGCAAGCTCACACCCCATGATCTGGCTATAATTGTATTGAAAGGTATATGTAAAAACTAAATGTAATATTTCTTGTCAGCATATCACCTTGTTTTCATTGCAAGGCAGCAGAGGGATCTTTTTTTTTTATTTCAACCCTTTACCCAACGCAGACGATATCAAAATTTATTATTTTAAATAACATTTTTTTCAAAAAATTTCAAAACCATATCATGTGACCTCTCGTTGGAACGAGCTCGATGAGGTCACATGATATGGTTTTGTTGAAATTTTTTGAAAAATAATATTTTTTCAACTGCTGAATTTGCATATTATGCTGGCGGATGTGGCCAATTCGTTGGGTAAAGGGTTGATAAAACCCCAAAACGTATGGGTGTACCTGAAAAAAGAAAAAAAAAGACTTTTTGCAGGCTTGTCACATGATCATGATGTAATTTTGTTGTTCACATGTAAGAAATCAAGGTTTTTTTTGGCAAGCCTGTTACTCAGGTTTTCTAAATATTTCTGAATGTTTCTAATACAACAGATGCGCATCAGAGATGCAGGCTTTGAGTTGTGGCTACTTTTTTCATACACTTTCTATTAAAAATCAGAAATGTCCCCGCACTGAGCTCAAAATTTGTAAAAATTCGGACCTGGACAGTTTTTAAACTCTCTTGAGATATTATTGCAAAAGACCTGTGTGGCAAATATTAGTCAAATCGGAGAACATTTGTTCAAGGTATAGCACCGACGAGCTCCAAATTCGTAAAAATTTACTAATTAAGGCCCATAACTCTAACGAAATCCGGGCCGGGCCAGTCTTCGAACTCGCTTGAGATATTATTGCAAAAGACTTGTATGGCAAATATTAGTCAAATCAGAGAACGTTTGTTCAAGTTACTGCATTAACGAACTCAAAATTTGTAAAAATTGATGAATTAAGGCCCATAACTCTGTAATGAAAAATTGGGCTGGGCCAGTTTTTGAACTTGACTGAGATATTTATTGCAAAAGACCTGTATGGCAAGTATATATATTAGTCAACTCAGAGAACGTTTGTTCAAGTTATTGTGCTAAAGAGCTCAAAATTCATAAAAATTGACGAATTAGGGTCAATAACTTTGTAATGAAAAATTAGGCTGGGCCAGTTTTCGAACTTGATATATTATTACAAAAGATCTGTATGGCAAATATTAGTGAAATTGGAGTACACTTGTTTGAGATATTGCGCTAACAGTGTGAGGATGCTGGGTGACTGTCCGGACACACACTGACCGCTGACAAACCATAGGCATCGGTTGTTAAAACAACTCAACCAAAAATTTGTTTCAACTGGTTGAGGGTTAAATATTCATTTTCTTTGGTTGTCAAATGTCTAAATTTTCAGCACTCAGTTACAGTAGAACCTGTCTTGAGAGACTGCCCTTTGGGCCACACAAAAGTGGTCTCTCAAGACAGGTGGTCTCTCATAACAGGTTTCAGGTTTTCTCAAGTCAGTGAATAACCAACCACAAAATTCAGAAATGGAGAATAGATTTTTGTAATTACTTTGTAGTTGTTCATTTTTATTAAGTTTTAGTAACAAATTGAAATGGACTGTTATAAAAATTATAAAAATAAATTAGTGTTGAAAATTTTCATTGAAGATTTTCAACACTAATTTATTTTTAAAATTTTTATAACAGTCCATTTCAATTTGTTACAAAAAGATTTTCAACACAAATTTATTTTTATTCCTATCTGTCACATTTCAGGTATGTATGAAATTGTTTATTCAGTAATAATCCTAATCTTTTCACAGGGGTCTTATAAAAACATCTCAATCTTTAATGAGTTAGCAATTGAATCCCAATTAAGAGCTTTTAATACTTTTTATTATGTTAGTATAACCACAATGGATTTTCCAATTCCAGAACAGGTAAAAAGTTTTTTTCATGGTTTCAGTCTTTAAATGGGGCGGTCTCTCAAGACAGGTCTATTATGGCATAAAAATACAAGTTGGTACCAGGTCACAGTGGTCTCTCAAAACAGGTGGTCTCCCATAGCAGGTCCATTATAGAGTAAAACCAATTGGTGCCTGGTATGTGGTCTCTCAAGTCAGGTGGTCTCTCAAAACAGTGATCTCTCAAGACAGGTTTTACTGTAGTTATCCTATTCCTATTACCCAATGAAACAATATCAAAAGTTTTTCCATATACACATACTCATACTGCACATCAAGTTTCGTAAAAATTCAATGAAAAATACAGGAGGAGTTGAGCGGACGAGCATTTGTGATGGAAATTTGGCTGTTTCCAAGGGCCATGAACCAAGCAAGATTTGTCACATCAAATATTCCTGGCAACGTGCACATCTTCACTTGATACTAATAATTCAGACAAAGTTTTGTAAAAATCCAATAAAAAATGTAGGAGGAGTTAAGCAGACAAAGTATGAGACGGACGGATTAACACCATTTCAATATCACCCTCCAGAATTTGTCAGCTGGGGATAAATCATTTAATTTCTTCAATCGCAACTGAAGATATCTTCCAAAAACTTGGAATTTTGGTAAATTCAAAATTGACAAGGCCTGTAACTCTGGAAAATTATTCAAATTGAAACTTCCTTTCCATATGCACATGTGCACATCATACTCATACTGCACACCAAGTTTTGTAAAAATCCAATAAAAAATGTAGGAGTTAAGCAGACAAGTATTTGTGACGGAGGAAATTTTGCTATTTCCAAGAGCTGTAACCACGCAAAACAAGAGCTATTGCTGAAGACAATTCATACCACCACTGCATTGCTGGACTGATGAAGCATAAATGAATTAACCCTTTACCCAACAAATCGCCCGCATCCGCCCGTGTAATAAGCAAATTCTGCAGTTGAGAAAAAATTTATTTTTCAAAAAATTTCAACAAAACCATATCATGTGACCCCTCGTTGGAACGAGCTCGTCGAGCTCATTCCAACAAGGCATCACATGATATGGTTTTGTTGAAATTTTTTGAAAAATTAAAAAAAATTATATTTAAAATAATAAATTTTGATATCGTCTGCATTGGGTAAAGGGTTAAAACAAGTAATAAATAGGATATGACACACGGACAGACAGACGCATGTAAACCAGTATACCCCCATTTTCTTCGAAAGTGGGGGTATAATTAGTCGCATCACAAATTCGTGAATACATGCACACCTACACTTGATACTGATACTTCAGACCAAGATTCATAGAAATCCAATAAAAAATGTAGGAGGGGTTAAGCGGACAAGTGATGGAAATTTTGCTATTTCCAAAGGCTGTAACACCACGCAAAATTCATCACATCACAAATTCCTGACCACATGCACACTTGATACTGATACTTATGATCATGCTTCGTAAAAATCCAACGAAAAATGTAGGAGGAGTTAGGCAAACAACCCTTAACACCTTATCCAACGCAGACGATAAAAAAATTTATTATTTTAAATATCATTTTTGAAATTTTTCAAACAATTTCAACAAAACCATATCAGGTGACCCTTCGTTGGAATGAGCTGGATGAGCTCGTTCCAATGAGGGGTCACATGATATGGTTTTGTTGAAATATTTTGAAAAATAATATTTTTTCAACTGCTGGATTTGCATATTACGCTGGCGGATGTGGGCGATTCGCTGGGTAAAGGGTTAAATTGTGATGGATATTTTGCTGTTTCCAAGGGCCATAACCCCAAAACATTAACAGATGGACAGATGGATGGATGGACGGATGGATGGACAGACTGATTACATAATACAACCGTTTTTCAAACAGGAGTATAAAAATTCAAGAAAAACATATCATATGACCCCTCATTGGAAGGAGCTTGACAACTTGTAAATTATACTGGCAGATACAGTCAATTCATTAGGTGAGGGGTTATTTATTTATGCCCATTTCAGAAGAATTCCACCCTAGGCATTGGTTACCATGTCTTATTTTACCACTAAAACACAGGCCTCGACAATTCAGCCGAACGATTGTTCTGTTCCCCTAGAGGTTACGCAAACAAAAATTGAGGCGAACAGACTATCGGTTAACCAAAAACATCTATCGGTTAACCAATTTTTTTTACGATCAGCATATTAGATGCCTGAACAGAAAGTAGTACACATACAAATATTAAATTTGTGCTTGTTATTCAGCTGTAAGCATGGTCCAAACATGGCCTGAAAGTCTGCAATATATTTTATTGGTTTGGTACGTCCTTGAAAGGACTACTATAAGCATAATTAGAAACATGTTGTTACAGTTTATCGAAATTGAAATGCACAGCAGCCTGATGTATGATTGGGCACAGTCAAATCAATTCTGGACCTATTCACCACTTTATGCAATGCTGCCAATAGAAGATGCACAACTCTTGTATGCAATGCTGCCAACAGAAGAGGAACAACTCTATATTTCTAGTGATTGCGTATTTCTGTTTCGTTGATATTTTTATCGTCTGAAGTCATGACATGTTGTCAACAGAAGGGGCATAACTCTACATTTACCTCCCAAACCTTCCCACCAGCACAGGCCTACAGCTTTCGGAATATGCCTTTGGCATATTGTGTTTGGATTTTTGGTTAACCATCAGGTTAATGAAACAAATTTGCTTAACCTTCAGAATAGGTCAATGAACAACTAAATGGGTAACCTGTTAATGGGTTAATCAAAATATGGAATTGTCAAGGCCTGAAAACAGATCATACCACTGCAAACAAACACTGCCTCACTTTCTGAAGTTCCACCGGGGAAGCTAAAGGGTTATATAGATATATAGATGTAACTAGATAAAGTTCATTGAGTTTGTTACAGATGTGGAGAGAAGATTTAGCTTTGTTCTTGTTTTTGCCATATAGAATATTAATTTATTATTTACAGATTAAGCACACAGTTGTTTTCTTATACAAATCGTATTTGCCATAATCTATGTGCAATATCAATTAGGGCTGCACGGTATAATTACCGGTATAATTACAAAAATATCGGTTTATCGACAATATTTATTTATCCACAATTTTATTTTCAAGATGGCTTGAGTTTTTTAACTGTAGCTCCGAAAGAATAATATTCTCCCTTTACCCAAGGAATCGTCATAATATACAAATTCCCCAGTTGAAAAAATAATTTTCAAAAATTTCTACAAAACTATATCATGTGACCCCTCATTGGAACGAGCTCATTGAGCTCGTTCCAATGAGGGGTCACATGATATTGTTTTGTAGAAGTTTTTGGGGGAAATCTGATAAAGTGATTTTTAAAATAATAAATTTTGATATCGTCTGCGTTGGATAAATGTTTTCCGAACCACATCATCAAGGCATGCTGATTCGTTCTGACTGTGATGCCTCAAGTCTCGATCGTGGTACCTATGTTCATATATCTGAGCAGTTTTCGATATACTGGTATACCACAGTATGTTTTTGAATACCGTTACCGGTATTCATTTTTTAATATCGTGCAGCCCTAATATCAATATCTATACCTTTGTTGTTTTATTGTGCAGAATAAATCTTCATGTTATTATAAAACTTGTTTGTATTCCTTCTGATCCCCCCACCCCCACAAAAAAAAAAAAAAATTAAAGTGTCAATGACACTGTAGGTTAACCTGTGTTTTGTGTTTGATGAAAATGATAATGTTCAATGTTTATGAAAGGGTTATGAAATAAGACAAGAATTGTGATAATTATGTCTCCCCTTCCCAGAAGGGAGACATATTGTTTTAGTGCATATTCTTCTTCTTCTTCTTCTCATACAAATTTTGTCCGGGCCATAACTTTTTTGTCTTTTGACCTACACCTTAGATACTTGGCATGTGGATGTATCACCATGAACCGGTGTGCAGTGTACCATAGTGACCTTCATGTGACCTTGACCTTTGACCTGAAGGTCAGATTTATGCACTTTTTTAAGGTAAACTGTCTGGACCAGAACTTTTTTGTATTTCGAGTCAGGCTTTAGATATTTGGCATGTGGATGTATCACCATGAGCCGGTGTGTAGCATACCATTGAGACCTTCATGTGACCTTGACCTTTGATCTGAAGGTCAGATTTGTGCTTTTTTCAAGGAAACTTTGTCCGGACCAAAACTTGTTTGTCTTTTGAGCCAGGCCTTAGATATTTGGCACGTGGATTTATCACCATGAGCCGTGTGTCGCATACCATTGTGACCTTCATGTGACCTTGAGCTCAAGGTCAAATTTATGTACTTCAAATAGGGAGTAATTGTCCAGACCAGAATTGTTTTGTTTTTTGACCTAAGACTTCGTTATTTGACATGTGGATGTGTCACCATGAGACCGCATGTCGTGACCTTCATGTGACCTTGACCTCAAGGTCAAATTTATGTACTTCAAATAGGGAGTAATTGTCCAGACCAGAATTTTTTTGTTTTTTGACCTAGGACTTGGTTATTTGACATGTGGATGTGTCACCATGAGACTGCATGTCATCTACCTCAATGACCTTCATGTGACCTTGACCTCTGACCTTAAGGTCAAATTTATGTACTTCAAATAGGGAATAATTATCCAGACCAGAACTTTTTTTGACCTAGGACTTAGATATTTGACATGTGGATGTATCGCAATTAGACCGCATGTCACATGTAATCATGACCTTCATGTGACCTTGATCTCAAAGTCAAATTTACGTACTTTAAATAGGGAGTAATTGTTCAGACCAGATTTTTTTTTTTTTGGACATGTGGATGTGTCACCATGAAACCGCATGTCCGCTATCTTGATGAACTGCATGTGACCTTGACCTCTGACCTCAATGTCAAATTTATGTACTTCAAATAGGGAATAATTGTCCAGATCAGAACTTTTTTTGTTTTTTTGACCTAGGACTTAGATGATTGACATGTGGATGTATCACAATGAGACCACATGTCATCATGACCTTCATGTGACCTTGACCTCAAGGTCAAATTTATGCACTTTAAATAGGGAGTAATTGTCGAGACAAGAATTTTTTTTTTTGACATGTGGATGTGCCACCATGAAACCGCATGTCCGCTACCTTGATGAACTGCATGTGACCTTGACCTCTGACCTAAAAAGGAAGGGGAGACATATGTTTTAGTGTGCTAAAACACTTTCTAGTTTAGAATATGTTAATTTCTGTTCCCTGTATGCTATGTTTTCAATAGAAATAATTTGAGATGTAGACTGTACTAAAGAATTGAGGGGTGGGTTACTTTGGCCCTCAGAGTTAATGTATGTGACCCTCACAGTTAATGAATGTCAACCAAAGTTACCAAGTTACAGTGAAATTATTCCAAAACGAGTCATCCTATCAAGTTAAAATGAAATCCCTTCATAAATATGGCCTGTAGACTGCGATAAAGGTTTTCAGGCTGCGGGCTTGTGTAGCGATCACGGTTGACCAATCTCAACCAAAAGGGGACGTCCTCGTCTAGACATCATACAGACTCACCCTACCAACTTACAAGGAAATCCCTTCCTATTAAATAGGACCTGTAGATTGTGCTAAAAGATTTTGGGTTTCGGGCTTGGGAAGCCATCACAGTTGATAGATTATGACCAAAAGGGGCCGTTCTCATCTAGATATTATACAGGGTCATCCTACCAAGTTACCATGAAATCCCTTCATAAATATGACCTGTAGACTGTGCTAAAGGTTTTCAGGTTTTGGGCTCGGGCAGCCATCACAGCTGACTGATCACCACCAAAAGGGGACGTTCTCATCTAGCCATGACCTCAAACCTGCATATGAAATGTTGTGACGATCGGACAAGAACTATGGTGTGTAGCCTGTGCTAAAGAAAAATGTGAACAGACTCACACACAGACTTCTGCATGCGTGAGGGCAATAGCTTATCTTGACTTTGTCAAGTTAAGCTAAAAACCGTAAATAGAACAGAAGTTATACTTGTAGGCAAGCCTGGAAATAAGCAGACTGTCATCTGCAAAATGAGGTCAACAGAGAGTTAATCTGGTGATGCTACTCTGCACAGCTGGGTAGCATTACTAAGTTTACCTCCTGTGAACCTCAATCTGATTCAAAGACTCAGATGTAAACAGAAGGAGGTACCTAGAGGATAAATTGAGGGATTCTAGCCCACATTATGAGATAGTACAGTGGAGCCCACTTAATTGGATATCTCTTAATTGTATATCCCTGTTAATTGAATATAATTTTCAAACACAAAACCATTTACCATACCTTCAGTACAAATTTGATCTGTTTATTGCATATGGGTTGTAGAGTAAACTCCTGTTATTTGTATATAAATTTTTGTAATATGTCGAAAAAATTACTGTGACACGCACCAAATTCCCCTTATTCATCAACCTTTTTGGCCTCACTACATCCAATATAGGCATTTATTCTATCATATCTTGTTTGACAGAGCTCTATGAGCTCTGTCAAACAAGATATAATAGAATAAATGCTCAGTTTACCTCCAGAACTCAGGAAACTGACCAAATCCCTGTTAATTGTATACTCCTGTTAATTGAATAATTTTCACTGGCAAAATGGATATTCAATTAAGAGGATTCAACTGTATCAGCAAATGTGGGCCTCATTTTGCAAATGACAAATTGCTTATTTCCAGATTTGCTTCCTGGACACTGGTAACAGACACTCTCCCATAAATTTTAACATGGCAAAGTCATGTGAACAGATTTTGCTCACCAAAAATAATTCAGCACTCTACAAGTTTCCAATACCAGCAGTCCCATTACAGGGTTCTATTTGTCTGGTCAGCCCAGGCCCCGAGATCAGCCCTGAGAGTGCTTCTGTTGGGGCTGTTTTTCCAGCCCCGATAATAATTTAAAACAAAACTAAATTATTAAGGAATGTTTAAAAATCAGCCCCAAGGCGACTTTGACCCTCAAAGCTCGGGAACTTATTTCAAGCTCCACAATTTTTTCAAAATGGAAACCCTGTCCCATTTCCAATAACATAATGTTACTATTTATATATCATTCTGTACACCCTCGATATATTGTGTTTATTTTGGTTTGATGACCTTTTTAATAGCAGAAGTAAAATCTAGTCAGGTAGTTTTAATCCTTTACCAAACCTGAAAAGCAGACGACACTTGCAAAAAAAATTCTTGAGTAACTAATTTTTTTCATTTTTTGTCTCGTTCCAACGAGGGGTCATAACCTATGTTTTTGAAACAAAAAATGAAAAAATAATGAAAATTAATTGCCGATTTTTTAGAATAGCGACGGCCGGTTTTGACCATTACGTTGGGTAAAGGGTTAAGGGAGGTGGAAGCTGGAGTACCTGATGAGAACCACTAAGTAATGGCAAGTAACTGTTAGACTCTTCAATGTACCAATCCCGCACAAGCCATAGTATCAACTAGAAGCATGTATACCATTGCCATTCCTTACTATGTGGTGCCACCGGGATAGAGTGTCTTGCCTAAAGAAACAATGCAGATGGTCAGGATGTCAAGTCTGATGCACTAACCAATAAGCCACCATGCACTTTCCTTGAAGATTAGATGAAAAAAAAAATACTGTTTTTGAGGCAAAATTTAAACGAGCACTACTGGGCAGTGGCATCGTGATACAGCGACTTAAGGCCACACAAAGTAGACCTTCTGTTTTTTTTTTTATTTATTTTATTTTTTATTCCAGTAATTACTTCTTTGCCATCAAAAGTTCATGTTCCTGGTTCAAGTGTTAGGCCTCATACTCTACAGAATAGCATGCGTGGTGGTGTATTTCATCCCTTGAGTGCAAGAAGGCTTTGCAATGCTAAAGCATTGCAAAGCCTTCTTGCACTCAAGGGACAAATTCATCAATTTTTTTAACTTGGGTAAAATATCAGACATAAACCATTTAATTTTTATTTTTTTAAGTTTAAATCGGTTATAAAAAGAGAGCATGCGGCAGCCAAAAGGACCATGCGGGAGGGCCTGAGAAACAGATTTTTTATTTTTTTAGGCCTAATGTAAATTTAGTCATTTTGCATTACAATATATACCGCATACATTTCATTCAAATGCATCTTAATGTACTATGAGAACAAGAAAAATGCAGATAGGATCACCAATCCAATGTCGAGTTGTGACAGCACAAAAGTGGGTTTAATCATTATCAACTTATCGTCCGGAAAGAAGTGACCTAGTGATTCCAAAATAAATAGGGCTCTTTCACCAATGCCAACCTACAGGGTTCCTGCACCTGACCTGACATGAAATTCCAGGCTTTTCCAGGCCATATACAACCCAAATTCAAGGAGTTTCAAGGCTAATAGAAAGTTAAATTCAAGGTTTTTCCAGGCTTATCGTAGTTGAACAACTCGAACCGTCTCAGACGTATTTCATTCATCTCAACTCGGCTCGAATGATTAATTTTTCAAGGCTTTTCCAGGCCCAGGGAACCAAATTAAGGCTTTTCAAGGCCTTGAATTTCATTTTTGAAATTCCAGGCTTTTCCAAGCTTTTCAAGGCCCGTGGGAACCCTGAACCTACCTGAGAAGTTTCATGAACGTGGGTGGAACCATTACAAGTTATCATCCGGAAACCAATTATTTACGATTTATTATGTTCAAGGTCACTGTGACCTTGACCTTTGATTACCTAGCGAGTTCAACATAAAAGGAGTCTTCCACTCACCTAGGCCAACCTGCCTATAAGTTTCATGAATGTGTGTCAAACCATTATCAATTTATCATCTGGAAACCAATTGTTTACGATTTACTATGTTGAAGGTCACTGTGACCTTGACCTTTCACCTAGTGAGTCCAAAATGTATAGAGTTCTTCCTCCCAAGAAGGCCACCCTACATATGAAGTTTCATAAATCTGGGTTGAACCATAGTCAAGTTATCATCCGGAAACAATTGTTTATGATTGACTATGTTCAAGATCACTGTGACCTTGACCTTTGACCTAGTGAGTCCAAAATAAATAGGGTTCTTCCTCTCACTGATTCCAACCTACATATGATGTTTCAGGGACGTGGGTCAAACCATTATCAAGTTATCATCCGGAAACCAAGTGTTTTGATTTACTATGTTCAGAGTCACTGTGACCTTGACCTTTGACCTAGCGAGTCCAACATACATAGGGTTCTTCTTCTCACAAAGGGCAACCTACATATGAAGTTTCATGAATGTGGGTTCAACCATAGTCAAGTTACCATGCGGAAACCAACTGTTTATGATTTAGTATGTTCAAGGTCACTGTGACCTTCACCATTGACCTAGTGAGTCCAAAATAAATAGGGTTCTTCCTCTCACCGAGTCCAACCTACCTATGAAGTTTCATGAACGTGGGTCGAACCATTATCAAGTTATCATCCGGAAATCAATTGTTTACTCCCACCTGCACGCCATTCATCAAACTATAAGTCGAGTTTGACTTCGTCACAACTCGACTAATAAATAGGGTTCTTCCTCTCACTGATGCCAACCTACCTATGAAGTTTCATGAATGTAGGTCGAAACATTATCAAGTTATCATCTGGAAACCAATTGTTTACAATTTTCTATGTTGAAGGTCACTGTGACCTTGACCTTTCACCTAGCGGGTCCAAAATAAATAGGGTTCTTCCTCTCACTGATGCCAACCTAACTATGAAGTTTCATGAACATGGGTCGAACCATTATCAAGTTAACATCTGGAAACCAATTGTTTTGATTTACTATGTTCAGGGTCACTGTGACCTTGACCTTTGACCTCGTGAGTCCAAAATAAATAGGGTTCTTCCTCTCATGAAGGCCAACCTACGTATGAAGTTTCATGAATGTGGGTTGAACTGTAGTCAAGTTATCATTCAGAAACCAATTGTTTACAATTTTTTATGTTCCAGGTCCCTGTGACCTTGACCTTTGACCAAGCAAGTCCAAAATTAATAGGGTTTTTCCTCTCACCGATACCAGCCTACCTATGAAGTTTCATAAACATGGATTGAACCATTATCAAGTTATCATCCAGAAACAAATTGTTTATGCCAGCCCGCCATTCATCAAACTATAAGTCGAGTTTGACTTTGTCACAACTCGACTAAAAAACAGCGTGATTAGTGGGTTGAGCAATTTTTTTTTTTAATTGGGGTTCAGCGATACTTTGTATCTCGTACCTTATTTCCACTAGCTGTGTGATCTGCCCTTCAGTGTTTATTTATTTAGGTTTAACGACACTTTACCAGCCAAGGTCATATCATGTCAGTGACAGTTTTACAGGTGGAGGAAGCCGGAGAGAACCTCCGAGCAGCTGTCAGCTCCCAAACATCGTAACTCCACACTGCAGCACAGACAGGATAAGATTAGTTTAAGACATACACACCATCGACATGCAGTATGCTTTAGTACACAGCATCATCATGCCCCCATGTAGACAATCGGGGTTAAGTGCCTTGCCCAAGGACACAATGCTGGAGTCTGAATCGATTGCTCAGATGGTCACCCATCAAAGGACCAACGTTGCTTAACCCTTTACCCAACGAATCGCCCGCATCCGCCCGCGTAATATGCAAATTCAGTAGTTGAAAAAATATTATTTTTCAAAAAATTTCAACAAAACCATATCATGTGACCCCTCGTTGGAACAAGCTCGACGAGCTCATTCCAACGAGCTCGTTCCAACGAGGGGTCACATGATATGGTTTTGTTGAAATTTTTTGAAAAATTTCAAAAAATTATATTTAAAATAATAAATTTTGATATCGTCTGCATTGGGTAAAGGGTTAACTTGCCCTTCAGTGCTCTAGAACCCAGTTAATTATAATAATAAATAATAATACAATTCAGAGCCATGGATCAACATGGTGCTCTCTATCTTTACCATAAATACACACTTTGTGTTTTTGTCCAGAGTTGCAAATGTATATTTATACCATGATTACCTATTCTACTATTAATGAAAAGCCTATGACATAAATTTTAGCTTTACACACCAGCCGTAATGAACACGCCAGCAATGGGATTTCAATAGTTAAAATTTACACCTACAGTAGAACTACATCCCCGATGACCTTTGGTGACGTTGACCTGAATGCAATCTTGTTTAAATTTATTGCATGTCGCCTCTCGAAGAGTGAAATGGAAGTGGCAATTATTTATTATGTTTCCAAATGGGTTTACCTCATAAGATGCCAAAAATTAACAAACATGCATACGCATTGTCTCATGTTAATAAAGCATGCATAACTCGAAATAATATGTTATTATGTTATTAAAACGAAAAAGGCTCAGTTTCTTTTTTTTATTTCGTTTCGGTGATAAAATTGACAGCGGAAGTACCACCCACCGATGCTCATGTAAACAAAAACAGATTTGCTTGTATGTACGTCTGGTGCTCAATAAAATCGAGAAAAAATAATAGCGACTCTTAATAATCTGACAATCATGGTATAAATAAAATATACCCAAAGTAGCTTGGTGTACCAAATGTTCACCACTCGTGGTGAAGTGGTGTTAACTGCGTACCAAAGGCTCGTGGTTAACACCACTTCACCACGAGTGGTGAACATTTGGTACACCAAGCTACTATGGGTATATTCTATATGTTCGTGGACAGCGCACAATAAAAACACAAACAAGAGGCCCCAAGGGGCCTGAGGGCGCTCACCTGACATGGTGGCCTAAATATCAACCCAGAGAATTGATTTAAGTTGCATCTGCTCCTCCTGAGAAAAGCTTATACCAAATATCCAAAGATTCTGACCAGTGGATCTTAAAAAAAAAAGAAGATTTTTAAAGAATCTTCCTCATATTGAACTAAGTTATAATTCGGGCTCCCACAGGGAGCCCATATATGAATTGAGGGACTTGGCTTTAACAAAGTTGAATCTCACCCCCCTAAGGATGCTGCACACCAAATATCAAAACATTCTGACTGCTGGATCTGAAGAAGAAGATTTTTAAAGAAAATTCCTCATTTTGAACTAAGTTACAATTCAAGCTCCCACATCGAGTCCAAATATGGACCTAGGGTCATGGCTTGAACAAACTTGAATCTCACCCCCCTAAGGATGCTGCATATCAAATATCAAAATATTCCAACTGCTGGATCTGAAGAAGATTTTTAAAGAAAACTCCTCATTTTGAACTAAGTTATAATTCGGGCTACCACAGTGGGCCCAAATATGAACCCAGAGACTTGGCTTGAACAAACTTGAATCCCCCCCCCCCCCCCCCCTAGGCATGGTGCATACCCAATATCAAAAGATTCTGTCTGCTGGATCTTGAGAAGATTTTCAAAGAAATTTGCCTGAAATGCACTAACTTTGAATTCGGACTTCTATAGTGAGCCCAAATATGAATCCAGGGGGCCGATTTGAACAAACTTCAATCAGATCCACCCCACAATGTTCCATACCAAATATCAAAACATTCCGCCTGTTGGATCTGGAGAAGATTTTTTAAGAAATTTGCCCGAAATGCACTAAGTTCGAATTCAAGCTTCTATAGTGAGCCCAAATATGAATCCAGGGGGCCGATTTGAACAAACTTGAATCAGATCCACCCCTCAATGTTGCATACCAAATATCAAAAGATTCTGCCTGCTGAATCTGGAGAAGAAGATTTTTTAAGAAATTTGCCTGAAATGCACTAAGTTCGAATTCGGGCTTCTATAGTGAGCCAGAATATGAATCCAGGGGGCCGATTTGAACAAACTTGAATCAGATCCACCCCTCAATGTTGCATACCAAATATCAAAAGATTCTGCCTGCTGGATCTGGAGAAGAAGATTTTTTAAGAAATTTGGCTGAAATGCACTAAGTTCGAATTCGAGCTTCTATACTGAGCCCAAATATAAACCCAGGGGGCCGATTTGAACAAACTTGAATCAGATCCACCCCACAATGTTGCATACCAAATATCAAAAGATTCTGCCTGCTGGATCTGGAGAAGATTTTTTAAGAAATTTGCCTGAAATGCACTAAGTTCGAAATCGGGCTCCTATACTGAGCCCAAATATGAACCCAGGGGGCCGATTTGAACAAACTTGAATCAGATCCACCCTACAATGTTACATACCAAATATCAAAAGATTCTGCCTGCTGGATCTGGAGAAGAAGATTATTTAATGTTTTTCCCATTGCCTACCGTGTTAAAAAGTGCTGACTCAGCACTTTTTCAAAGTCCTGAAAAATGTACCTTGTGATCAAACCGATAGGGATTTTTTTTTACCCATTCTATTCTACTGGATAAAAGTAAGCTTTATACAAAATAAGAATTCTCTGTGCCGTGTAGTTTTGGAGGTATGGCAGTTTTAAGGTTTTTCCCATTTTTAGCTCCCGAGGTTCCCACGGGGCAATGAGAAAATTTTTTTTTGCATCAGTCAACTACTTATGACCCATTATCATCTCATATCAAATTTGGTTCAAATCGACCTCACGGTTCAGAAAATAGAAATTTTAGGCGTGGCCAAATTTTTTGCCCCTCCCATACCGAAGACAAATAATGCCCGACAAACTTCTCTTGAACAAACTTGATTCCACACCTCAAAAGGAAGCTGCATACCAAATATCAAGTCTCTGCTACTGCTGGTTCATGAGAAGAAGATTTTCAAAGATTTTGGTGCACCTTGGAGGCGTGGCCCCACCCAGGAGGAGGGGCAACTTCATTTGAACAAATCTGAATTGACATTAGGTAATAAACATTTACCCAACATTTGAAAAATATTGGTCCAGTGGTTTCTTCGGAGAAGTTGGTTTTGTAAATTTTACGCCGGACGACGCCGGACGGACGGAAAGCGATTAGTAAAGCTCACCTTGAGCTTTGCTCAGGTGAGCTAAAAAGGCAAAAAAAAACCCCAATTAGCAAGGTGTGAAATTACCAGTATCAAAAACTTTTAAGCAAGTTCTTGAAAGATTTGCAAGAGTTACTTTGAGAATATCGGCGAGTTTGTTCCACAGCAGTGGTGTAGCTATGGAGAATGGTCTGTCACCTGATGTTAGCAATGTCCAGGTATGTGAACGAGATTGTTTGCAGTGACTGATCTCGGACATCTTGCTGGTGCATAATGTTTAACCAAGTTAGAAAGGTATAAAGGAGCAATACTGGAAAACACTAAAAGTCATTTCTGTTCAAGCCAAGTGGTTGTAGTGTCTTAAAGGTGAATATCCAGTGTAATTCACAAGTGCAGCACTGGTAAGTCATATCAGGTTTTTTGGGGTATGGCCTGCATTATACAGTAGCAGAGATCTGATGATGATTCGTTTTTTGGATGCCTGATAACCAGTCAATTGTGACGTAATTGAATTGTTCTGCCGAGTGTTTTCTCCTACAGTACAAGTCAAAATAAATAGACAGAACACTATGTGTGTTTAAATCGGTGGGTGTTTTACGTAACGAGTTGGAATGGCGTAGTCATATTTCGCGAGAGCCGTAGGCATTTATTACACAACCCATGCATTAAAATGCATTTAAATAAACAAATTTTAATTCCGATAATTAAACCCAAAGGTGAAGGGTTTGTTTTGACTGAAGCTGTACTGATCAAATGGATCATATGAATTGATAAAAAATCAAAATAACCTTTTCGGAACCGTGTTTGTTGAAATTCCTATCGCTGTTTACTAACAGAAATAGCCATCAAATGGTTAGGCGTGAATGGGCTGGTGCCCATTCACACCTAACCATTTGGTGGCTATTACTGTTAGTAAAAATATAAGTACAAATATGTGCAGATTTGCAAAACATCTGGGAGAAACGTTTTTAAAAGAAGTTCGAAGCATGTCAAGGTGTACGAAGATTTACCGAAATAAAGTTGACCAATTTAGATATAATGGGATCCACAAAACGAGACGGCAATGGGACTGGGTTAATGTTCTGGTTGGAAATGATTGGGTTTTTAAAAAATATTATCTAATTTTTGGCTAATTGTTTGTGAATCTACTTTATTTTGCTTTGGACGTTTTCATTTTCACACTATGCAACAGATGGTCGATGATTGTATAACAAAATTTGGAAACTTTTTGAAGCGTAACTAAACGGTGCGGTAAAAAAGTTCTGGCTTGTATATCACCCGTTGAATACAGAATCATTTATATCATAGCAGCGATTCTGTTGAATACAATGGTTTAAAGTTTAATGGATGTGGAATAAATTGTAGCATAACTGCTATACACTAAGTATACTGCTACTCCTGCACTGATAAGATCAGAATCCGACATCATTTCCTGGATAGCTCTCAGCGAATGCTTTCTTGAAAATGATGTCAGCTTCTGGTCTTATCAGTGCAGGAAGAGAAAAGATACATAGTTTATAGTGGTTATCCTTCAACTTATTTTGACTTGTACTGAAAGAAAGACAGGTTTGGCAGATGCATAAATACATCCTCTTTGGACATTTTGGTAGTGTAATAAACCCCACAAAGAAAAGGGTGGAGAAGAGCTATAAAGGAGCAATGTTACTGAGTGATTTGTAGATTAGGAGAATTTTAAATTCAACCAGTGAAGATCTTACCAAACTGGAGTAATTGGATAGCCACTTTTCCAGTGAATAATATTCAATTAACAGGAATACTCAAATGACAGGAGTTTGATCATATCTATGCATTCCAGTGAAAAACTTAGAATTTATTCTATTATATCATTCATATCATCTTGAAGTGAATTAGGTCTGTGAGGATTTGCCTTGTTGCAATTTTTAGAGAGTGGCTATAGACACTCCAGGGTTCTTACAGTCAAGGACCAAAAAAATCGCAACATCGACGCCGTAGCTGCGACGGGTGGTGAAATCTCACAAAATTCTAAGTTCATCAAGAGCCATAACTCCAAGAAAAATATTTGGAACAACACATGCATCGAACAGTGGCTAGACATCAATAAGATACACTTACCTGCCAAATATAAAGTCATTCCATCAAGTATTTCAAAAGTTATTGAGTTTTGAAACTCGTTGGTCACAGACAAACTCGTTGGTCACAGACAGACCGACCAACAGACAGACAGACCGACATTGCCCCTTATAGAGCTGCTAGTCACAGCTAAAAATTCAAGGACTTTTCAAGGACATATCAGCATTTTCCAAGGATATTTTTTTAATATGTTCATTTGGAATATAAGCAGTTTTAGAAGCCTTGAATACTTTACGCCTTTACCTTACATGAAAAGCAGACGACACTTGCAAAAAAATTCTTTAATAACTAATTTTTTGTCTAAAAAACATTGGTTATGACCCCTTGTTGGAACGAGCGTGATAAGCTCGTTCCAATGAGGGGTCATAACCTATGTTTTTGAGACAATGAAAGTGATAATGACACTGTAGCTTAACTTGTGTGTTGTGTTTGATGAAAAGGATAATGTTCAATGTTTATAAAAGAATTATGAAATAAGACAAGATAAGATAATTGGGAATATGTTCATTTCTGTTCCCTGTATGCTATGTTTATGATAAAAATAATATGAGGTGTACACTGTACTAAAGACCTGAGGGGTGGGTTAATATGACCTCACAGTTAATATATGTGGCCCTCACAGTTAACATATATCAAAAAAAGTTACCAAATTACAATGAAATTATTCCAAAATGAGTCATCCTATCAAGTTACATTAAAATCCCTTCATAAATATGGCCTGTAGACTGTGCTAAAGGTTTTCGGGCTTCGGGCCCCTGTAGCCGTCAGTTTCCCAATTGCGTCCAAAGGGGACGTTCTCATCTAGACATTATATGAAGTCAACCTACCAAGTTACAATGAAATCCCTCCATAAATACGACCTGTAGACTGTGCTAAAGGTTTTCGGGCTTCAGGCAGCCATCAAGGCTGAATGTTCGTGACCAAAAGGGGACGTTCTCATCTGGACACTATTTGGAGTCATCCTACCAAGCTACAATAAAAAATCCCTTCATAATTATGACCTGTAGACTGTTCTAAAGGTTTTCGGGCTTTGGGCCCCTGAAGCCGTCACAGTTGCCCACTCGTGTCCAAAAGGGGACGTTCTCATCTAGACATTATATGAAGTCAACCTACCAAGTTACAATGAAATCCCTGCATAAATATGACCTTAGACTGTGATAAAGGTTTTCGGGCTTCGGGCTCGGGCAGCCATCATGGTTGAATGATCGCAACCAAAGGGGACAATCTCATCTGGGCATCATCTGGAGTGATCCTGCGAAGTTACAATGAAATCCCTTCATAAATATGACCTGTAGACTGTGTTCAAGGTTTTCGGGCTTCGGGCACCTGTAGCCATCACAGTTGACCAATCACGACCAAAAGGGGATGTCATCATCTAGGCATTATATGGAGTCAACCTAACAATGTTACAATGAAATCCTTCTATAAATATAAACTTTTGCCTATGCTAAAGGTTTTCGGGCTCGGGCACCCATCAAGGCTGAATGATCACGGCCAAAATGGGACGTTCTCATCTTGACCTTATTTGGAGTCAACCTACCAAGTTACAATGAAATCCCTTCATAAATATGACCTGTAGACAGTGCTAAAGGTTTTTGGGCTTCGGGCACCTTTAGCCGTCAAAGTTGCCCAAACATGTCCAAAAGGGAACGTTCTCATCTAGGCATTATATGAAGTCAACCTACCAAGTTACAATGAAATCCCTTCACAAATATGACTTGTAGACTGTGCTTAAGGTTTTCGGGCTTCGGGTTCGGGCAGCCATCATGGTTGAATAATCGCAACCAAAGGGGACAATCTCATCTGGGCATCATCTGGAATGATCCTATGAAGTTACAATGAAATCCCTTCATAAATATGGCCTGTAGACTGTGCTCAAGGTTTTTGGGCTTCGGGCACTTGTAGCCAACACAGCTGACCAATTACGACCAAAAGGGGATGTCATCATCTAGGCATTATATGGAGTCAACCTAATAGGTTACAATGAAATCCTTCCATAAATATGACCTTTTACCTATGCTAAAGGTTTTTGGGCTCGGGCACCCATCAAGGCTGAATGATGGCGATCAAAACGGGACGTTCTCATCTAGACATTATTTGGAGTCATCCTACCAAGTTACAATGAAATCCCCTCATAAATATGACCTGTAGACTGTGCTAAAGGTTTTCGGGCTTCGGGCACCTTTAGCTGTCACAGTTGCCCAATCATGTCCAAAAGGGGACGTTCTCACCTAGACATTATATGAGGTTAACCTACCAAGTTACAATGAAATCCCTTCATAAATATGACCTGTAGACTGTGCTAAAGGTTTTCGGGCTTCGGGCTCGGGCAGCCATCATGGGTGAATGATCGCACGTTCTCATCTAGACATTATATGAAGTTAACCTACCAAGTTACAATGAAATCCCTTCATAAATATGACCTGTAGACTGTGCTAAAGGTTTTCGGGCTTGGGCAGCCATCATGGTTGAATGATCGCAACCATAGGGGACAATTTCATCTGAGCATCATCTGGAGTGATCCTAAGAAGTTACAATGAAATCCCTTCATAAATATGACCTGTAGACTGTGCTCAAGGTTTTCGGGCTTCGGGCACTTGTAGCCATCACAACTGACCAATCACGACCGAAAGGGGATGTCATCATCTAGGCATTATATGGAGTCAACCTAACAGGTTACAATGAAATCCTTCCATAAATATGACCTTTTGCCTATGCTAAAGTTTTTTGGGTTCGGGCACCCATCAAGGCTGCATGATCGCGATCAAAATGGGACGTTCTCATCTAGACATTATTTGGAGTCATCCTGCCAAGTTACAATGAAATCATTTCATAAATATGACCTCTAGACTGTGCTAAAGGTTTTCGGGCTTTGGGCTCCTGTAGCCGTCACAGTTGCCCAATCACGTCCAAAGGGGGACTTTCTCATCTAGACATTGTATAAAGTCAACCCACCAAGTTACAATGAAATTCCTCAATAAATATGACCTGTAGACTGCGCTAAAGGTTTTCGGGTTTTGGGCTCGGGCAGTCGTCATGGTTGGCAGATCATGCCCAAATGGGGAAATTCGCATCTAGACATCATAAGGAGTCATCCTACCAAGATACAATGAAATCCCTCCACATTAAACATGACCTGCAGACTGTGCTAAAAGTTTTTGGGTTTTCGGGCTTGGGCAGCCATCACAGTTGATAGATCATGCCCAAAAGGGGACGTTCTCGTCTAGGCACAATACAGAGGCATCCTACCAAGTTACAATGAAATCCCTTCATAAATACGACCTGTAGACTGTGCTAATGGTTTTTCGGGTTTTGGGCTCGGGCAGCCATACCGGTTGCCCGATCGCGACCAAAAGGTTCGTTCTCATCTAGACATGACCCCAAACCTGCATATGAAATTTCGTGACGATCAGACAAGAACTGCGGGGTGTAGCTTGTGCTAAAGGAAATGTGAACAGACGTCACAGACTCACAGACTAACAGACTCACAGACTAACAGACTTCCGCACGCGTGATGGCAATAGCTTATCTTGACTATGTCAAGTTAAGCTAAAAATGAAAAAAAAAACCTGAAATTAATTGGCCATTTTTTAGAATAGCGGTGGCTGGTTTTGGCCGTTACACTGGGTAAAGGGTTAAAAATGTCTTCTACCTCATCCTTCTAAATTCCAGGAAAACGGTGCTTCTAAAATGCTTTGCAACAAAATTATGGTACATACAGAATGACACCCAGTTAAATAATGCCTGAACTTATTTATTTATTTATTGGTGTTTAAGGTCACATATTTATGCACAATGGCTAAGCATGACCGCGACAGCTTTACGGGTGGAGGAAGCCGGAGTACCCGGAGAGAACCACCGAGCAACTGTCAGCTCCCCAACATACGAACTCCACACAAGCAGGGTTAGCATTGGTTGAAGACAAGTGTACCATCGACGTGCAGTACGCCTTAGTACACAACGCCACCGTATCCCCATGCAGGCAATGGAGATGAAGTGTCTTTCCCAAGGACACAACGCGGTTGCCGCAGGTGGGATTCAAACCGAGGACCTCTCGGCTTGCAGCCTGCATCTCTACCAACTGAGCCACCACGCCCCCCCCCCCCCCCCCAACTCTATTTCCATAAAGAATCCTCATTGAAATTTGGAATGAAGATTCTTTATGGGAATAGCTTTCACAGTATCATGGTTCATTTCTTCTCTTGTGATTGTTTTGTGGTATGCAAACCAGAGATATGAGGCGAACTGACAGAAAATTGGCTATTTTACGAGGCAAACAGCAAATTTTCTATGTTAAAAAGGGAGATAAGTCTAAAAAGTGAAAAGTAAGAAATGTTATTAAACTCATTTGAAAGCCTTTCCCATCCCATAAACAATTTTCATTCCAAATTTCATTGAGATCCAATAACCCAAACCTGAGATACGAGGCTAACAGACAAAAATTAGCCTATTTTCGTCTATTCAAAGAGCCATAATTCACAGAAAAAATATTCCAACAGCAAAAACGGCTGAAGCTACTTAAAGATCTCATGATAATGAACATCCGTATCAAATTTCATCGAAACCTGAGCAGTAATGTTGAAGTTATAACACGAACAGACATCGGTGTCTGGATGGATAGATGTATGCACAGGCGGCAGGCACAATCCTGTATACCCCACTTTTTGAAAAAAATGTGGGGGTATAAAAAAACAGCATGGTTAGTGGGTTCAGCATTTTTTTTTAATTGGGGTTCAACGACACTTTTGACAGCTAGGATCACCTCATGTCAGACAGTTTATAGGTGGAGTATCACCTGGAGAGAATCTGCAAACAGTGGCAAGCAACTGTCCGATTCCCCAAAGTACTAACTCTACACAAGCAGGGTTACCATTGGATGAAGACAAGTGCACCATAAGCATGCAGTTCGCCATACAGTAGAACCAGTCTTGAGAGACCGCCCTTTGGGCCACACAAATGTGGTCTCTCAAGACAGGTGGTCTCTCATAACAGGTTTCAGGTTTTCTCAAATCAGTGAATAGCCAACCACAAAATTCAGAAATGGAGAAGAATAGATTTTTGTAATTACTTTGTAGTTGTTCTTTTTTATGAAGTTTTTGTAACAAATTGAAATGGACTGTTATAAAAATCATAAAAATAAATTAGTGATGAAAATCTTCATTGAAGATTTTCAACACTAATTTATTTTTATAATTTTTATAACAGTCCATTTCAATTTGTTACAAAAAGATTTTCAACACAAATTTATTTTTATTCCTATCTGTCACATTTCAGGTATGTATGAAATTGTTTATTCAGCGAAAATCCTAATCTTTAAACAGGGGTATTATAAAAACATCTCAGTCTTTAATGAGTTATGTGTTGAATAACAATTGAAACACAATTAAGAGCTTTTAATACTTTTAATTATGTTAGTATATCCACAATGGATTTTCCAATTCCAGAACAGGTAAAAAGTTTTTGTCATGGTTTCAGTCTTCAAAGAGGCGGTCTCTCAAGACAGGTCCATTATGGCATAAAAATACAAGTTGGTACCAGGTCACAGTGGTCTCTCAAGACTGGTGGTCTCACATAGCAGGTCCATTATAGAGTAAAACCAATCGGTGTCTGGTAGATGTGGTCTCTCAAGACAGGTGGTCTCTCAAGACAGGTTTTACTGTAGTACACAGTGCCACTGGGCCCTCATGTAGGAAATCGGGATAACGAGTCTTGCCCAAGGACACAACGCGGGAGTTGGCCCTGATGGGTATCACACTGTGGCCCTTTTAGTCCAATGCCATAAGTATTGAGCCACCACACACCCTTTAGCATTTTTTTCAGGGCATGATGTTCACAAACAGTTTTTCTTAATTAAGGTAAAATATTTGGATAGTGATAAAAATTCTGAACTATACTGTATAATTCAACAAGGTTCTTTTAATAACAAATTTTTACACCAATCATAAAGAATCATGCAAGACGTATAATAAAGGAACAAAATAAGTTTCAACATTTTTTTTCATCCACAAAGAAATACCAGTTTTGATTATTGTTAATATATCATACAGACATCATGATCGTGTAATAACATTTTTAAAACCCTTTACCTAACGAATCTCCCGAATCCACCCACGTAATATGCAAATTGAGCAGTTGAAAAAATTAAATTTTTCAAAATATTTCAAAAAAACATATCATGTGACCCCCTCATTAGAACAACCTCATTGAGCTCGTTTCAATGAGGGGTCACATGATATGGTTTTGTTGAAATTTTTGAAAAATTAAAAAAAAATTATATTCAAAATAATAAATTTTGATATCGTCTACATTGGGTAAAGGGTTAACTAGCTGCGTGCTCATTTTTTTTCCAAGGTTGATTTTTAACGGGTATTTTTTTTTATAATACAATGCTAGCAGCAAGAGGAGTTTTTGTTCACAAAGATTTTGTTTTACAAAACTGATTTGCTATAATTTATTGGAGAGTGCCTTCTGGCCTTCTAGCATTCACCAATGAATTATAACAAAACAGTTTTATATGTAGAGGATATCTACAATGTTTTAATAAATATCGGGAATTATCTCATGAGTGTAGACGTGAAAGTTTTATTTTTCACGAGCGCTTACAGTTTCAAGACAATAATAAAGATCTGCAGACCGTACATTCATGGCAACGTCATGCACTGAAGTGTGACGTCAATTAGAAGCTACTGAGGGATATTTCTCGATATCTATCGAGTCAATGGATATCGAGAAATATCTTTTAGATAATTTGTGATAATTCACAGCCTAGCATATAATAACAAGAGGCCCAGAGAATTGATTTCAACAAGTTGCATCTGCTCCTCCTAAGAAAAGCTTATACCAAAGATTCTGACCAGTGGATCTAAAAAAAAAAAGATTTTTAAAGAATATTCCTCATATTGAACTAAGTTATAATTCAGGCTCCCACAGGGAGCCCACATATGAACCCAGGGACTTGGCTTTAACAAACTTGAATTTCACCCCACTAAGGATGCTGCACACCAAATATCAAAACATTCCGACTGCTGGATCTGAAGAAGATTTTTAAAGAAAATTCCTCATTTTGAACTAAGTTACAATTCAAGCTCCCACAGTGAGTCCAAATATGGACCTAGGAACATGGCTTGAACAAACTTGAATCTCACCCCCTAAGGATGCTGCATACCAAATATCAAAACATTCCGACTAATGGATCTGAAGAAGATTTTTAAAGAAAATTCCTCATTTTGAACTAAGTTATCATTTGGGCTCCCACAGTGAGTCCAAATATGGACCTAGGGACATGGCTTGAACAAACTTGAATCTCACCCCCCTAAGGATGCTGCATACCAAATATCAAAACATTCCGACTGCTGGATCTGGAGAAGAAGATTTTTAAAGAAAATTCCTCATTTTGAACTAAGTTATAATTCGGGCTACAGAGTGAGCCCAAATATGAACCCAGGGACTTGGCTTGAACAAACTTGAATCTCACCCCCCAAGCATGATGCATACCCAATATCAGAAGATTCTGCCGGCTGGATCTTGAGAAGAAGATTTTCAAAGAAATTTGCCTGAAATGCACTAAGTTCAAATTTGGGCACCTATACTGAGCCCAAATATAAACCCAGGGGGCTGATTTGCACAAACTTGAATCAGATCCACCCCACAATGTTGCATACCAAATATCAAAAGATTCTGCCTGCTGGATCTGGAGAAGAAGATATTTTAAGAAATTTGCCTGAAATGCACTAAGTTCGAATTCAGGCTTCTATAGTGAGCCCAAATATGAATACAGGGGGCCGATTTCAACAAACTTGAATCAGATCCACCCCACAATGTTGCATACCAAATATGAAAAGATTCTGCCGGCTGGATCTGGAGAAGATATGAATCTAGGGAGCCGATTTGAACAATTTTGAATCAGATCCACCCCACAATGTTGCATACCAAATATCAAAAGATTCTGCCTACTGGATCTGGAGAAGAATATTTTTTAAGAAATTTGCCTGAAATGCACTAAGTTCAAATTTAGGCTCCTATACTGAGCCCAAATATAAACCCAGGGGGGCCGATTTGAACAAACTTGAATCAGATCCACCCCACAATGTTGCTTACCAAATATGAAAAGATTCTGCCTGCTGGATCTGGAGATGAAGATTTTTGAAGAAATTTGCCCAAAATGCACTAAGTTCGAATTCGAGCTTCTATAGTGAGCCCAAATATGAATCTAGGAAGCCGATTTGAACAAATTTGAATCAGATCCACCCTACAATGTTGCATACCAAATATCGAAAGATTCTGCCTGCTGGATCTGGAGAAGAGTTTTTAAGAAATTTGCCTGAAATGCACTAAGTACGAATTTGAGCTTCTATAGTGAGCCCAAATATGAATCTAGGGAGCCGATTTGAACAAATTTGCATCAGATCCATCCCACAATGTTGCATACCAAATATCAAAAGATTCTGCCTGCTGGATCTGGAGAAGAAGATTTTTTAAGAAATTTGCCTGAAATGCACTAAGTTCGAAATCGGGCTCCTATACTGAGCCCAAATATCAACCCAGGGGGCCGATTTGAACAAACTTGAATCAGATCCACCCCGCAATGTTGCATACCAAATATCAAAAGATTCTGCCTGCTGGATCTGGAGAAGAAGATTTTTTAAGAAATTTGCCCGAAATGCACTAAGTTCGAATTCGAGCTTCGATAGTGAGCCCAAATATAAATCTAGGGAGCCAATTTGAACAAACTTGAATCAGATCCACCCCACAATGTTGCATACCAAATATCAAAAGATTCTGCCTGCTGGATCTGGAGAAGAAGATTTTTTAAGAAATTTGCCTGAAATGCACTAAGTTCGAAATCGGGCTCCTACACTGAGTCCAAGTATGAACCCAGGGGGCCGATTTGAACAAACTTGAATCAGATCCACCCCTCAATGTTGCATACCAAATATCAAAAGATTCTGCCTGCTGGATCTGGAGAAGAAGATTTTTTAATAAATTTGCCTGAAATGCACGAAGTTCGAATTCGGGCTTCTATAGTAAGCCCAAATATGAATCCAGGGGGCCGATTTGAACAAACTTGAATCAGATCCACCCCACAATGTTGCATACCAAATATTAAAAGATTCTGCCTGCTGGATCTGGAGAAGAAGATTTTTGAAGAAATTTGCCCGAAATGCACTAAGTTCGAATTCAAGCTTCTATAGTGAGCCCAAATATGAATCTAGGGAGCCGATTTGAACAAACTTGAATCAGATCCACCCCACAATGTTGCATACCAAATATCAAAAGATTCTGCCTGCTGGATCTGGAGAAGAAGATTTTTTAAGAAATTTGCCTGAAATGCACTAAGTTCGAAATCGGGCTCCTATACTGAGCCCAAATATGAACCCAGGGGGCCGATTTGAACAAACTTGAATTAGATCCACCCCACAATGTTGCATACCAAATATGAAAAGATTCTGCCTGCTGGATCTGGAGAAGAAGATTTTTTAAGAAATTTGCCCGAAATGCACTAAGTTCGAATTCGAGCTTCGATAGTGAGCCCAAATATGAATCTAGGGAGCCGATTTGAACAAACTTGAATCAGATCCACCCCACAATGTTGCATACCAAATATCAAAAGATTCTGCCTGCTGGATCTGGAGAAGAAGATTTTTTAAGAAATTTGCCTGAAATGCACTAAGTTCGAAATCGGGCTCCTACACTGAGTCCAAGTATGAACCCAGGGGGCCGATTTGAACAAACTTGAATCAGATCCACCCTACAATGTTGCATACCAAATATCAAAAGATTCTGCCTGCTGGATCTGGAGAAGGAGATTTTTTAATGTTTTTCCCATGGCCTACAGTGTTAAAAAGTGCTGACTCAGCACTTTTTCAAAGTCCTGAAAACGTACCTTGTGATCAAACCGATAGGGATTTTTTTTAACCATTCTATTCTACTGGATAAAAGTAAGCTTTATACAAAATAAGAATTCTCTGTGCCATGTAGTTTTGGAGATATGGCAGTTTTAAGGTTTTTCCTATTTTTAGCTCCCGAGGTTCCCACGGGGCAATAGAAAATTGTTTTTTTGCATCAATCAACTACTTATGACCCATTATCATCTCATATCAAATTTGGTTCAAATTGACCTCACGGTTCAGAAAATAGAAATTTTAGGCGTGGCCAAAAATTTTGCCCCTCCCATAACGAAGGCAAATAATGCCCGACAAACTTTTCTTGAACAAACTTGATTCTAAACCTCAAAAGGACTCTGTATACCACATATCAAGTCTCTGCTACTGGTGGTTCATTAGAAGAAGATTTTCAAAAAATTTGGCTATTTTTTCCCCACACCTCTGCTCAATATGAGCCGAAACCTAATTTGAATAAAAATCAAAATGCCCCTATATAACCACCATATACATGAAATTTAATTAAAATGAGGCCAGTGGTTTAGGAGAAAGAGGCTCAAACACCACCTTCACGCAGGACGACGGACGACAGACGACGGACGACGCGTCCAGACGACGAACGAAGAGTGATAAGAAAAGCTCACTCTGACTTTCAGTCAGGTGAGCTAAAAACATTTATTTTCTTTTGCTGTGTTGACAACAATCATTCAGTGTGAATCCACTAAAGTGGCTTTCAGTACTATTCAATAGAGTCATGATATTGACCATTGTGAATACCATGTTTTGGCTCAAATCGAATTTTGAATCGAATATTAGCCAAAAATTTCAAAGCAAATGAAATTCAAATCAAATTTTTAACAATTTCAAATCTGTTGCAAAGACCTTCTAACAAAATTTGAACACGGCAAATCAACTGCTTTTTCCTTTTTAGTTTTGCTGGTATAAACACCTGTTCTTATCTCTCAGTTTTAGAAGACATAGTTACGTGCAGGTGCCCTTTATTTTCCATAGATTCCATAAATCAGAATTTCATAAAAATTAGGATCATAATAGAATGTATGTTTTTTTAACTTCTCTGCTATTTGGAGAAGGGATCAAAATTTGGCCATTTATATAATAGAGGTTTTTATAGTGTAATTAAATGACATCCACCGTTATACCAATCCAAACTCAAGAAGAAGAAAATGTTGTCTGCTAATAAATATAGGATAAGGAATGAGTGTTTTTCTCATATAATATTTATGAAACTCGTCCAAATTTTCCGTTTGGGCTCGCCGGAGGCAAGCCCAAACAGAAAATTCGGACGAGTTTCATAAATATGATATGAGAAAAACACTCATTTCATATTCTATTTATCATATGACACACACACACACAAATTAGCCACTTAGTATGACTTTTTAACTCATCACCTAACTTGAGTTGCAGATGGCACTTGGAAAAAACATCCTCGTATAACTAAAAATTAAAATTTTTTGCTTCCAAAACAAAGGTTATGACCCCTCATTCGAACGAGCGCGACACGCTAGTTCCAATGAGGGGTCATAACCTATGTTTTGGAAGCAAAAAGTGAAAATATAAAAAAAAATGAATGGCATTTTTCTTATATTGCACAAGACGGTTTTTGCAGTTAAGTTAGGTAAAAGATTAATACAATATAACCAACCCACCCTAAATAGGACAGATAACGTAAATTCTAACTACTGAAATTATGAAAATGTGGCCCAGTTGTATTTTGTTCAGCGAATCAAATTGTCTAGTTTTGAAATTGACCAATGAAATTGACGGAAGGCTTTATTTATCACTGATTGATATGAAAACAAAATATCAAATGTTTTAAAGTGAACAAAACAGATGAGTCATATGATAAAAACTAGTCTGACACCGTTTTTTTGTCAATATTCGTCTGATTTATGTTAACAATAAAGTCAATAATTAGGACCAAGTTATTAACCCTTTAAACCCTCGTGGTATCTTCCATGTCTGTTGGATAACAGCAATTAGAAGAGTCCATATTCATTATTTGGGGGTAAATCAATTAATATTTTCAACACACAGGAGTAGTACGTCTGCACATTGAAAATATTGATTGGTCTTCCGCACACATTCACTCAGCAATCATCATACTTTATCAACTTATGACGTATCATGTTCCTGGGCTGGAAAAACATACATTCAAAGTGTTAAGCATATTTATTGATGTTTTAATCCTTGAATCACTTTTTTATCCGTGGAATATGTCCAACAAATTGAAACAAAATGGTAATTTCACTGTGAAATCTTGTTGGTAACAAACTTAAAAAACCTGTTAAAAATTATAAACTATTAATCAAGCCTCAAATTTGAATCGAATATTGGAGGTTGAATCGAATGATAAATGAATATTCCAATTTCACAGAGGACTACCACTATAGTGGTAGTGGTTTCTAGCACTCAACCAATTAAAAGTTGTAAAGTCCAAATAAATCTCACAAACTTAAAATATCCCAAATAATTTCAGAAGTACAGTGGAACCCTGTTAATTGAATAGCCACTTTGCCAATGAAAATTATTCAATTAACAGGAGTATTCAATTAACAGGGATGGTGTCACTTTCCTGTATTCTAGAGATAAACTTAGCATTTATTCTATTACATCTTGTTTGACAGAGCTCCATGAGCTCTGTCAAACAAGATATAATAGATTAAATGCCTGCATTGGATGAACTGAGGCCAAATAGGTCTATAAACAAAGGAAAACTGGGGAGAGTCAGGGTAATTTCTCGACAGGTTACAAAATTCTTTATTCAATTAACAGGAGTTTACTCTTTTACCAATATTCAATCAACAGGTCATATTTGTACAGGAGGTATGGTAAATGGTTTTGTGTTGGGAAATTATATTCAATTAACAGGGACATACAATTAGGAGATATCCAATTAAGTGGGCTCCACTGTACTACTTCAAAAGGCCATTAATTTCCTCCATGGTGAATATATACAATCCACTCTCTTCATTCTGTATATGCAGTTGAATTTTAATATCTATTTATGGCATTACATATACATGTATCCCAGTAGAGGTTAGGAATGATGTTAATGATCTCCATTTACTGCTATAGTATCGTTGGGCACACTGTTTTTCTACAGGATTTGAGTTACAGTAGAACCTGTCTTGAGAGACCGCCCTTTGGGCCAAACAAAAGTGGTCTCTCAAGACAGGTGGTCTCTCATGACAGGTTTCAGGTTTTCTCAAGTCAGTGAATAACCAACGACAAAATTCAGAAATGGAGAAGAATGGATTTTTGTAATTACTTTGTAGTAGTTCTTTTTTAGGAAGTTTTTGTAACAAATTGAAATGGACTGTTACAAAAATTATAAAAATAAATTAGTGCTGAAAATCTTCAATGAAGATTTTCAACACTAATTTATTTTTATAATCCTATCTGTCACATTTCAGGTATGGTTGGTTCTCGGAATGCCGGCTCACTCTAAATAAACACTTCTCGGAATGCCGGCACATTAATTAATTTTGTCCGCACAACAGAGTGAGATTGCATTGTAGTTTATTCTATAGTAGTGAACAGTTTTTAAGACTGCATTTCAAGTGAACACAATGTTAGAAAGTTATCAATTGTGTTTTTAAATGACTGAGTACATAATCAATAATAGATATGCAACAAGTTACTGAGTTATCAACTGTGTTTTTAAATGACTGAGTACATAATCAATTTAATTTCTTATAAATAAGAAGAAATTGCGTCAAATTACATATCAGTCTAAAATGGCAAATGCTCAAGTGAATGTTCGGTTTATCACCAATAGACGTGGTGATCAGAATTTAGTATATGGCAGATATAAATTTAGGGTAAAAAGCAGTAGAAATGACATGGTGCATTGGAAGTGCAGTGAAGGTGGCTGCTCAGCAACCATAAACACCAAAGATGGCATGCTCACGTCTTACAGAAATTCACACAACCACCAGCCAGATGAAGATAAGTTAACTGTCGATGAGATGTTAGCTAATTTAAAAAAACTGGTACGCACAAACTCTAGACCAGTTTCAGCAATATATCATGAAGAAATAACCGCATTGCAGTCAACGGACTACGAGCATGTCATCCCGAAAGTTCCCACGTTATACAGTATGCATTCCAGTTTATATCGTCAAAGAGCAAAGAACATTCCATCTCTTCCATCTCAGCGTTCTGATATAGATCTACCAGACTTGTACGCTAACACTATTTCTGGTCAATCTTTTCTTTTATATTCTGACGTCAACAACAATTTTCTTATATTTTCAACACATCAAAATCTTGAACATCTAGCAGCAGCCAACACATATGTTTGCGACGGAACTTTCAGTATGACTCCCGATTTATTCTACCAGATCTACACAATCCACGCAAGTGTTGATGGGAAGATGTGTCCTTTAGTGTATGGACTTCTCCCCAACAAAACGAAGGCGACGTATCTCCGCTTCTTCCAGGCAATACAACAAAAATCAGCAGAAATTAATATAAACTTGTCACCAACAACTGTTTTTACTGACTTCGAGAAAGCTGCACAATCTGCAATTTAAACTGTTTTTCAATGTGAAATGAAAGGCTGCCTCTTTCCTTATCGCCAGTGTATCCAAAGAAATGTGCAGCGTTGTGGCCTTCAAAGTGCCTTTTCATCTGATGACAGCATAAATCAGTTTGTCCGTCGTGCATCTGCACTTCCTCTTATAAGGCAATGTGACATTGACGATGTATGGTCGAATGCATTGGAAAATGTTGATTTAGAAAATAGAAATGTTCTAAAGTTTGCCGATTATGTGACAGAACAGTGGGTTGAAATGCCAGGCAGGGACATGTGGAACCATTTTGACACTGTAGGTCCACGGACCACTAACTACGTGGAAGGCCGGCATTAAAAAATTTCCAAGTTGAGTGCTGCACACCCAAATTTATTCAGATTCATAGATCTTATAAAAAAAGAAGAAGATCAAACAGAGACTGTTATCATGCAATTACAATCCGGAGGGTAAATGCGACATCGAAAGAGGAAATACCTACAATTAGACCAGGGTCTGGAAAATGAGAAACGAAAATTGTTGAGTGGTGCCAAGACTGTTCTTGAATACGCTGACTCTATATCACATCTCGATGGGTTACAAATGTTTAGTTTGCTTGTTGATATTGGTATAAATGTTTAATTTGCTGATTTAGTTTGTAAAATTCGGATAAAAATACATTTTTTGTATGAAATTCATGCAAAAAGTTAAAAAATTTATAGTAATTTATATATTTTTTATACTTACCAATGACCCAGACTTAGCTGGTGCTAACTCCAACAAAACCAGGGCCAAACACAAATTTTGCCCCCCAATCCCCAAAATTTGCATCCAAAACAAAAAGAAATCATGTCCTAAAGGACCTCCATAGTACGCCTCTACTGCGCATGCGCAGTGACGCAGTCGTCCCGAAATTGGCGCCAATTATCATTCTTACTGGCAGTGCCTGGTCAGCGCTATGTACTCAGCGGGGAGGCAAGAGTTCCCAACTCCAGGGAGGGCCATCCCCGTCTGGGTCATTGGTAAGTATAAAAAATATATAAATTACTATAAATTTTTTAACATTTTTATACTGTACCAATGACCCAGACTTAGCTGAATAGTAAACAGGCTGGAGGGCCTAGGACATAGAGGAAAATCCAATAAGCTCAACTATATAGTAAAGAGGTAACCCCTTAAGGAGAAAAGGAGTATTAGGCTTTACATGTATCTTTCTTATTTAATATTAAATTAGAAAGATACACTACCCTTAATAATTGAGCACAATAACATTCATGTTCTCTATTAACATCCAGTATAACCCTTATACTAATTATTTTTAAAGCAAGCCAATAAATAAAGTAGTCCAGAGAATTGAGACTCTTTATAATCATTTAAAAGTGTCCGAGTATTGTATATTAAAGCCCGTTTGACACTTGACATATACAAATGCTTCACACCGAGCTACACTTTAAAAATAAGACATGAATGAATTTAAACATTAATATTACACTTTAAAACCATCCCGGAAGCGACTCAGAAATACTGACTTGGAGGAGGCATTCCCTTGCTTTTCACTATAAAGCAGGTGACCTAAGGGAACACTCGCCCCCCCCCCCCCCCCCCTTCCCCTTGCCCTGGGTCAAATAGCCCAGAGCGAAGAGGGCAGCCGGACGGAGTCACTGCCGGAACAGAAAGCCTGCATAACTATAGTTGCAACTGTTTAGTGGACGACATTCTGAGCCACAGATAACGGACCTAAACAATGCAGGTCTCCAGAAATGGACTCAATATTTCTGAGATAAAAATTCGTAAATGTGGATGGCTGAGACCAATAAGCAGCCTTCATTAAATCTGTAATAGCAACACTATTAGCATAAGCCCAGGAAGTAGAAAGAGCTCTTACTTCATGAGCAGAAATCTTAAGCACAGACTGCTGAGAAGAAGATAAATCTTCATAAGCAGTACGGATAGTTAACTGAATCCATCTAGCAATAGAATGGACTGAAATGTCCTTTCTATTAGGCATCAAAGACAGAAAGAAACGTTTTTGTCCCTTTCTGATAAACTGAGATCTCTGTTTATAGATACGTAGTGCTCTAACAGGACAGAGTAAAGGCCTACGCCCGTCTGAAGACGGAAGAGCCTTAATAACAATAGGTTCCGGATATTCATTAGGAGCCTGATTCTTAGCTAAAAAACCCACATTAGTAGTGAAGGTGATAGTGTTCCCAACACTACGATAATGAGAATCATCCACCGATAGTGCATGAAGCTCACTGACTCTTCTGGCAGAAGAGAAAGCTAAGAGAAAAGCTGTCTTATAAGATAAGAATTTGAAATCTACTGTCCCAAGAGGTTCAAATGGCTTTTCCTTCAATTTAAGGAGAACCTAAGCTAAATTCCACTTAGGAATTAATCTAAGAGTTCTGGGTCTATTTATCGAAAAGTTTCTAACCAACTTCGATAAAGAGACATTAGATCCAATTTGTAAACTATCATGATGTGCATAGGTATCAGATAACATAGATCTATAACCCTTTATAGTAACAGGCTGCAGTTTGATTTCGTCAAACAAGTATACTAGAAAGTTTGCAATGTCTGGTATAGAGGGATCAAATATATCTACAGAATGATCCCTACACCAACGACGAAAAACCTTCCACTTAGCCGCATAGTTTAGCGAATAGGAGGTCCTCCTACAGTTAGAAATCGCGTCCACTGCTCGTCCTGTAAAGTGCTTGCCATGCAAGAAGGACCGCACAACGGAAAAACGTGAAGGTTGAGACCTTGCGGGTTGTGATGGAGTTGGCGCGATTTCCCCTGTGAAAGAAGATCCTCTCGTGGAGGAAGCTTCCGCGGTAGGTCCCACAACAGACACCTGAGTAGATTTATCCACGGTCTCTGTGGCGACAGAGATGCTACCAACAGAATCTTGCATTGAGATTGTTTTATCTTTAGCAATACTTGTTGAATTAACGGCGCTGGAGGATACGCATATCCTATCATTCCGTCCCAAGGGATCGACAGAGCGTCTACTGCAAATGCTCTTGGATCCGGACACGGAGACACATACGTCTGCAACTGATTGTTGAGATGTGTCGCAAATAAGTCTATCATTGGCCGTTCCCATTGGTAGCAAATCTGATTGAATACTTGTTTGTTGAGAGTCCACTCCAACGGCAACAAGCGACCCTTTCGTGAAAGGGAGTCTGCTAGCACATTCAGACGACCCGGTATGTGACGGACCGAAAGAAGAACGTGATGTTCTAACGCAAACAGAAGGATTCTTTCCGTTAGATTGAACAACGGAACTGAATGAGTGCCTCCCTGATTCCGTATATACGCCACTACTGTCGTATTGTCGGATAGGATTTGGACATGAGCATCATGAATAATGTCCATCCAGTGACGTAACGCAAGCCAAATTGACATCATTTCCTTGATGTTTATGTGCTTGCACAGGAATTGCGGATCCCAAAGACCCTGGCATCTCGAATCCGTTGGGATTAATGATGCACCCCAACCTGTTTGACTGGCATCCGTCATAACGGTAAAACTCGGACCCGGCAACTGCAGCGGAACTCCTTGAGTTAACCACTGAATGTTTGCCCAAGTTTGAATCTCTTGTTTCACTTGATCTGACAAGAGAACGTCTACATCGAGCGAATGAATTTTCACACTCCAATTCTGAGTCAGGAAAATTTGAAGAGGACGTGTGCGTAGCCGCCCCATCGGAATGAGATCCGCGGCGGCTCCGCACAGACCTATCAGTCTCATAAATTCTCTCGCCGTGACTTTGTCTGCGTGCAGACAATAGCGAGCGTAACAACTGACTAATTTCGCTCTGGTTAACGGCAGACGAACGAGATTGTTGTGCGTCTCGAAGCTCATTCCCAGATGAGTGAATGACTTGGACGGCACCAGATCCGACTTCTCCTCGTTTACTATAAAACCGAGACGTCGGAGCAATAGAAGAAGATTCTGAACATCGTTCTGAAGCGTTAACTCGTTGCCGTACCTCTGAAGAATGTCGTCCAGGTAGGCCGACGTTACCGCAGACGAATGAGCTCGGAAGTAGATCATTACCGAGTTCATTACCCGAGTGAAAGCCCAGGGTGCTAGATTCAATCCGAAGCACATGGCCCGGAACTGATACACCACTCCTAGGACTGCGAAGCGTAGATACTTTCGGAATGACGGATGTACCATGACGTGAAAGTACGCATCTTTGAGATCTATGCTCGTTGCATAATCGTTCACCCGAATACTCGCTCTGACCGATCGAATCGTCTCCATATAAAACTTCGGAGCGACGATCAGCTTGTTTATCCAGCTCAAATCTATGACTGGACGGAACGAGCCGTCTGGTTTCGGAACCAGAAACAGATGGCTGTAGAATCCCAGAGATTCCTGGTTTTCTACGACCTCTACCGCGTTCTTCATTAAAAGAGACTGCACCTCTGATAACAGAGCGTCTCTTTTCTGTGGATTTGACGGAAGATGAGTCCACTTTGGACTTCGAGTTAATGGAGGCTTTCGTTTGAAGGATATCTTTAGACCTTCCGAAGTCACTCCTCTCACCCAAGGGTCGTCCGTAATCGACGCCCACTCTTGTGAAAAACTCGACAACCTTCCGCCAACCGGAACGCGATAGAGGTTTAAGCCATCACCTCCTGGACCTGCGAGGCCTGCGGTATGAGAAACCACGTCTTCCACAACCCGCACCTCGCCTCGTCGACCTCGGGGCGTCCGACCGATTGTCCCGGCCTGAAGGACGTCCCGAACGAGAGTCGCTATCCTGACGGTCTCTCGAATAAGACCAAGAGGACGCACCGGAACCTCTATAGGAACCTCTCTTGGGCGCATTAGACCCAGAAGTGCCTGTCTTATTCGTGTCTGCTGTATCCGACATTTTAGGAGCCGATCTGAACAACAGAGAATCATTAGCTTTCTTTTTAATTTTATCATAAATAGCGGAAAGCTTGCCGTCAAAGAGAAGTTCTCCTGAGACCGAAGCGACTCTAAGAGAGTTCTTCACCTTAGAATCCACTAGTGTGGATGTAGCTAGGGCTGCGTCACGTCTAACCAACTCCAGATTTGCCACTGAAAGGGCGGAGTTACACGTGGAATAAGCTACTGCCCTTGAAAGAAGTCTTAAAGAGGATTGTATATCCTGAAACTCTTCCCCTTGAAGGCGCAGTGATAACGCCTTAGTAAGGTGATCTGCGTAAGATAAGGCATCTAAATTGGCTCTGTTAGACGCAATAGCTGTTTCCAACATCGCGGTTGGAATAGAAGCTGACGACGGTAATGATAGCTCTAAGTCTTCCGCCTCGTCGTCCATACGCAGAGGAACTCTCGGTATACCCTGTCCTGCCGTATCGAATTTATTCCTTGCATTAATGAAAGGCAGGTTAAGAGTATTAGCGGACAAGAAACCTGCTTTCCCCGTCCTGGAAGCAAGTTTAAATATAGCGTCGTTCAATAATTCAAATGTTCTTGCAACATTATTGGACTGCGACGGAAACTCGGGAGCGATGTCCCTGAACCGCTCAAAAAATTCAGAGTCCAATGCCGCTATAATTCTCTTGTCCGGAAGCGCAGCAGTCTGGCCCGACGGAACAACTTGAGGGAGAAAGTGCCGGATGAAGTCCACGGCAGCTTTATGTTGTTCCGAAAGGGATAGCTCCAATTCATCCGTATCCCTTTCACCATCCGGTCGGACCTCCCGATGTTCCCGGTCGTCCGCCCCCGATGCTTCGGCGGAGCGTACCGACCCAGCGCCGTCGGATAATTCTCGATCCGACACCGTTTCTGTCGGCTGCTGCGATAAGCTGTGCTATCTGCACAAGAATGTCCGACGTCGAGACCTGCGGAGGCGCAGTCTTCCGCTGCTTCGCCGAGGGCAGCTCCGCATCAGATGGCTCCCGCATACTTTTCCTATGCGAACGTCCGGAGTCCATCGGTCTCGAATCCCTGGCAGCTGGATGGTGTGACCTGGTCGCCGAAGAATCCTTCATCGGCGAAGCTGGTAAAATATCGGCGGTCACGCAGCCAAGGTGCGGTCGTGTGCGCTGACGAGAAGAGGAAGCCTTAACAGTCTCTACGGACTGCTTATACAACGGAGCGTCCCGAGCGACGGACGTATGCTCCGCTAAAGACTTTGTACCACAACATCTGGTCCCAGATGTTGTTGTACGAGAGAGGGACCTCTCTCGCTCGCGGCCCGGCTGGACCTGGACGAGCTAGGAACCGGACTAAAAGGCTTCCTCCGTTCTCGCTTACTATCCGCCGTCACTGGGTGTGCATCTATTATGTTTATAGTGCTCGCATCACCCAAAATTTCCTCTTGGACCGCATCGGACGAACCCGGCTGCCGAACCATTCGGTGAATGGACGCTACACCGGGCGAGCTAGCGGACGACATTTGTCTAATCTCCATGAGCACTTTTGCCGCTAGCTCTGAATTCATTTGTGACGACGGACGCACACTTGAAGAAGATAACATGGAAACATCACCCTGTTCTGGTTCCTCTGAAATAGAAACTGAGAGAGTAGAGTGACCTTGTGGAGAAAGAGCCGGCATCGCTCTTTCTCCAGAAACAACATATCGTGACACACGTTTCCAATGTTTCTCATCCCAATGTTCACATATAGGACAGGGATTAATGCGAGAACACTGACTACAATTAATACAATGATCATGAAAGTCAGAGGAAGATTTCTTCCTATTACAATTTGAACAATGTCCCTTCATTGTGAAAGAACAATAAGTCCTAGTTACTCGCAAAAACCCCTGACACAAAGATACATAATAACATGATCCATTAATAAATGAAAAAACAATTGCAAAACAAAATAATTTTGAAAAAATATTTTTTCAGAGAAGCCCAAGTTGCTGAAAAGTAACATTGAGCCCCGATGGATCCGATGGCAAAGTGTGGTCAAAAATTTTAAATTTATATAAAATAATTAATGAGACACTTTCGTATAATATAAATGTATCTTATAATGAGATAAACTACCACAAAGGCAAACAGCCCCCCTCAAAAAAGGCTGTTGCCAATGAAAACAAACAGTGTAAACACACTAGAAAACATGACTCCAGGCACTGAAAAAACTGGCCCGGAATCAGTCATCAATTACACTCTATCTGATGCAAAACAGAGACTCCCAGGGGAGAATCTGTAGAACATCAGATGGAAGATGCAGAACACAAACGTTATACACCCATGGGTGAAAACGTAACTATGGGGAAAATAACAGAAAACATTCTGTAACCAAGCAACTCTCCCAGGAAATTTTAGAAATGAAATTTCTCAAAAATATGCCAAAAGCATGGGAGAATTGCCAGGGGGGACTTTAGAAGGCTAGGGGAGAGGAAACACTGAATAAGCAGTGCAACAATTAGCAAGAATGACAACAAGAGGCCCATGCCTCGAAAATAGGCAACTTAACATAATTTCATCAAAAAATTTTAAGTACAGCCCTGATTATTTTTTGCCACTTCTTTTTCCTCTCCTCCTTCTATCCTCCTTAGAATCACATTTTCTCCAAAAATTACGTGTCTGGCATCCTTTAAACTGAGATTTACAAGCACAAAGATCAGTGAGATGTTGACTGATGAAGGGCCAAACAGAGAATGATAATTGGCGCCAATTTCGGGACGACTGCGTCACTGCGCATGCGCAGTAGAGGCGTAATATGGAGGTCCTTTAGGACATGATTTCTTTTTGTTTTGGATGCAAATTTTGGGGATTGGGGGGCAAAATTTGTGTTTGGCCCTGGTTTTGTTGGAGTTAGCACCAGCTAAGTCTGGGTCATTGGTACAGTATAAAAATATACATTTTTTGTATGTTTGAATTAGGGCTGTCACGATTAATCTATTAATCGACTGTTGATCGGTCACGGCGAAATCGATTAGTATTTTTCGTTGTCGAATAATCGGTAAATTGTATCCCGTTCTAGACGTTTAATAATTAAAAGAAAATTTGATGAAAAAACTATTGTTTCTAAAGGTAAAGAGTTAAGAACATCGATGTTAAACCCCCAAGACGCTGTTGGAAGCAATAGTCTTCCAGGTACATTCATCTAAGCTTTGATGTTCTAAACTTTTGAACCGTCAGTGTAATAATCAAGACCGGTCGGCAGCTGCGAAGTTGACGGTTCAAAAGTTCAGAACATCAAAGCTATGAATGCACCTAAAAATGATCGTCTTCATTGTTTCCTTGAGGTAGATCAACTGACTTGAACTTCATTTTTATCGACTTCAAAGAGAGGGAGATGAGGGGGGGGGGGGGGGGGTCATTTAGGTACGATTAATCATTGATTATTTGCGACGATTAATCGATTCCTAAATTAAAAAATCGTGACAGCCCTAGTTTGAATGCCTGGTTTTATGTATTTTTGTATGTGTATTCTCATGGTAATATATTTAATTATTAATTAGTGTGTGAAAAACTTCTTTCAATAACTGGCTGAATAAATGTATCTTTTGAATTAAGCCGTTATCTCTCATATCTCCCATTTATCAGAAACAAACTATACTTTCCTAACACTCAGAGAGTGTTGTTTTAGCACTCAACATGCACCACTGACTCCAGGTTAGAAAACAATAGGTGCCGACATTCCGAGAACCCCTCTCAGGTATATATGAAATTGTTTATTCAGCAATAATCCTAATCTTTTCACAGGGTTCTTATAAAAACATCTCAATCTTTAATGAGTTATGTAACTGAATAGCAACTGAAACCCAATTAAGAGCTTTTAATACTTTTAATTATGTTAGTATAACCACAATGGATTTTCCAATTCCAGAACAGGTAAAAAGTTTTTGTCATGGTTTCAGTCTTCAAAGGGGCAGTCTCTCAAGACAGGTCCATTATGGCACAAAAATACAAGTTGGTACCAGGTCAAAGTGGTCTCTCAAGACAGGTGGTTTCTCAAAACAGGTGGTCTCTCAAGAGAGGTGGTCTCCCACAGCAGGTCCATTATAGAGTAAAACCAATCGGTGCCTGGCAGATGTGGTCTCTCAAGACAGGTGGTCTCTCAAGACAGGTTTTACTGTACATTAATGGGGCAGTTTGAGTTTGATAGGAACAAAACTTAGTCAGTGCACTATTACTTCAAAACAGTGTACAATACACTCGAGAGGACTTCTAGTTTCAACTGTATATGCAGTAGTTAGGCCTAAACAAAATTAAAAATCTGTTTCTCAGGCCCTCCAGTATGTTTCTTTAGGCTGCCTCATGCTCTGTTTTTTAACCAATGTAAACGCAAAAAAATAAATAATAAATGGTTTATGTCTAATATTTTACCCAAGTTAATAAAATTGATAAATTTGTCCTTTGAGTGCAACAAGGCTTTGTAATGCTTCAGCATTGCAAAGCCTTCTGGCGCCCAAAGGACAAAATACACCACCACCCATGCTATTGTGTAGATTATGAGGCCTAAAACAAACCAAAAACATAAACTTTTGATGGCAAAGAATTAATTATAAAAAAATTTAAAAAAAACACCTGTCTGCATGCAATTTTACTAAAAATGGTCTGAGAAACAGAAACTCTACTTTGTGGGGCCTGATTAATTTAAAATTCATCTGAGGACTTAAGTCCTTCAAGTACGCTGTGTACTAAGGCGTACTGCATGTTTATGGTGCACTTGTCTTCATCCAGTACTAACCCTGGTTATGCAGAGTTAGTACACTAATGAAGTGCGATGGTTACTCACCATTGCTAGGTGGTTCTCACCAGGTACTCCGGCTTCCTCCATTCGTAAAACTGTCTGACACAAGATGACCCTGGCTGTCAAGTGTTATTAAATCCCCCAAAATAAATAAATGAATAATCCTTACTGGGTAATATTCTAACCACATCATCAAGGCATGCATTCAATGTGCCCGAATTATATCAGTGGCAAGAGAAATCCTTATTGGACAGGAATATCCGACAGATATATACAAGGAGTTAACATAACTAGAGCGCACTGTCACAGTGCTGAAGCTGCGATGATTTGTGCAACGCCAATGATGTTTTAAAACTCGTTGGTGACAAAAAAACTTGTTGGTGACAAGTCCATAAATGTGACAGAAATTATCCGAATGACATGCACTATTGAGCTGGTGTAGACATGATGAAGATGCACTTGCATACCAAGTATGGTGTCATTCCATCAAGTATTTTAGGAGTTATAACTCATTGGTAACAAAAAAACTCGTTGGTGACAAAAAAAACTCATTGGTGACAAGTCCACAAATGTGACAGAAATTATCAGAATGACATGCACTATTGAGAGGGCGTAGACATCATGAAGATACACTTGCATACCAAGTATGGTGTCATTCCATCAAGTATTTTAGGAGTTATGGTGATTTTTAAACTTGCTGGTGACAGACCGACAGACCAGCTGACAGACCAACATTGCCACATATAGAGCTGCTTGTCGCAGCTAAAAATTAATGAACAGAACATAAAAATAAAGAAGATTAAATAATTAAAATTTATTTGTTTATTTATTAGTGTTTGAGGACACCTTTAGGATCAATGGCTATATGATGACAACACCGATATAACATCAAGTTCCATTTATATCTGTCCTGGCAACATTGGAGGACTTCCATCTCGGGCATTGTGTGCTAAAAATACTAAAAACTAAAATTTTCATATTTTCTCTAATTTATTTATTTATTGGTGTTTAAGGTCACATACTTATGCACAATTGCTAATTGTGACCGAGACAGTTTTACGGGTGGAGGAAGCTGGAGTACCAGGAGAGAACCACCAAGCATCGATGAGCAACTGTCAGCTTCTCAACATTCTAACTCTGTTCAAGCTCCACTCAAGCACCATCAACATGCAGTACGCCTTAATACACAGCATCATCGTGCCCCCATGAAGGCAACCGGGATAAAGTGCCTTGTCCAAGGAAATACATTTATAACGTTATGCATATCGTATCAGTTTCTTGCTACCAAATAATTCATATTGACGTCATCAGAATGCCGTGTGATCAACGTTTGATGCTCTAAAACTCTTTAGACCCCAAGATGCCACCGTTCCTAATTGATTTCGTGGTATATACCTTTGGTATATACCTAACTTTTACATGCTCTTTCCGATGGTGTCATTAGTTTTTCAAAACAACGAATACATAATGAGTTGATTATATCAGCATGTGACAGCCGATTACCTCTGGTTAACGTAACCACTGTATGATGGGGGGGAAAAAAATAATCCCTGATGGGTACAGGTGTGGAATGGGAAAATTTCACCCTTGGGACAAGATATTTGGTCCAGACACTCGGCAAGCCTCGTGTCTGGCCCAAATATCTTGCCCTCGGGTGAGATTTTCCCATCCCAAACCCGTACCCATCAGGGATTATAATACTCTAAGAGTAGAGTTCTTAACCCCCTGAACACTGATTTCAAAATATCCAGATTTGAAGTAGCCATTTTTCCCATAATGCAACTGGGAATTTAACAAATTCAATCTTGTTTGACAGGGCTCATTGAGCTCTGTCAAACAAGATTGAATTGGTTAAATTTCTAGTTGCATTATGGGAAATATTTCCATCCTGGACTTTAGATATTTCGACATCAGTGTGCAGGGGATTAAAGAAGACAACTTTTACATAGCAATATAAAACAGGCTGTTTGTGACTGTATGGGGACCTAAAGCAGGCTTTCTATGAAGCCAGTTTTTGGTCCGATAACACTGAGGGCAGCGAAGATCAAGGTAATCCAAAATTTCTACAAGGATAATCTAAATGCATCGCATCAAGATGTTGGCACAGAATCGTCATACATTGAGGGCAGCAAAGATCAAGGTAATCCAAAATCTCTACAAGGATAATCTAAATGCATCGCATCAAGACGTTGGCACAGTTGGCACATAATCGTCATACATTGAGGGCAGCAAAGATCAAGGTAATCCAAAATCTCTACAAGGGTAATCTAAATGCATCGCATCAAGACGTTGGCACAGTTGGCACATAATCGTCATACATTGAGGGCAGCAAAGATCAAGGTAATCCAAAATCTCTACAAGGGTAATCTAAATGTATCACGCCAAGACACACTGGAATTCTGAAATCAATCTTTTGATGTGATTATCAGAGTAAATAGTACATCAAGGCAATTCGGAAAGAAGGTCATAAGGCCATGAAATATGTGCCCTCAATACACTCATCATGAATTAGTTACAGATGCTTTTCAATGAACATTTAAATTTTATACTAAATTTCTTTTTTTATTATTGGTAATACAATCATCAGTCACTAGACGAGCGTGTGACGTGCGAATAGCAAGAAAAATCCATCTAGAAATGGATTGAGGAGAGATCTTCTGTCAACCAGGGATAAGAGATAAAAATATATCTTTTCCTGTCTTTCCTAATGAACTGCGTCCGGTTGAGGTAAATGCGAATTGCACGAACCAAACAGAGCAACAGGCAATTAACCTCAGCAGAAGGAAGAGCCCTGATACAGATTGGAGGTGGAGTAGTTTCTGGCATCTGATTCTCGGCCAGAAAGGGGCAATCAGTGGTAAAGTAACACTGTTGGCGGAGCTCCTGAAAAAGGCTGGATCAACAGAGAGGGCGTGAAGCTCACTAACCCTTCTGGCTGAGGCAAACGCATCAGAAAAGCCGTCTTGTATGTGAAAAAAACACATATCCACCTGGCATAAAGGTTCGAATGGTGCCGCCCCCCCCCCCCCCCTCCTCACCAAGCAAAGCAGCACCCAAGAAAGATACCATCTTGGGGTAAGCTGCAAAATCCTAGGCCTTTTCAATCAACAGAGTGATCAGCACACCATCAACAGAAGACCTTCCATTTAGCCACAGAGACAAAACCAGTGGAGTGCCTTGAAGAAGAAATGCCCACTGCTCGTCTCGAAAAACCTCTACAGAGGAGACAGGACTTGACAAAAGATATGAGTGAAGGCACAATGAAGTCAGGTCAACGTGAAATCTCCTCGGGTGACCTTGGAAAGAAGGTTGTGACGTGGAGGAGTACGTGCCGGAACTGGCGCCAACAGTGAGTGGAGCTGATTGATCCACACCCACTGAGGCAACAGGGGAGTGATTAGAATGATTCGACAACTGCAGGTTCGTATCTTGGCTAAAACCTGAGGCAGAATCGGAACTGGCAGGAAGGCGTAACCGACTAGACCATTTCAAACGAGTGACCTAGCATCCACGGTGAAAGCAAGAGGATCTAGACACAGGGACACGACAGTGTACACCTGAGGGTTCCATCGGGTCGCAAAAAGATCGTTGTGGGGACGACCCCAGAGATCGCAAAGCAACTGGAACACTGCACTGTGAAGCGTCAACTCGGTGGAAATAAACCTGTCCCGTCGGGACAGGGAGTTGGCTAGGACGTTCAGACGACCGGGAATGTGACGAACCGCCTCTCTGGCGTTGACATCCTGAGCGACCAGTAGATCCCGAGCCAATTCGTACATGGGAACCGAGTGTGTGCCACCCTAGTTCCAAATGTAAGCGACCACTGTCAAACTGTCAGACAATGGAAGGACCTGACGATTTGAAAGGTGGGCATTCCACTGCCGGAAACTCAGAAGAAGAGCAAGAAGCTCCTGGTTAATGTGAAGAGCTGCTTGATCCTGGTCCCATTCACTGTGAAGGGAAAGACCAGAGGATCCAATGTCGCACACCATCCAAGACCGCTGGCATCAGCTGTCAGAACAGGATCGGACATGGGCAAGTCCAATGGAACTCCCTGCATAATCCACTGAACATCTGTCCGGGGAAGAAGGTGACGATGAAGAGATGCTGGTAACTGAAGCACCAGATCCAGAGGATCGACATTCAGCCTCCAACGGTTGAGAAAGTGTTGGAGAGGTCTGACATGCAGCCGACCTAGAGGAATGAGATCCGTCACCGAACTGCAGAGATCAAGCAGTCGGAGAATACTCCTGAGCTGTCGCAGACGTGGACTGGGTCAGAGTCAGGGCAAAAGCCGAGAGAATCACAGCCCTCATTCGGGGAATCACCACCGTATTCAGCTGAGTATGGAAGTCCATCCCCAGATGACAAAACGACTGAGAAGGAACCAGGTCCGACTTCTCCTCGTTGACTCTGAACCCTGGCGACATGTGCAGGCTCAAGTGTGTCGACATCTGACTTCAGAAGAGCTGCATTGGAGTGCCTCTGGAGGATATCATCCAGATACGCCGAATTAGTCACCCTGGGCTGAGTGCAATGGAAGGCGGCATCAGTCGGATGAAGGCCCAAGGAGCCAGGTTGAGGCCAAAAAGGCATGGCCTTCAACTGGTAAATTTCGCCCAAGAACTTGAGATACTTTTGCCATGTCCGATGAATCGGAACGTGATCGGATATGATCGTGGCCCAACGGTCTGCAAACTTGGATATCCCTCCTCCAACCTGGGACGAATCGAGGTGAGGACCTTCATTTCGAGCCCCGGCAAGGCCCGTACGAGGAGAAACCCCCTCCTCTGCTAGATGAAGGATCCAGAGACCTCCCTCTGGACTACCAACACTTACCCTTACCATGTCAGTAAGAGGAAGAAGCCGAAGGATCAGCCCTTGGCTTTACAGAGGAATTCCAACAGAAGGCGGATCAAGCTGGTGAAGCAGCAGCTGATCTTTGGAATGACGCAGGACATCATCCCAGACCATCGCCACGGAATCATGGAATAGTCGCTGACCCACCAAAGAAGTGGATCAAAAAGCAGTGCCCTACCCTTCAGGAAGGGAATGGCTTGTGTCCAACACAACGTCCCGGCGAGCTAATTCCAAATTAGCCGTGTTACAGGCATGCATGCAAGATGCGTTGAGCATCTTAGAGATCACACGCAAAGGAGCCTGTGAGACTTATCCGGAGGCAGATAAGCAGCCAAGGCAGAGACGACATGATCAGAGAGAGAAAGCATGCCTGGCATCTCTCTGGATAAGACTAACATGGACTCCAAAGTCGCCATAGAAAGACCGTCAAAGTCTTGCAGACCGGCAGATTGGTGGAATTGTAGGAACGATAACATACAAGGGGCAAAAAGGTATCAGTTTAGTGAAGAACGAAGTCTTCATAGCCTTGAAACACAGCTTTCAGTCAAATGCTGCAAAAGCTTTGACCACTTGTACCGACTGGTATGGTCGAAGGCACCCAGAAGAAGGTTGCTCCACAGGCTGTAGGTACGCGACGGATGATCGCGGCCTGGCTGAAACCTCTGGCTGGTCTGACGGTTTGAAGGAACTCAAAGTCAAGAGCCGGACCCAAAGTCAGAAGACTGATGGCTCTCAACGTCAGGGGTGTCTGACCCATCGTCTGAGTCGGAAGACACATAGCCTATGTTGGGCATACCATCCACTGCCTCCCATGGTGTAGGAACACCAGGGGGGGGGGATCAGAAAGCAGTGGCCTGCTTCCAATCCCAGGAGGAGATGCCGTGGAGGGCACCTGGAAGCCACTCGAAGCCTCGCTGGAGGAAACATGAAGGCTCTTGGAAAAAACCTGCAAGAGCAAGGAGAGGGCCTCCCTTAGCTCACAATGGGTATCTGCCGGTTCGAGTGAGAACGGCCCGGCAAAGTGGCTTCGCATCTGACCCTCTAAATCAGCAAAGGGTCACGATACTCTAGAACACCAGACGCGGGGCAACGGGTGGCAGTCGAAAAATCTGAATACAGATGCTTATAGGGGTATGAAATATCCCGAGGATCTGAAGTGCAGGAACTCAGAAGAGTCACCATGGACCTCTGAGGGACAGAAGGTCCAGGCTTCCCCAAAAATTGAGCCGGTCCCCAAAAACTGGCCGAAGGACCAGAGTGCGTGGATAGAAGCGCAGCAGAGTCCACGGTGACCCCACCATGGACATGTGAATCCAAATCAAAACCTACTGGGCTCGACGGCCGAGAGACCACAGTAGAGGGATCGGCCATCAACCACTTCCGATTTCGCAGAGTTGAAGCCAGGGAAGGTTGAGGCCGATATTCCACGTCCAAAGAAGCAGAAATCCCTACAGGGATAAGCCAAGGCCAGCTAAAATGGAGACCGATGATGTCACAGATGGAGCAGATACATCAGCAACTGTTGACAAAGGTAGAAAAGCGGAGACAGCAACTGAGCTCGGCTCCAAAATGAGGAGTCATAACCCTAGTGACAGCTTCAGATGTCGACTGGAGAGGGACAGTAGTCCCGGAACAACGCATCTCTTCGCCAGAAAGTCAGCAGCTACTGAGGTATCCACGCCACAAAAAGACTGCAAAACCCCAGGAGGGGGTATAATGCTCTCCAGACAGAGTCGAATCGGGTGGCCCTGAATGACTGAGTTCCCCTTCTTGAACGCGTGGGAGGAAAACGGCACGTGCCCGAACTACAAAATAGACTGAAGCCCAAAAGGTGGAAGACCACCCAACCCACAGGGTCTTACAATAGAACACCCAAATAAAGTGGAGCATGAATAATGGAAAACTTCAACATGCTAAGACAACAAAAATGGCCTGCAACGTATCGTCCTAGGCATATCTGGTGAGAGCAATGTAGATGGGAAGGTGAACCCAAAGAAAAAAGAAATCAGGACACCCCCAGCTACCAGAGTAAGGTGGCAGGAAACAAAGGCCCGATGAGAACAGAAAAGTACCCCAACAGCCCAAAAGGGAACTGGCAGAAATCTAACCTCAACAGAGGGGGAAAAGCTGCCACAACAGCCCCCAGCTGACACCTAACTCAAATAAAAGCAGAACCCAAAGGGTTAGCATTAATGAACAAAAGACTGAAACAGCACTGAATGCGAAAATCAGGCGCGAAATCGGTATAGAGAGTTATCACGAAAAACAGTGAATAATCGAGAGAATATATAAAAAACACAGCCCTGTATGTCTGGATAGTGAAGAAACAGCTATGAATCCACAATTCAGAACAGGAAACATCGTTAACATCGAGTCAAAAGAGTGTCCCATACTGGGTGTGCACCGGTCGCACTCGACCCAGTTTTGGCTTATTTTTTCTTGGTGCTTCTGCACCACTTTTCTTTCCCAAATCGCTTGGGAAAGAAGAAAATACAGAGTATTTTTCCGAGTCAGGGACTTCCACTGTAGTGCAGTACAGGTCTCCAAACCCCTCCCCCCCCCCCAACCCCCCACAATTACACCAAGAGTGAAGCGAAACAAGGCATATGCCTCCAACAGTGTCATAATGCCAAGGCAGCCATACTGAATTGGCAAGCTGGACCAAAATCAAACAGAAGCATTGTCCAGTCATCCACAAATAACCCCTAATTATCATTTGATCAAATAAGCGTTTTTCAAATCCAACATGTGAGAATGCAATACAGAGGTCAAGAAAAAGTTTTTAAAGAGTCAAACAGGGCCATATCTCTAGGAAAATATATTGAATGGTCCTTGTGCACATCCATTCCCCCAGCAGGTCTATCAGCATACCAAAAGAGATCCAAATGTGGCTGATGGCTTTGAAATTGCAGTCCAAAACGTTTGTACAAATACTAGATACCTCCGAATCCTCCTTTGGAGATCGGGGGACATAACAAACTGGTTGTGACTATAACTGGGTGTTATCTCCTATCGGACCAGACCTACCCTGATTAAGAGTTAATCTGTCCAACATAAATCAACCAACCAGAAGTTCCTTCAATGAGTTAAACACAAATTCTTACAGAGAAAAATTGAGCAATTTTATGCTGAACATATTTTTAAAATGAGACCCTGGCAGACAGAGACATAGTATTTCCAACTTGGAAGGGAGGGGGGGGGGGAGGAAAGGGAGGGGGAGAAGGGGGAACATGTTCATATCAGGACACCAACACACAGATGTGGTCCATGTGTTGCAGTGGCTGGAATGCAATACACAACCTGTGTTTGAGTCTCTCACACCTCTAAATTAGGAAAAATGCCCATTTTTGGCTCCGAATAAAACAAATTTGTTAAATATGGAACCAAATTGTTGATTTTTGTTGACTTCCACATCAAGACAAATCAAACAAGGATTCTTCAGTGGCATCGTAAGAGTCAAGCATCCCCCTCCAGCTATTTATCAGTATATTCCTATAAGCAGGGAAGCCAAAAATTAAACTAAGGTCTTGATTTAAACAACTTGAATCGGATTCACATCAAGATGCAGTATACCAAATAGAAAGAAAGAGATTTTTAAAGAATTTTTCTCATATTGCACAAAGTTAAACTTCGGGATCCCAAGGTAGCCTAAGTATGAATTTAGGTTCTTGATTTTAACAGACATGAATGTGACCCTCCTAGGGATGAGTTACAGTTAAAACTAGAAGTCCTGTCATGAAATATGCACAAATAGCACATCGATCTATGCGTTAATCTACGTATTATGACCATAGTAAGGCTATCAAATTCTGTACATATGGCCTGTGAACAAGCAATGTTTCAGCCAATGGACCTCCGGGTAACCCGGAGGTCCATTGGAAGAACCATTGCCTGTGTTTGCTGTAAGTAACCAGGAGAACTTTCCATGCTTTGGGTGCCATTCGATATGGCAATTGCATGCAATTTCTACGTGCAATTAAGTCTAGATAAGCGCACAGTTCGTGACAGGACTTCTAGTTTTAAGTAAGATTCTAACTGGTAGTTTTGGAGGAGATATAAATTGTTTGGGGGGTACTAATGACCGATACCCCTTGTGGTGTTCCCCATGGGCGTGGCAACTTTATTTGAACAAACTTAATATAGGATGAGTAACATGCATATAAAATTTGTTTCTGAAGTTTTTGAGGAGCTGTTGAAAATGTATACAAGTTTATAATAGATGGAAGATGGACACTGTACGACTGACATATGAATGGACAGACAGAAAGTCCTATAAGTATATTATTCAAACAGGATTGAGCCAAACTTATCCTTAAGCTCATGAATTTTTCCACTTTTTTGAAACTGACGCCATTTGTCTTTCAGATCTACATTTGATCTTCTGGTAATCATCTTCTGCTTTATAAGTGCCCATTGTCCAACACCATATTTAAGAACATGCTTGTAGAATTTCTCCTCTTCATCATTCGTCCATTTACATCTTTTCTGAACTTTAAAAAAGGAACTTTTTAATGGAGTGGAATGTTTGTGTTTCCTGTGAACTCGACTGATTGCTGAAAAAAGGTAGATAAAAAAACTCTGAATCAACATGATTTTAAAAGTCCGTCAGAATCTATTTTAACCCTTTAGTAGTAAAGTTTACCCAACGCAGACGATATCAAAATTTATTATTTTAAATATCATTTTTTCAAATTTTTCAAAAAATTTCAACAAAACCATATCATGTGACCCCTCGGAGCGAGCTCGTTCCAACAAAGGGTCACATGATATGGTTTTGTTGAATTTTTTTGAAAAATAATATTTTTTCAACTGCTGAATTTTCATATTACGCGGGTGGATGCGGCCGATTCGTTGGGTAAAGGGTTAACGATATACATAATGAATTGGCCATGACTACATAATACACAAATAGAGCAGTTGGCAGAGGTACAACCTGCAAGCAGAGAGGTCCTCGGTTCGAAATAAAGGAGTGCAAATCACTATAAAGAGATCAAAAATATAAAGAGATTAAAAGGGGTCGAGAGACCAGCGCTCAAAATTACAGGTATTCTCCCTGCACACATCTTGCATTACAGAGCGCATGCACGACTACCATGATGTCAATTCCGAATTTCCGCCAACAAGATTTAGTGGGAAGGCAAAGATATCAAATATATCATCAAGGAGGGTGGTCCTCCGGTAAACAATTGTGGTAGGTATGTTAAGAAATAAAAATTAGGCCTAAAAAATTAAAAATCTGTTTCTCAGGCCCTCCTGCATGCTCCTTTTGGCTGCTGCATGCTCTCTTTTTATAACCAATGAAAACTTGAAAAAAATCAAAATTAAATGGTTTATGTCTGATATTTTACCAAATTTAAAAAAATTGTTCTCAAGGGACAAAATACACCACCACCCATGCTATTCTGTAGATTATGAGGCCTAAAACATAAACCAAGATATGATCCCCCCCCCCCCCCCCCAATTACACCAACACAAATCTCCTACGTAGGTGGACACATCCAATACCACCATCCCACCCTCCCCACCCCACCCCACAAAAATACTTTAAAAGACTCAAGGCAGGACTGCAGGAGTGGTGCACATTGATACATTGTATAGAGGATAGGTTACTCTCAGGACAGGTCTCCAAGCCCCCCCCCCCCCCCACCCCCCCCCCCTTCCCCCCCCCCCCCCCCATCTGTTACGCAATCGGATTTGAAAGTGTAACTGGTAGTTTGGAATTGGGAGGCAATATTTGCGGTGGATGGGCTGATTGGGCTCGACAGTCGACACCACATCCTTTCCATAGGTAACCCACACACTCCTCTTAAATTCCCCGCCCGGCCACTTCCAGAAGGTGCCATGCTCGTTTGATTTTTAGAACAGCCAGATTTTGGTCCAAAATTTTCAAAGTCCCACCCGGACCCCAAATTTTCAGGGTAAAAAAAAAAAAATTTTTGTCTTAAAATTGACTGAAACAAATAAAAATGAAAGTGTCAATGACACTGTAGCTTAACTTGTGTGTAGTGTTTGATGAAAAGGATAATGTTCAATGTTTATGAAAGGATTATGAAATAAGACAAGAATTGTGATAATTGGGAATATGTTCATTTCTGTTCCTTGTGTGCTATGTTTATGATAAAAAATAATATGAGGTGTACACTGTACTAAAGAGTTGAGGGGTGGGTTAATATGACCTCACAGTTAATGTATTTGGCCCTCACAGTTAACGTATATCAACAAAAGTTACCAAGTTACAGTGAAATTATTCCAAAACGAGTCATCCTATCAAGTTACATTAAAATCCCCTCATAAATACGGCCTGTAGACTGTGCTAAAGGTTTTCGGTCTTCGGGCCCCTGTAGACGTCAGTTTCCCAATGGCGTCCAAAGGGGACGTTCTCATCTAGACATCATATGAAGTCAATCTACCAAGTTACAATGAAATCCCTTAATAAATATGACCTGTAGACTATGATAAAGGTTTTTGGGCTTTGGGCTCTGGCAGCCATCATGGTTGAATGATCGCAACCAAAAGAGGACATTCTCATCTGGACACTATTTGGAGTCATCCTACCAAGCTACAATGAAATCCCTTCATAATTATGACCTGTAGACTGTTCTAAAGGTTTTTGGGCTTTGGGCCCCTGAAGCCGTCACAGTTGCCCAATCGTGTCCAAAAGGGGACGTTCTCATCTAGACATTATATGAAGTCAACCTACCAAGTTACAATGAAATCCCTTCATAAATATGACTTGCAGACTGTGCTAAAGGTTTTCGGGCTTCGGGAACCTGTAGCCATCACAGTTGACCAATCACGACCAAAAGGGGATGTCATCATCTAGGCATTATATGGAGTCAACCTAACAGGTTACAATGAAATCCTTCTATAAATATAACCTTTTGCCTATGCTAAAGGTTTTTGGGCTTGGGCACCCATCAAGGCTGAATGATCATGGCCAAAATGATTGCAACCAAAGGGGACAATTTCATCTGGGCATCATCTGGAGTGATCCTGCAAAGTTACAATGAAATCTCTTCATAAATATGACCTGTAGACTGTGCTCAAGGTTTTCGGGCTTCAGGCACCTGTAGCCATCACAGTTGACCAATCACGACCAAAAGGGGATGTCATCATCTAGGCATTACAAAGAGTCAACCTAACAGGTTACAATGAAATCCTTCTATAAATATAACCTTTTGCCTGTGCTAAAGGTTTTTGGGCTCGGGTACCCATCAAGGCTGCATGATCGCGATCAAAATGGGATGTTCTCATCTAGACATTATTTGGAGTCATCCTACCAAGTTACAATGAAATCCCTTCATAAATATGACCTCTAGACTGTGCTAAAGGTTTTCGGGCTTTGGGCCCCTGTAGCCATCACAGTTGCCCAATCACGCCCAAAAGGTGACTTTCTCATCTAGGCATTGTATGAAGTCAACCCACCAAGTTACAATGAAATTCCTCAATAAATACAGGTGGTACAGGTTTTCAGGTTTTGGGCTCGGGCAGTCGTCACGGTTGGCAGATCATGCCCAAATGGGGAAATTCTCATCTAGACATCATAAGGAGTCATCCTACCAAGTTACAATGAAATCCCTCAACATTAAACATGACCTGCAGACTGTGCTAAAAGTTTTTGGGTTTCGGGCTTGGGCAGCCATCATGGTTGATAGATCATGCCCAAAAGGCGACGTTCTCATCTAGGCATTATACAGAGCCATCCTACCAAGTTACAATGAAATCCTTTCATAAATACGACCTGTAGGCTGTGCTAATGGTTTTCGGGTTTTGGGCTTGGGCAGCCATACCGGTCGCCCGATCGCGACCAAAAGGGGACGTTCTCATCTAGACATGACCCCAAACCTGCATATGAAATTTTGTGACGATCAGACAAGAACTGCGGGGTGTAGCCCGTGCTAAAGGAAAATGTGAACAGACGTCACAGACTCACAGACTAACAGACTTCCGCACGTGTGATGGCAATAGCTTATCTTGACTATGTCAAGTTAAGCTAAAAACAAAAAAAAAATTCCGGATTTTGGTCCAAAGTTTCTAAGTCAGTAACGGGACCCCCAAATTTTCAGCCTAAATATGAACCAGGGACTTGGCTTGAACAAACTTGAATCTCACCCCCGTAAGGATGCTGCATACCAAATATCAAAAGATTCTTATTGGAAGATCTAAAGAAGAAGATTTTTAAAGAATATTCCTCATACTGCACTAATTTAAACATTTGGGCTCCCATAGAGAGTATAAATATAGACCCAGGGAATTGATTTCAATAAACATGTGAAACAATCTTCCAAAGATGTTATATGTGAAATTTGAAAGCTTTTGGAGCAGTGGTTTGGGAATGGTTTGGGAGAAAAGTAGTGTTACATGTTTTTCCCATTACCCACAGTGTTAAAAAATGCTGACTCAGCACTTTTTCAAAAGTCCCCCATGATAAAACTCATAGCATTTTTTTTCACCATTCCATTCTGTTGGTCCTAAGGAAGCTTCACACCAAATAAGAATGTAGTTTTGGAGATATGGGCATTTTAATTTTTTTTTCTATTTTTAGCTCCTGCGGTTCCCATGGGGGCGACGGGAAAAAAAATGAATTAATAAAATGTTAATGAATGAACCTGTATTCATTTTTTACTATCCCCTCCACCCCAGTGTGATCAGATCGATCAAGAAGTTCAGGGGGATTGGCGCATGTAGTGGCCGACACACATGTACCCAGCATATTCTATACACACGTTCCATGGTCCGTCACCATCTAAAATAGCTGAAAGTAGGTGAGCAAAAAAAACGCTTATGCCGGATTAAATTGCGTGAGCAGTTAAGGCAAGCTAAAAATCGCTTGCATCAGAATTCCATGACTGGAAAAATGAGGAGAAAGTAGTAACATTCCTCCAGTAAACCACATTCATAACATCCCTGAGCGAAAGAGAATTGGAACGTCCAGTATGTAGAAACAGCACGAACCTTATGAGCATTAAACTGGTTCGAAACAAGATCCGGAGCAGTCAAATGAGAATAAGACAGCTTGATTACGAGATAAATCCACCTGGAAATAGAATGGGAAGAGACCGACTGCCTCCCAGGAATGAGAGACAGAATCTCTTCCATCCCCTCCAAATGAACTGAGTGCAATTAACGCAAGTCTTGATCACACATACACAACAAAGAAGAGGCCTCCGGCCATCGACAGAAGGAAGTGCTTGATTGCAAATTGGAGGAGGAACAGAATCATGAAGTTGATTCTTGGCCAGAAAAGAGCAATCAGTTGTGACGGTTACACTGTCAGCCTCATTTCTGAAGAAAGCCAATTCAACAGAAAGTGCATGAAGCTCACTGACACGTCTGGCAGAAGCAAATGCTAGAAGGAAAGCAGTCTTATAGGTGAGAAAATGTATATCGGTCTCAGATAAAGGCTCAAATGGTGCCCCCTCTAAACAATGCAACACCCATGCCAAGTTCCATTTGGGTGTAAGATGCAAAACTTGAGAAAAGTGCCAAACCAGTTTGGAGAGAAAGAGATTACGACCGATGCAAAGCTTTCCCACGTAAGAGAAAGTTATTGATAGCACAGACCTATAGCCCTTAATGGTAACAGGCTGAATGCCCTTGGAAAATGATATATCAGAAAATCTGCAATTTAAGCGATTGATGGATTTCGGTAATCCACATGTTGAACTGCACACCAGCGACAGAAATCTTTCCACTTAGTAGTGTTGTCCGTTTTTTTTTTTCTGACCTCGGTTTCGGTTCGGTTCAGTTTTGTCCAAAATACTCGGTTTATAGGTCAGTTTTCATTTTTTTGCAAGAAAAAGATTGTAGACTTGAAAAATCTAAATTTTATAGTAAATTTCCTTTCTTATTATACCTACCACAATTGTTTACTACAGGCTTGCACTACAGTGGAAGTCCCTAACTCGGATAAAATACTCTCTATTTTTGTCTTTCCCAAGCAAGTTGGGAAAGAAAAGTGGTGCAAAAGCACCAATAAAAATAAGCCAAAACTGGGTCGAGTGCAACCGGCGCAGACCCAGTACGGGATGCTCTCTCCCAAGTACAACTCCACGACTTCCGTTGCCAGTGCGCATATACCGTCTCTAAAGACTCATTCTTTTTGAATCCGTAAACGTTAGAGTTATGTGATCAGCGGGGAGGAAAGATTCTTTACCCGTAAAGAAGACGGGAGGGCCTCCATGTAAACAATTGTGGTAGGTATAATAAGAAAGGAAATTTACTATAAAATTTAGATTTCTTATCAACCTACTCACAATTGTTTACTACAGGCTGAATAGACAAAAGGCTGGAGGGAATCGCATAACCAACCCCCACATAACCCTAGTGCACTGGAACCGTGAAGCAGAAGGAAGAGGTCCCGAGGCTTATCAACCATAATGTCGCAATCATTGGTAAAGGACAATGAAAAGAGACATATGAGCCTGTGTGACACACAGACAGAAAAAAGGGCAGTAACAGCACAAGGCTGAAACTGACCTTCAAGAAGCCTAATGGCTATGGCAGACAACAGCCTGAGCAGAAGAAAGAGGACCCAAGGCAAAAAGGTCCTCCGACTGCTCCTGCAACTGGCGTAAATAAAAGGTGGAGAAAGTAGAAGCATTTCTCCAGTAGGCTGCCTGCATAACATCCGACAACTTGACGGAGTTAGAATAAGCCCAAGAGGTAGACAGTGCCCGCACCTCGTGAGCAGAAATACGATTGGTAATACAATCGCCAGCTGCTAAACGACTATAAGCCGTACGAATAGCAAGACAAATCCATCGAGAAATGGATTGAGGAGAGATCTTCTGTCGACCCGGAATGAGAGACAGAAAAAAACGTTTTCTGCCCTTCCGTATGAAGCGTGTCCGATCAAGATAAATGCGAATAGCACGGACCGGACAGAGCAAAGGGCGAGTACCCTCAACAGAGGGAAGAGCCCTGATACAGATAGGAGGAGGAGTAGTATCTGGTAACTGATTCTTAGCCAAAAAGGAGCAATCAGTGGTAAAAGTAAAACTGTTGGGAGAACTCCTAAAAAAGGCCGGGTCAACCGAGAGGGCGTGAAGCTCACTAACCCATCTGGCCGAAGCAAATGCCATCAGAAAAGCCGTCTTGTATGTGAGAAATTGCATATCCACCTGGGATAAAGGTTCGAACGCCCCCCCCCCCCCCCCCCCCCCCCAAGCAAAGCAGCACCCACGAAAGATTCCATCGTGGAGTAAGCTGCAAAGTCCGAGGCCTTTTCAAAGAAAAGTGCCGAACAAGCTTGGAGAGGTAAGGATTAGTGCCGATACGACGCTTCCCCACATAAGAAAAAGTTTCTGAAAGCATAGACCTGTAACCCTTGATGGTAACAGGCTGGAGACCCCGAGAATCAAACAGATATACCAGAAACTCCGCAATCTGTGAAATCGAAGGATTGGCATAATCAACAGAGTGATCAGCACACCATCGACAGAAGACCTTCCATTTAGCTGCATAAGCTAAACCAGTGGAGTGCCTCCTTGAAGAAGAAATGCACTCCACTGCTCGTCTCGAAAAACCTCTACGGAGGAGACAGGACCTGACAAAAGATATGCGTGAAGGCACAATGAAGTCGGGTCGACGTGAAACCTCCTCGGGCGACCTTGACAAAGAAGGTCGCGACGTAGCGGGAGACGTGCCGGAACCGCCGCCATCAGCGAGCGGAGCTGATTGATCCACACCCGCTGAGGCGACAGGGGAGCGATCAGAATGATTCGACAACTGCAGGTTCGAATTTTGGCGAGAACCTGAGGAAGAATCGGAACCGGCGGGAAGGCGTAGCCGACTAGACCGTTCCAATCGAGTGACAGAGCGTCCACGGCAAAAGCCAGAGGATCTGGACACGGGGACACGAAAGTGTCCACCTGATGGTTCCAACGAGTCGCAAAGAGATCGACGTGGGGACGTCCCCAGAGATCGCAAAGCGACTGGAACACTGCCCTGTGAAGCATCCACTCGGTGGAAATAACCCTGCCCTGTCGGGACAGGGAGTCGGCTAGGACGTTCAGACGACCGGGAATGTGACGAACAACCACCCCGCGTGAACCTCCTGAGCGAGCAGTAAAAGATCCCGAGCTAACTCGTACATCGGAAGCGAGTGCGTGCCGCCCTGGTTCCGAATGTAAGCAACCACTGTCGAATTGTCGGATAGTAGAAGGACCTGGCGATTCGACAAGTGAGGGATCCACTGCCTGAAACTCAGAAGAAGAGCAAGAAGCTCCTTCTGGTTGATGTGTAGAGCTGCTTGATCCTGGTCCCACATCCCGTGTAGGGAAAGACCGAGAGGATCCAACGTCGCACCCCATCCGAGATCGCTGGCATCTGCCGTCAGGACGCGATCGGACGTGGGTAAGTCCAGCGGAACACCCTGCGTAATCCACTGAACATCTGTCCAGGGAAGAAGGTGAGGATACAGAGAGTCCGGAAACGGAAGCACCTGATCCAGAGAATCTACATTCGGTCTCCAACGACTGAGCAGAAAGTGTTGGAGATGTCTGACACGCAGCCGACCTAGAGGAATGAGATCCGTCACCGAACCGCAGAGACCGATCAGCTGGAGAAAACTCCGAGCGGTCGCGGACCTGGACTGGGACAGAGTCAGAGCAAAAGCTGAGAGAATCACAGCCTTGGCCTGGGGAACAGCCACCAAATTGAATTTGGTTTGGAAAGACATCCCCAGATGACAAAACGACTGAAAAGGGACCAGGTCCGACTTCGCCTCGTTGACTCTGAATCCTAGCGACGTGAGCATGCTCAACAGAGTGGCGACATCCGATTCCAGTAAGGCAGCATTGGAATGCCTCTGGAGGATATCGTCCAGATATGCCGAAGTAGTCACCCTGGACTGTGTGCGATGGAACGCTATCACATGCGACATCAGTCTGGTGAACGCCCAAGGAGCCAGGTTGAGGCCGAAAGGCATGGCCTTGAACTGGTAAACTCGCCCCAGAAAAGCGAACCTGAGATACTTCCGTGACGCCCGATGCATCGGAACGTGGAAGTAAGCGTCTCGCAGGTCGATGCTGGCTGCGAAATCTCCCTGGTGAATTGATTGGCGGACCGACCTGAAAGTCTCCATGCTGAACTTGGGAGCAATGATAGACTGGTTCAAGATGCTCAGATCGATAACCGGTCGGAGTCGGCCGTCCTTCTTCGGCACCAAGAACAGGCGGGAATAGAAACCCACTGACTGAACGTTCTTGACGACCTCGATCGCCCCCTTTGCCAGGAGATTGGCAATCTCCGTGGACAAAAGTTCCCGACGTAAAACGTCTGAAGGAACTGTGGTTGGAAGAGGCACCCTTGACAGAGTGGGGTGCCGTCGGAAGGATATGCGCAGCCCGGACCGAACAACATCTAACACCCATGGATCGGATGTGATGGTGGTCCAATGGTCTGCAAACTCTGCTATCCTTCCTCCAACCTGGGACGAGTCGAGGTGAGGACCTTCATTTCGAGCCCCGACGAGGCCCGCGAGAGGAGAAACCACCTCCTCTGCTAAATGAAGAATCCTGAGACTTCCCTCGATTCTGCCGACCCCTACCTTTACCCCGTGAGTAAGAAGCAGAGGCGGCGGCAGAAGGACCAGCCTTTTGCTTCACAGAGGAAGCAGAAGGGTACTTGTTAGGCTTGGAACGGCCCTTGCCTCCCCGAGAAGGCTGATCAAGCTGACGAAACAGCAGCTGATCTTTGGAATGACGTAGGACGTCATCCCGGACCGTCGACACGGAACCATGGAAAAGTTGCGGACCTGCCAAAGAAGCAGATCGAAGAGTAGCACGCTGCTCCTCGGGAAGGGATCGTCCTGTGTCCAGCACAGCGTCCCTTCGAACTAATTCCAAATTGGCCGTGTTACAGGCATGCGTGTGAGTAAGGTGCATAAGCGCCTTGGACAGCACACGCAAAGGAGCCTGTACCTCGTCAAACTTATCTGGAGGCAGATAAGCAGCCAAAGCTGAGACGACGTGATCTGAGAGAGAAAGCATGCCAAGCATCTCTCTAGATAAGCCCAACGTGGACTCCAGAGTCGTCATTGGAATGACGGCAGACTTGGGCTTGGAAAGCCCGAGGGAAGTGGAGTCCTGATCCAGAACCGTCAAAGTCTGGCAGACTGACGGATTGGCGGAATCGTAGGAACGATAACGCACAGGAGGCAAAAAGGTGTCAACCCTGGTGAAGAACGAAGTCTTCAAAGCCTTGGAATTCAGCTTGGCATCCAATGCTGAAAAAGCTTCAACCACCTGTACCGACTGGCACGGTCGAAGGCGCCCAGAAGCCGGTTGCTCTATAGGCTGTTGGCGCGCGACCGATGATCGCGGCCAGGCTGACACTGTCGGCTGGTTAGCAGGTTTGAGCTCAGGCAGAAACCCAAACACAAAGTCAAGAGCCGCCCCCAAGTCCGAAGACTGCTGGCCCTCGACCTCAAGCATGTCGGACTCCTCCCCAGAGTCGGAAGACACATAGCCCATCGTGGGCAAACCAGCCGACGCCTCCCATGGTGTCGGGACACCAGAGGAATCGGAAACCGGCCTGTTTCCAATCCCGGGAGGCGGCGCCATAGGAGGCGCCTGGAAACCACCCATAGCCTCGCTGGAAGCAACAGGAAGGCTCTTTGAGAGAACCTGAGTGAGTAAGGAGAGGGCCTCCCTAAGCTCACTGCCTGTACCGACCGGTTCGACAGGGGAGCGAACCGGCAAAGTGGCTTCACCTCTGACCCTCTTAACCAGCGAAGGGTCACGATCCTCCAAAACACCCGACGCGGGACGACGGGCGGCAGCCGAAACATCTGAAGGCAGACGTGTATAGGGGTACGATGCACCCCGAGGATCAATATTGCGAGAACTCATGAGAGTCACCGCGGACCTCTGCGGGGCAGAAGGTCCAGGCTGCACAAAAGGCGTTGGTCCCCCAAAACTGGTCGTGTGACCAGAGTGAGCGGACGGAAACGCCATGGAGTTCATAGTGTTTCCACTATGAACATCCGAATCCAAAGACACAACTGTGGTACTCGACGGCGACGAGACCACAGCGATGGGCTCGGCCGGCAGCCCCTTCCGACTTCGCCGAGTTGAAGTCAGGGAAGGCTGGGGCCGATATCCCACGTCTACAGTATCGGACAGTTCTGCAGTCCCCTGCAGCGAAAAGCCGAGGCCGGCTGAAACAGACAACGAAGCAGACGGACCAGCAGCAGTAGTAGATACGTCGAGAGTCGTTGAGGCTGGTGAAATAATGGAGAGAGCACACCGGCTCGGCTCCGAAGGAGGAGTCACAACCCTAGTGACAGCCTCAGATGTCGACTGGAGGGGGACCGTAGTCCCGGAACCAGGCATCTCTACACCAGAACACTCAACGGCTCCCGCAGTATCCACCACAGGAAAAGACTGCACATCCCCCACGGAGGAGGAATAACTCTCACCAGACAAAGTCGGCTCGGGAGGCCCCGAACGACCACGTTCTCCTTTCCCGCGGGAGCGGGAGGCACGGCCACGAGAACGAACGACACGATTTACAGACGCCCAAAAGGTGGAAGACCATGTTCCACAGACACCACACGGCCGCTCGGCCGAACACCCATTACAGGAGGAACACGACGAATGTACATCGTCCACATGCTTAGGCAGCAGACACTGCCCACAAGGAATTGTCCTAGGCATGAAAGAGGTGAGAGGAGCAGAGAAGGTGAGATCAGAAAACAGAACACCCCCAAAGAGAGAAAGGTGACAGAAACAAAGACCCCAGACGGTCGACCGGGAACCACCCAACAGGAAGACTACTCTCAACAGAAAGAAGAAACACTGTAGGAGTGGTACCCCGCTGACACCTAACTCTAACACAATTAAAAAATTTTGCAAAAAAAGCATTAACAATAATTGTGAAATAATCTAAGTCCGAACCGCGTGGCCCGCGAAATTCGCGCGCGACTCGAGAGAGAGCAAATAAATATACATTATGGACATATAATAGAAAAAAGAGAATATAAAACACTGTTCCTGAGAATACAAAGGATACACTGTGGTATAATGAATCAGGAATCATCAAACATCGAGTTGGTGGAACACTGATAAGCGTGCAAAAACATCTCGACACGAAGCGGATTTTAAAAAGAATGAGTCTTTAGAGACGGTATATGCGCACTGGCAACGGAAGTCGTGGAGTTGTACTTGGGAGAGAGCGTCCCGTACTGGGTCTGCGCCGGTTGCACTCGACCCAGTTTTGGCTTATTTTTATTGGTGCTTTTGCACCACTTTTCTTTCCCAACTTGCTTGGGAAAGACAAAAATAGAGAGTATTTTATCCGAGTTAGGGACTTCCACTGTAGTGCAAGCCTGTAGTAAACAATTGTGAGTAGGTTGATAAGAAATATCACAGTGGCAATAAAAATACATATTCTGTCATATTTTAAATGATAATTCATGTGGCAATGGCTAGCATCAATTTATCCCCCCCCCCCCAACACCAACACAAATCTCCTACGTTGGACACGTCCAATACCATCATCCCACCCTCCCCACCCTACAAAAATACTTTAAAAGACTCAAGACAGGACTGCAGGTGTGGTGCACATTGGTACATGGTATAGAGGATAGGTTGCTCTCTGTACAGGTCTCCAGGCCCCCCCCCCCCCCACCCCACCCCCATCCCCATCAGTTACGCAATTGGATTTGAAAGTGTAACTGGTAGTTTGGAATTGGGAGGCAATATTTGCGGTGGATGGGCTGATTGGGCTCGACAGTCGACACCACATCCTTTTCATAGGTAACCCACACACTCCTCTTAAATTCCCCACCTGGCCACTGCCAGAAGGTGCCATGCTCGTTTGATTTTTAGAACAGCCATAATTTACACTGACCAGTTTTTATCTGTAATGTTTTGAACTGTACCTTTTTCCGTTTGGCTTTTGAAGATGGCATTTCACTTTCAATTTCCATCTGTTGCTTGCGAAACTAAATCATTTCTGTATTATATGAGGCAAAATGTTCAATTTAATTGTGTGCAGGGAATTTTAGGTCTCGCAGGTTCGCATGGTCTGCACTCTGCAGGTAAATACTAAATAGGTGTGGGGACATTCCATCGTGGTATGCACTCGCATGCATACACTGGAAAAACACTTCAAGGGAGGTGATAATGTTGAATGTTAAATTCTAAGCACATGTGCGGGAAACCCACACGACAAGTATGTTTTGTTTATCACAGTAATCCACCATTTAAAAAAAAAGACTATTTTTTCCTTGATTTTATTCACGATTTTGTTGTTAGGTAATTAATACACTCAAACATGTGCAGATACAAAGCCGCTTGCGAAGTCCCCAAGTTGCTCATTTTGACGTTTGTAGGCATGTCAAAATTGTCATTCCGAGAATTTCTGACAGAACAAACCCACCCACTTTTGTAACCGTACTGTGTAATTGGATTAGAGTTGTCATACAACGTACAAAAATTTTTGGAACATGTGATCATTCTTCTAATGCGACAGTGACTCCTGTTGGACAGTGTTTGTTTCTCTGGTGTCTGAATACATAAATACTGACGACAGTTATCAGTTGACGTTACGGATTTAGTTTTATGTCGTTAACATTACAGATGCAAGTTATCGACATTTTGTAGAGAAAACCGAAAACGTACTGATTTAACAATTGCACAGTTTCAGTTTTAGAGCCGAACAGCAAACGACTCACAAAACCGGTTTACCGCACAACACTACCACTTAGTACAAGTCATGCCAGTGTAATGTCGCCGTGAGGCAGAAATGCTCTCCACTGTTCGTCTCGAAAAACCTCTATGCCAGAGACTGTATCTGATAAAAGACAGGTGTGAAGGGACATGTTTGCCAGGTTGTTGTGGTATTTCTTGGGCCAGTCCTGGGAAAGAAGATCACGGGGTAGAGGAAGACAAATTGGCCGATCTGCTAACAGAGGCTGCAGCTGATTGAGAAAGAGGAGTGATCAGAATGACCCTGCAACTGCAAGCACGAATCTGCAACAACACCTGAGAAAGAATAGGTGCAGGAGGGAAGGTACATAGGAATCGAATGTGTGTCCCCTGGATTCTGGATTTAGGCCATCACTGTTGAATTGTCCAAAAGAAACAGGACTGTGTGATTCGACAGGTGAGAGATCCATTGCTTAAAAATCAACAGAAGAGCAAGAAGCTCGTTCTGGTTAATATGAAGGGCCACCTGCCCTTGGTACCACTCGTCATGAGTAGACAGACCGAGAGGATCTAACGTTGCATCCAACCCCGATTGTTGACATCTGCTGTGAGGATGCGATCCGATGGAGGAAGATCCAATGGAACACCCTGAGTCAACCAGGGAACATTGGTCCAAGGATGGAGGTGACAAAGCAAGAACCGAGGAATAGTGAATTCCAGGTCTAGAGGATTCAAATTCGGATGCTAGTGATACAACAGGAAGAATTGGAGAGGTCGGACAAGAAAGCGACCCAGTGGAATGAGATACGTCACTGAACCGTAAAGGTAAAGCAACCGAAGGAAAGTCCTGGCCGAAACCGTGGAGGATCAAAGGAGGTTCCGAGCCAAGGCAGAAAGGATCAATGCCTAAGCCTTTGGCACAGACACCACATTATGAAAAGTGTCAAAATCCATGCCCAACTGATGAAATTACAGAGAAGGAATCAAATCGGACTTCTTGCTATTTATCCTGAAACCCAGTGACGCTTGCAGGCCAAGCAGCCACTGGACATCGGACTCCAGAATGGCAGCATTGGGGTGCCGTTGGAGGATGTCGTCCATGTAGGCTGACGATGTTACAGCCAACTGAGTATGGTGAAAAGCTAGCACACGTGACATGAAAGACACGATCCCGAAATGAGAACCGAAGGTATTTCCGTGACGCCAGGTGGTGAGACTGTTGCTGTTTTTTCGACCATTGGACAGAGATACTGTTGGATCGTTGGGTCCTCGATCGAGAAAAGAAGGAACACTTCAGAGCCTTGGAACGCATCTTGGCATCCAGGCCTTGGAAGGACTCAACAAGGGACCGACGACGGATGTTGATCGGCAGACAGAGTAAGGACATGGCGAGAAGACACTGGACGATGGTCCCAAGAGGCCCTGTCTGCAAATCCTCTAGAGAGACCAAAGGCAGATGTCGATTGGCAGCCAGACCTGAGATACAGAGGACACAGTGGAGGATCATCCCAAGAGCGACAGGAAACTGTCACTGGCCTCAGCAACAGAAGGTCCCAACTGCCTATCCCCGAGACCAACCACAAGCATCAATCGACAGCCAGACTTGGGACATGGTGAGAAATCACCGGAGGAAGGTCCCAAGAGAGACAGCTAACAGGAGCTCTCACTGGCCTCTGCTGGACAGAAGGCCTTGGATGCCAAGGTCCCAGCCCCATCCTGTTGGTCAACTCACCAGCAGGGGATGGTGGAACAACAAACGATTCACCCGAAGGTCGAGAAATCGCTGCCAAAGCACCCCACTGGCCAGGAGCAAACCTAGCCAGGTGAGACGGGGCAGTCAGCAAGCCTGTACAGCTTCATTGAGAAGCCAGGGAGAACTGGGAGCCCTGTGAAACCACTTAAGATAGAGCCTTGGGCTGTATGCCATCTCCAAGAGAGATGGGAGGAAGACTATCATGCAGAATAGGAGCAGCATGAACAAATTCCTCAGCAGCTGCAGATGATGTCACAGAAAATCAAGAGAGCACCCGAGTGGACCTCAGAAGAATCTGTTACATTAAAAGACCCAGCATCCTGCATGACGGAATCACCATGTGCACTCTCAGAATAATCTTAGGGGGTATGGCTACCTTTACCCCAAGAACGAGGGGCTCTAGACTGAGTAAGAACCACCTTGTTAACAGATGCCCAGAATTTAGATGACAAAACCATACAAACACAACAGGGATTGGCCATAGAGCAATTGTTGCAGGTGACACAAGTACTATGAACATAATCGACATGTTTCACCTACAAACAAGCAGGAAAAGGGGTAGTTTTTGGCATTGTACCAAAGAATGTGAGAAATGAATTTAGAGGGGAAAACCCCACAAAGCAAACCAAATCACAATATTTCTCACTAGTGGAAAACTGATCAAAGTGGATCGTGTTTTTGCAAGTGGAAAAAAGCAAGGCAAACAGAGAGAACACAAGCTAAAATTAGAATAAATATGTATGAAACATATATATAATTTAGAGCTTGCGAAAAAGGATACAATCCAGTAAAGCACTTTGTAACAAGATATCTAGTTAGCATAAGTAGTTCAAGAAGAAAACGAGAGTCACAAAAAATCTGACCATGCAAGATGGCGGGAAAAAAGGAAAATTTAGGGGAATTTTTCTTTAAATCTGGTCATAGCTGCTTCACATTCATAGTTGCATTATGGGGATAAGTCCTAGTTGCATTACAGGGAAAAAATGTCAGTTTGAAGTTGTATTTTAACATCAGTCTACAGAGGGTTAAATTGTTAATATGTTTGTTAATTTGGGTTTAACCCTTTACCTAACATGAAAAGCAAACGACACTTGCAAATAAAATTCTTGAATAACCAATTTTTTTTACTTTTTGCATCAAAACCATAGCTTATGACCTCTCAATGAGTTCGTTCTAATGAGGGGTCATAAGCTATAGCTTTTGAGACAAAAAATGAAAAAAATAATTAAAACTGAATGGTGATTTTTGTGAATAGCGCTGGCCGGTTTTGGCCATTACGTTGAGTAAAGGGTTAACAACACTTTCAACAACCAGGATGAAATTGTGTCAAACAGTTTTATGGGTGGAAGAAATCAGAGTACCTGGAGAGAACCACCAAAATGCAGCAAGCAACTGTCAGACTCTCCAACTCACTAACCTGGCATAAGCAGAAAGGGTAGAGGTTGAAGAAAAATGCACCATCAACGTACAGTTTACCTTAGTACAAGCGTCACCATGTCCCCGCATGGCGAATCAGGATTAAGTGTCTTGCACAAAAACATAGTGCAGATGCCATGGATCGAGACCGAATCAGGATTTATTTTCAACTTTTTTGACTGAAGTCCAATGATCCCAACCAGTGAGTTACCACGCATCCAGTGGGTTCACTATTGAATATATATAATATGACTTCGTCAATTTACTGTCATGTTCGGAAGATTACTTCCTTTTAAGCGGCTTTCATTTTTTACTAAATCTCATTCCGTTACGTTAAGTGCCGTACCAATGTGTATCTCGTCATGGGAACGTAAAATTTAGCGTCACGCTTATCCTAATTGTTGAATGGGAATTATAAAATTGATCGAGATACGCGTACGTCTTACAGATCGATTTATTATTTGGCAAGTGGCCGCCTAACTCCTAATCACAAACCCGTCTATAAAATCACCGATTCATATCTTCCTTGGGTGAAAAACCGTCTTATAAGATAAGTATTTGAAGTCTACCATGTCAAGGGGTTGAAATGGCGCTTCTTTTAGCTTCAGAAGAAACCAAGCTAAATTTCACTTAGGAATTAACCTGAGGGTTCTAGGTCTATTTATCGAAAAGTTTTTCACTAACTTAGATAAAGAGACATTAGATCCAATCTGTAAGCTATCATGATGAGCATAAGTATCCGATAGCATAGACCTATAACCTTTAATAGTTATTGTCTGCAGTTTGATCTCGTCAAACAAGAAGACCAAAAAATTAGCAATATATAATTGATGAAGTCCTGTAGAAATCGAGCTTTATATCCCCATATAACTGAAGTCCTGTAGAAATCAAGCTTTATATCCCCATATAACTGAAGTCCTGTAGAAATCAAGCTTTATATCCCCATATAATTGAAGTCCTGTGGAAATCAAGCTTTATATCCCCATATAACTGAAGTCCTGTAGAAATAAAGCTTTTGATGGTATTTTATTTCTTTGAATTAACATGAAATGGTCTGAAGGATGATTTTCATGTAAATTCAAAGAAATGAAAATATGTAGTTGGGTAAGAAAAAAAACTGACATCAGATAATAAACTGAAAAATCACACCCCTGATTAAAGATGAACCAGCTCCCACCCTAGGGATGTTGTATATCAAAAGATTCTCACTAGTGGTTCTGCACTATGTTAAAATTCAGGCTCCCATATGGTGCCCAAATGAAATCTGACCTTCCTAAGGATGTTGTATACTGTATATCTATAACCCAGGGACATGATTTGAACAAACTTGAGCCTGACTTCCATAAGGATGCTGTATACCTAATATCATTATATTTTCTTTAGCAGGATCTGAAGAAGATTTTTAAAGATTATTCCACATATTGGACTAAGTTATTCTTCAGGCCTCCACAGGGAAACCAAATATTAAGCCAAGGACACATAATTTGAACAAATTTGAATTGAAATCCCCTAAGGATGTCAAAAGATTCGGACTGGTGATTGTGAAGAAGAAGAATTTTAAATAATATTCCTCACATTGTTGTAAGTTAAATTTCATGCTAGCTGTTTTCTATACCCCCAAAAATCTAATCCAAAAATTGATTTCACATTACTTGCTTATAATTAAACCTTTTTTCTGTTCATGCATTTTCAGGCAAAATGATTGGCTAAAGTATTTCTTTTTGTTATCTTTTCATAACACAAAGAACAAAAAAAAAATTGCATTTAGGCCCACCCTAAACCATGCCCCCAATATCTGTCTTGATTATTATGTTGCAGTGTGGATGGAAAAGAACTCCTGCAAGCTCGTATTGTTTCAAAATGAAAAGTAATTAATATTTATCTCATCATATTAAATAGACTTTCAAAATAAAAATTTAATAACAATGAAATCCTTATCATGCTTTTATTCCATGTTCAATTTGTTTATAGGCAATAAGTGATCGTCTGCGCTCAATAGGTGATCGTCTGCAATCATCAGTTTACCCAAATCAAACAATGTCCGGTCATACAGTACGTGGAGAGTGGATTGTAACTAAATCACCCATGGAGTGGAGTTATCACCCAAACAATAACTTTCAGATTTTGTATAAATCGACTAAAAACAGAAGCAATGTTACAGCCAATGGACCTCCAGGTTTAACCCGGAGGTCCATTGGCTGAAACTTTGTTTGTGCTTGTTATGCTTTGCAACAAATTTGCAATTATTGCTTGGGTGGAATCTCCACTCTGCAGGTGATTTAGTGATAATACACTCTCCACGTACTGTAGTAATGCACAAATGAAACTCACGCGTACAAAACTTTCCAATTTCCAAATAACCTGAATTAACTCTTTTTGAGACAAAGTTCAGCCAACTTCATGTCATCTGTGTTTATAAACTTTATATTGAACTCCACATTTAACAACTATGTTTTCAATTTCTCAGGAAATGATCAAAATCATAATTAAATTTAACCTAGTGTTGCTTTGAATGACATCACCCTCCTGTCAAGTAGAAAAGAAGATCAAAGATTTGTGTGGGTGTGGCTTATGGCGTTCCTTGAAACTTATGCAATTCATTGTTCTGGTCGATAAAATTTTTAATGACACAAGAACATGTTTCATTGAAATGTGTCGTCATTTCAAGCAGAATTTTAGGAAACTATGCCTTTTTTATTCAGTTCTCAACAGGAAGCATGATGAGACATGGTTTTTATTATAACTCCACAAAACAGAGAGTGTTTAAATTTATTGCCCCCTCCCCCCCCCAGTTTAATTATAAGGAATTATCGTTTGCTTCTGTCTATTTCTTGAGTTATGAACCCCAAAAAAACAAAGGCCAAACACAGTGTAAATGGGATACGCCAATTTACACAGTTTGGCCTTTATTTTTTGGGGTTCATAACTCAAGAAATAGACAGGAACAAACGATAATTCCTTTAAAAACTGTTACTGATATTTTGAGATCGACATGCCCACTAGTGGCCATCTTTGACAACTATCAAACACCAAAATGTAATATCTTCTTTCTTCCTCTTGTCATCAAACAACATAGAATCGGATTTCATAACAGCTGTCCATGAATTAATAGCATTTTGGTGATCCGGCTAAAACCGAACATTTTTTTAGGTTAACCCTTTCAACCCTGGTGGTATTATTCATGTCAGTTCAATGGCAGCATTTGGAAGAGTCCCTATTTATTCAGGCCTACGGGTGGAGGAAGCCGGTGAACTTGGAGAGAACCACCGAGCAACGGCGAGCAATTGTCAGCTCCCCAACATACTAACTCCACACAAGCAGGGTTAGCATTGGATGAAGACAGGTGCGCGATCGACGTGCAGTACGCCTTAGTGCACAGCGTCACCGTGCCCCCACATGGGCAATGGGGGTGAAGTGTCTTGCCCAAGGACACAACGCGGTTGCTGCAGGTGGGATTCGAACCGAGAACCTCTCGGCTTGCAGCATGCACCTCTACATACTGAGCCACCGCACCCACTGAAACTTGCACTTTTCTACTGACAATGAAAAATGCAGAAAACACTTGTTTCTACCCATCACCCTAGACCTGGAATTCTTTAGGAGTGCAGGGGTGCGGCACATCTACTGCATGCCTATAAATAAATGAGGAGGGCAATTTTTTGCAACCCCTTGCTTTTCTGGAATGCCAGACCTGTTTGGGACTGCCTTTAAAATCTATTATCATTTCGTCCCCTGAGTTCCAATGTGTTCTCTGTGCCTACTGGCACAGAGAACACATTGGAACCCAGGGGACGAATTGTCAATGTTGCACTGATTCGCAATAATTCATGACCCATTCTGTGTTGCATTTTGATAGATTTTGAGTGTAGAAGACAGTCACATAAGAATTGAATGCAACATTTTGAATAATGAGAAGAGTGTGTGCCAATTTTTCCACTATGTAGCTGAATGTAGTACAACTGTTCAGTCACAATATTAATACCTTGAAGTGAATATAACCAAAATAGCATACAAGTTTTTGAATTGAAAATTTCAGGTGCAATTGCACTCCCAAGCAATCTGGGGAGGGCAACTGTTTTGCACTCCTTGATTTTCTAGATTGCCAGACCTGTTTATTATTTGGAGGTAGACTAAGTAATATTTTCAACATGCAGCCTTGAGGCTGCACACTGAAAATATTGATTAGTGTACCTCACACTTTTAACTTAGAAGTCATCCTACAGTTAAAAGTAGAAGTCCTGTCACGAACTGTCTAGGCTTAATTGCACGTTGGAATTGCACACAATTGCCATATCGATTGGCATCCAAAGGACGGCAGATTCTCCTGGATGCTCATAGCAAACACAGACAATGTTTCTGCCAATGGACCTCCGGGTTACCCGGAGGTCCATTGGGTGAAACACTGCTTGTGCACAGGCCATATGTACATAATTTGATAGCCTTACCATGATCGAAACGCGTAGATTAACGCGCAGATCGACATGCTATTTGTGCGCATTTCATGACAGGACTTCTAGTTTTAACTGTACTTAGTGAAAGTATGACTACAACATGGACATTATGTTCCAGGACTGGAAAAAAAGGCCTGTCAGGATTCAAAGGGCTGGAAAAAAGTCCTGTCAGGATTCAAAGGACTGGAAAAAAAGGCCTGTCAGGTTTCAAAGGACTGGAAAAAAAGGCCTGTCAGGATTCAAAGGGCTGGAAAAAAAGGCCTGTCAGGATTCAAAGGACTGGATAAAAGGCCTGTCAGGATTCAAAGGACAGGAAAAAAGGCCTGTCAGGTTTCAAAGGACTGGAAAAAAGGCCTGTCAGGATTCAAAGGGCTGAAAAAAAAGGCCTGTCAGGATTCAAAGGACTGGAAAAAAGGCCTGTCAGGATTCAAAGGACTGGAACAAAGGCCTGTCAGGATTCAAAGGACTGGAAAAAAAGGCCTGTCAGGATTCAAAGGGCTAAAGCTTCAAATTCAATTTCAAGAAACTTAGTCATTATATCATATTTATTTTATTATTGTCTGGTAGTGCAACAGAATTTTATCCAATCACTCTGTTTTTCTCTTGTTTAACTATGAATTTAACCAATAAATATATACCACTTAATTAAAGGTCCTTTCTGTTCAGGCCAAATGGTTGTAGTGTTTTTAGTGTGAAGATGCAATGTACTTCACTAATTCAGTGCTGGTCCGTATTTTTCGGAGATTCCGGGTCGGAGTATAGTACCTGTATAATACGGTAGCGAATGTCGGAAAATGAAAGGTTTTGGCCATTGAAGTGAATGGCAATGGGTGTGTCTCGTGTGTGTATGATGTCCGCCATGTGTAATGTGGGTTGAAGTCCAGTAGGTGATAGGTTGGAGGACGCACATTATTCGAGGAATGAGGCTTGGTGTTCAAGTTTTAATTGTTTGATACACAGGTTTCTAATAGTTCTATGAATAGCCTTATTGTTATCACTAGTGAAGGTGACTGGAGCCGTGGAGGTGGCAGGAACCGTGCGTAGTCTCTTCGGATTTGGCTCGTCTGTGTCCGACATTCAGACGGTAGTGTTACTGATACTCGAGTTTAAGCTCAAGGTGCTGATAGAACTAGATGCGGTGGCCGTAGATTGACTAGCCGTAACTATTGAGACAGGTCTAAATATATATAGACAATGAAAAACTCAATAGAGTCCAAGGGGACCTGTGCGTAGGAATCCCGTAAATAAGTCTGATTGGTACCAATCAGACTTATTTATGGGATTCCTACGCACATGTCCCCTTGAACTCTATTGAGTTGTTTCATTGTCTATGAATTTAACCAATTATATCTTGTTTGACAGAGCTCACTGAGCTCTGTCAAACAAGGTATATTTGGTTGAATATCTAATTGCATTATGGGAATTTTTGCCGCTGAAAACTTTGCAATGCCACAAACAGTCTGCTTATTGTTATCACTAGTGAGGGTGACTGGAGACTTTGCAATTCTGACATCAGAGTGCAGAGGGTTAATGTCACATATTTTTGCAGAATGGCTAATCATGACCACAACATGAGTATCAACTCAAAACCAGGGGTGAGCATTAACAAGCCATGTTGCCCATTTTAGAGAGGGTTTTCACCCCCCAAGCATTGGTGACTGGATCCTATTTTACCAGTAAAACAGAGCCTGTTTACCGCAGTGAACCGCCTGCATCCGCCCGCATAATATGCAAATTCAGCAGCTGAAAAAATATTATTTTTCGAAATATTTCAACAAAACCAGATGCCATAACCACTCGGCCACCACATCTTGAGCAGAAGGTTCAGAAAATACAAATTACCGTATTTACTCTATGTATTGGGACAGCTAAAAATAACTAGAACTATCACTGAAGGTGATTAATACCCCCGCTTTGGGTTTTTAGAGGAATGCACTTCTGATCATGTAGGCGAAGGCCATAAGGAAATGTATACATAAAGATCATTTTTTGTTGTCGAAATTTGTATTTGCATGTGGCCTTCCACAGAACAGCACTGAATACTTAAAGAGCCCACACATATATGGTTTACATTTGGAAAAACACATTTACAATGTGCAACATGTATTCAAAATCGGTTCATTAATGTAGGAGGAGTTGCACACACAAGAATCCCATTTGAAAACCCATAATAAATCCAAGTTAAAGGGAGATAACCTGGTTAAAATTGTCGCAGATCAAAAATTTGGGAATATGCGTATGTTCACTTAGTTGTGATAATGTTTGAAAGGTTTCGTCAAAATTGATTGATAAATGTAGGAGGAGTTGCACGCACAAGAATTTCACGTAGAAACCCATAATAAATCTAAGTTAAAGGGAGATAACCTAGTTAAAATTGCCACAGCTCAAAAATTTTGGAATATGCGCATGTTTACTTAGTAGTGATGATGTCTGTAAACTTTTGTCCAAATTGATTGATAAATGTAGGAGGAGTTGCGCACACAAGAATTTCATGCAGAAACCCATATTAAATCAAAGTTCAAGAGAGATAACCTGGTTAAAATTGTCGCAGATCAAAAAGTTTGGAAAATGCACATGTTCACTTAGTAGAGATGATGTTTGAAAGGTTTCATCAAAATCAGTTCATTAATGTAGGAGGAGTTGCGCACACAAGAATTTGTTCGAACGGAAAGACAGAATAAATCTAAGTCAAAGGGAGATAACCTGGTTAAAATTGTCGCAGATCAAAAATCTTGGAATATGCGCATGTTCACTTAGTAGTGATGATGTCTGAAAAGTTTTGTCCAAATTGATTGATAAATGTAGGAGGAGTTGCACGCACAAAAATTTCATGTAGAAACCCATAATAAATCTAAGTTAAAGGGAGATAACCTAGTTAAAATTGCCACAGCTCAAAAATTTGGGAATATGCGCATGTTCACTTAGTAGTGATGATGTCTGTAAACTTTCGTCCAAATTGATTGATAAATGTAGGAGGAGTTGCGCACACAAGAATTTCATGCAGAAACCCATATTAAATCAAAGTTCAAGAGAGATAACCTGGTTAAAATTGTCGCAGATCAAAAAGTTTGGAATATGCACATGTTCACTTAGTAGAGATGATGTTTGAAAGGTTTCATCAAAATCGGTTCATTAATGTAGGAGGAGTTGCGCACACAAGAATTTGTTCGAACGGAAAGACATAATAAATCTAAGTCAAAGGGAGATAACCTGGTTAAAATTGTCACAGATCAAAAATCTTGGAATATGCGCATGTTCACTTAGTAGTGATGATGTCTGAAAAGTTTTGTCCAAATTGATTGATAAATGTAGGAGGAGTTGCGCACACAAGAATTTCATGTAGAAACCCATATTAAATCAAAGTTCAAGAGAGATAACCTGGTTAAAATTGTCGCAGATTAAAAAGTTTGGAATATGCACATGTTCACTTAGTAGAGATGATGTTTGAAAGGTTTCATCAAAATCGGTTCATTAATGTAGGAGGAGTTGCGCACACAAGAATTTGTTCGGATGGAAAGACACAATAAATCTAAGTCAAAGGGAGAAAACCTGGTTAAAATTGTCGCAGATCAAAAATCTTGGAATATGCGCATGTTCACTTAGTAGTGATGATGTCTGAAAAGTTTTGTCCAAATTGATTGATAAATGTAGGAGGAGTTGCGCACACAAGTATTTCATGTCCGGAAAGACGTACGGATGGACGGATGGACGGACGGACGTACGGACGTACGGACGTACAGGGCGATTCCTATATAGCCCCCACTTCTTCGAAGCGGGGGTATAATTATTTTCACAGGTGTCCCAATTCTTAGAAAAGGGGGAAAGAACACAGCCTGGTCTTGATTTGATGCTGAATAAAGTTGTGTGTGATTCGTTTTCCATCACTATATACGAAAATCACCGTCCAATTTTTTTTATATTTTCATTTTTTGCTTCCAAAACATAGCATATGATCCATCATTGGAATGAGCACATTGCACTCGTTTCAATGAGGGATCATAAGCTATGTTTTGGAAGCAAAAAATGAAAATTTTTAGTAACTCAAGAATTTTTTTTTATGAGTGTCATCTGCAACTAGAGACGGGTCAACTGGAAACAAATCTGAATGTCCCAAACTTTGGAGCATAAAAAAAATATAGTATTTTTATACTGTACCAATGACCCAGACATAGCTGGTGCTAACTCTTAAAATATAGGGCCAAACACAAATTTTGCCCCCCAATCCCCAAAATTTGCATCTAAAACTAAAGAAAACATGTCCTGAAAGGCCCTCCACACCTCGCCCCCACTGCGCATGCGCAGTGTCAAGGACGTTCCGAAATTGGCGCCATTTATCATTCTAAGTTTGGCCCTTCATCAGTTAACATCTGACTGATCTTTGTGCTTTTAAATCTCAGTTTAAATGATGCCAGACACATAAATATTAGTGAAATGGTGATTCTAAGGAGGATAGAAAAGGAGGAGAGGAAAAGAATGTGTGACAGAATATTATCAGGGCTGTAACTTAAAATTTTTTAATGAAATTATGTTAAGTTACCTATTTTCAAGGCAGCAGCCATTTTGTTGTCATTCTGATTATTTAGTTACACTGTTTTTTCAAGTGTTTTTCCTCTCTCCCTGTCCTTTAAGTTCCCCCTTGCTATTCTCCCATGCTTTTGGCATAGTTTCTGTAATTATTATTACTAAAATTTCTTGGGAGTTTTAGCTTAATAACAGAATGAATTCTGTTCTTTCCCCATGTTTACGTCTTCACCTACGGGTGGTTAGGCGTTGTGTTCTGCATCTACCATCTGATGTTCTGCAGTTTCTTCCCTGGAAGTCTCTGTTTTGCATCAGATGGTGTATTTTTGGTAACTGATTTCGGGCCTGGGTGCCTGGAGTCTTATTTTAGTGTTTTTACACTCATTGTTTACATTTACAACAGCCCTCTGTGTGAGGGGGGGATTTCTAAATAATAATATCTTTATGTTATTTTAATCATAACTAGATACATTATTATTGTTCGTAAGTGTTGAATAAATTGTTTAAAATATTTTTTAAATTTTTGTCCACACTTAGGCTTGGGATCCATTGGGGCTCAACGTTACTTTTCAGAAACTTGGGCTGTTCTGAAAAAATATTTTTTCAAAATATTTTGATTTCAATTATTTTTTCTATATTAATGGATCATATTATTATTATGTATTTGATTGCCAGGGGTTAGTGCGAGTACCAGGACTTGTTTTCTTTTCTCATTGAAAGGATATTGATCAATTGTTTTAGGAGGAAGTCTTCCTCTGACCTTATTATCATTCTATATGTGGTCAGTGTACTCGCATTAACTCCTGTTCTGTATCGTATGATTTCGATGACAATATGGGAAGCGTATGTCACGGTATGTTGTTGGGGATTTGGACACTCCGGTCCTTTCCCCGCAGGGTCACTCTACTTTATCAATTTCTATTTCAGACGATCAAGATTAGGGTGATGTATCTGTGATGTCTTCCAACAGTGTGCCTCCGTCGTCACAATTAATGAAGGGCTAGCGGAAAAGTGCTCATGTAATACGCCAATTGCCTAAGAGGACCCTAGTAGGTTCGACGGCCTTTGACGTCCGCTAGCTCGCCCGGTGTAGCGTCCATTCACCGAATGGTTCGGCAGCCGGGTTCGTCCGTTGCGGTCTAGAAGGAATTTTGGGGTGATGCGAGCACTATAAAATTAACTTAATGCACACCCAGTGACGGCGGATCGGAGGGAGAACGGAGGAAGCCTTTTAGTCCGGTTCATAGCTCGTTCCGGTCCATCCGGACGGCAAGCGAGAGAGGCCCCTCTCTCGTTCAACAACATCTGGCCCCAGATGTTGTGGTACAAATGTGTTGTTAGCGGAGCATACGTCCGTCGCTCGGGACGCTCCGTTGTATAGGCAGTCCGCTGAGACTGCTAAGGCTTCCTCTTCTCATCAGCGCACACGACCGCACCTTGGCTGCGTGACCGTCGATATATTACCAGCTTCGCCGATCAAGGATTCTTCGGCGACCAGGTCACACCATCCGGCAGCCAGGGATTCGAGACCGATGGACTCCGGACGTTCGCATAGGAAGTATGCGGGAGCCATCTGATGCGGAGCTGCCCTCGGCGAAGCACCGATAGACTGCGCCTCCGCAGGTCTCGACGCCGGACATTCTTGTGCACATAGCACAGCTTATCGCAGCATCCCAGCAGCCGACAGAAACTGTGTCGGATCGAGAATTATCCGACAGCGCTGGGTCGGTAGCCGTGGACTCGAGGCCTGCAGACTCCGGACGTTCGCATAGGAAGTGTGCGGGAGTCAACGTACACAGAGCTTCCAGCGGCAATGCATCGTAAGTCCGCTACTGCACAGGCCTCGGGAACGGACGTGCTTTCCTTAATAGCACAGTTTATCGCAGCATCCCAGCATCAACTGAATCTGTCGCATATATTTTATCCGACGATGCTGGGTCGGGACGCTCCGCGGAAGCGGGTACGGACGTCCGAAAGTTTCATCCGGTCCGACGGGATACCGAAAGGGATTCGGTGGATTTCAAGCTTTCCCTTTCGGATCAACATATGCTGCGATGCCGGATAAGAAACTGATAGCGTCGGTGGACTTAGAAATTTTTGGTTCGGTTCAGGGACATCGTCCCTCAGTTCCGACATAGTCCAATAATGTCACACAAACTTTCGAATTATTGAACGACGCTATATATATTATTATTTTATGCTTGCTATCCAAGCATTTCTGGTTTCTTGTTCGAAGAGTTATGGAGATGTCTTTCAAAAGTGTGCCTCTGTCGTCATAGTTAATGAAGAGTTAGCGGCAATAAGTGCTCATGGAATATGTCTATCGCTTACGGAATGACATTCGCTAGCTCACCCGGTGTAGCATACATTCATCGAATGGTTCGGCTGCCGGGTTCGTCCGTTGCGGTCTAGGAAGGAGATTTGGGTGATGCGAGCACTTTAATTACTTTAGTACTCACCCAGTGACGGCAGATTGAGGACAGATCGGAGGAAGCCAACAACATAGGGGACCGCATGTTGTGGTTCAGATATTTTACATTCGGAGCATATGTCCGTTGCTCGGGACGCTCCGTTATATTGACAGTCCGAGAGACTGTCTTTAATGCTTCCTCATCCTCACAGCAGGGCACACGACCGCACATTGGCTACGTGACCTCGAGTATCCGATCAGTTTCGGCATTCAGTGATTCCACAGCGAATAGGTCGCGCCATCCGGTAGCCAAGGGACACGAGGCTTATACACTCCGTTCGCTCGCATATTGGAAGTATGCACGGGGTAACGATCTCGGAGCTTCCTGCGGCAATGCATCGTAAGACCGCTGCTCCTCAGGCCTCGGTGACGGACGTGCTATCCGAGTTAGCACAGTTGTTTCGCAGCATCCCAGCAATTGACGGTTTCTCGGTCGAATCAGGAATTATCCGACGGCGCTGGGTCGGTGCGGTCCGCGGTTGCATCAAGCTACGGACGACCGAACGCTTTATAGGGTCCGACAGGATGGCGAAAGGGATTCGAAAGATTTCGAGTTTTCCCTTTAGTAGTATCGGAAGATGCCTTTCATATCTTCTGGCATTTCTTCCAGTGATTATTTTTCGGACTTCATTGCTGCGATCTTGGATAAGAGACTTATAGCGTCATTGGACTCGGATTTTTCGATCGGTACAGGGACTTTGTCCCTGACTTACCGACGCAGTCCAATATTGTCATTACAACATGTGTTTTATTTTTCGACGCTATATATTATATATATATACAAGCCTGCTACTAAGCATGATAGTTTAGTTTCTTGTCCGCGTGGCTCTTTTCTGCCATTTTATCTTTTTTACATATAGTTTATTTTGGCAGAGCAGGGCATACCGAGAGTTCATATGCGTCTAGACGGTGTGATTAAAGACTGCATATATTCTTTTTCGCCGTTTATGTCTTTTCCAATTTCAATATTGGGAACGACATTATGTATAGTAGACTTAACTTAGACGCTTTATTATACGTAATCCGCCTTACTGAGGCGTTATCATTACGTCTTCAAGAAAAGATTTACGGGATATTATTCTCAATGTAATTTCTTTTGAGGGCAGTATTTTGTTCACGTATAACTCCGCCCTTCAGTGGCTGATTGGAGTTGGTTAGACGTGATGCAGCCCTAGCTACATCCACGCGTGGATAGTAGGTTAAGAACTCTCTCAGAGTCGCTTCGTTCTCGGAGGAGCTTCTCTTCGACGGCAACTTTCCGGCAATCCATGAATTGCTTGGTTTATACATTCTCTTGTCTATCTAGTGTTACAAGAGATTCAGACTGGGGCAAACATTCGGTGGTTGACTCAGAGAGTGCCGCCGCAGTTGCCGGACCCTAGTGTGGCTGTTATGACGGTTGCCAGTCAAACAGATTGGGATATATACTGATCCCTACGGATTCGAAGTGCCAGGGTCTTTGGGTTCCGCAGTCTTTTAGCTATCAGTTTAACTTCCGCGGAATAATGTTTTTTAGGCTTGCTTTATGTCATTGCATGAACATTATTCAGAAATGCATGCCCAAATTCCTGTCCTTTAATTCGACAGTAGTGGCGTATCTCCGGAACCAGGGAGGCACTCTTTCGTTTCCGTTATTCAATTTAATGGAAAGAATCCGTCTGTTGGTTATAGTACACCAAGTTCAGTTTTGGTCCGTCATATTCGGGGTCGTCTGATTGTTTTATCGCACTCCCGTTCTCTTACGGGTCGCTTGTTGCTGTCAGAATGGACTCTCAACAAACAAGTATTTAATCAGATTTGCTATCTATGGGAGCGCCCAATGATGTTTTATTATGACACAGCTTGCTAATCAATTGCAGACGTATGTGTTGGTTTGTCCAGATCTCTGAGCTAATACTGTTAACGCTCTATTGATCTATAGGACGCAATGATAGGATACGCGTATCCTCCGGCGCTGTTGTTTTAGCAGGTATTGCTAAGATAAACAACCACAATACATTTCTGTTGATAGCATCTCTATCTTCACAGAGATCATGAGTAATTTACTCTCTTGTCTACTGTGGATCTTAACGTGAAATCTTCCTCTATGTGAGGATCTTTTTTCACTGGGTAAATCGTGTCATCTTTATCACAACCAGCAAGGTCGCAACCTTCATGTATTCCGTTGTGTGGTCCGTATTGCATTGTAAGCACTGTACTGGACGAGCTTTGGACGCGATTTCTTACTATAGGAGATCCTCTTCTTCGCTATTCTATGCGACTAAAGTGGAGGCTCTTCCGTCGTGGTGTAGGGATCATTATGTTCATATGGTTGATCCCTCCATACTACGCATTGCTAGTTTTTTAGTATACTTGTTTCACAAGATCTACTGCAGCCTGTTGTTATTTAGGTTATAGGTTTATGTTACCTCATACCTATGCACTCTACGATAGTTTACAATTGAGTCTTTTGTCTCTTTATCTAAGTCAGTTAGTAACTTTTTGATAAATAGACTTAGAATCTTTAGATTAAATTCCTATACGGATTTTAACTTCGGTTCTTATTTAGCTAAGTAATCATTTGAGCCTCTGGAAACAGTAGTTTTCAAATTCTGACCTTTTAGACAGTAATTCTGTTGGTTTCTCTTTTACTGTAGAGTCAGTGAGTTTCATGCACTATCGATGAATGATTTTCACTTTCATAGTTTCGGAATCAATACTTCCGTTACTATTTAGGTTGGATTGTTGCATAAGAGTTAGGCTCCTATTATCCGGAACCTATTATTTTAAGGTCCTTCCGTCTTCGTATGGGCATAGGCCTTTACTCTTTCCGGGTACAGTTTATGTATTTATAAACAGATATCTGTTTATTACAAGGGCGTAAGCTTCTTCTGTCTTTGATGTCTAGTAGAAGGACGTTACGCTCCATTTTATTGTTAATCGATTCTATTAACTAGCGTACTGCTTATGGTATATCATTGGCTTAGCAGTTGTGCTTAAGATTTCGGCTCTTGAAGTAAGAGTTCTTCTACTTCTTGGGCTTACATTAATAGTGTTGCTTTTATAGATTTTTGTAGGCTGCTCATTGCGCTCAGCCATCCATTCATGAATTTTATCTCAGAAATATCGAGTCCATTTCTGGAGGCCTCTATTGTTAGGTCTATTATCTACTGCTCAGAATGTCATTCACTTAACAGTTGCTACTATAGCTAGGTAGGCTGTCTGTTTCGGCAGTGTCTCCGTTCGGCTGCCCTCTTCGCTCTGGGCTATTTGACCCAGGGCAAGAAAAAGGGGGGGGGGAGGGTGTTCCCTTGGGTCACCTGTTTTTACTATGAAAACAAGGGGATACCTCCTCCGGAGTTAGTAATTCTGAGCTGTTATTGGGATGGTTGTTTAGTGAGAAGTTTAAGTTTATAAAATTCATTCAAGTCTTAGTTTTTAAAGTATAGCTTTTGAATATTGCATATGTCAACGGACATGATTATGCAATTCTCACACACTTTTAGGAGTATAAGAGTCTCTATTCTCTAGACTTACTTTATTATTGGCTTACTTTAAAAATTATTAGTATAAGGATTATTGGATATTAATAGAGTACATGGATGTATGAAGCTCAATTTTTGGAAGGTGTTGTATCTTTCTAATTTATCATAAATAAGAAAGATACATGTAAGGCCTATTACTTCTTTTCCCTACAGGGGATGACTCTATTTTATTTTATTGAGCGTATTCCATTTTGCTCTATGTCCTTGGCCCTCCAGCCTTTTTACTATTCAGCTATGTCTGGGTCATTGGTACAGTATAAAAATGTTAAAAAATTTATAGTAATTTATATATTTTTTATACTTACCAATGACCCAGACGGGGATGGCCCTCCCAGGAGTTGGGAACTCTTGCCTCCCCGCTGAGTACATAGCGCTTACCAGGCACTGGTTATTAGAATGATAAATGGCGCCAATTTCGGAACGTCCTTGACACTGCGCATGCGCAGTGGGGGCGAGGTGTGGAGGGCCTTTCAGGACATGTTTTCTTTAGTTTTAGATGCAAATTTTGGGGATTGGGGGGCAAAATTTGTGTTTGGCCCTATATTTTAAGAGTTAGCACCAGCTATGTCTGGGTCATTGGTAAGTATAAAAAATATATAAATTACTATAAATTTTTTAACTTTCTGGAAAAAATGTGTGGCCCAAATCATAGAGTGTCCCAATACATAGAGTAAATACGGTAGAATATACTATCTATTACTTACAATTAAAGAATAAACTGTGATTTTCAGACTCATCTGATGACGAATTATAAGAGAATTCATGTCGATCTTGTCTGTTGACATTTTTTCTGTATTTATGTTTATGAATGCTATCAACAGGACTTTCTCTTGTTCTGAAATTCAACAAAAAATATTAAAGATGTATGATGTTATTTATTTATTGGTGTTTAAGGTCACATATTTCTGCACAATGGCTAACCATGACTGTGACAGTTTTACGGGTGGAGGAAGCCGGAGTACTCAGAGAGAACCACCGAGCAACGGCGAGCAACTGTCAGCTCCCCAACATACCAACTCCACACAAGCAGGGTTAGCATTGGTTGAAGACAGGTGCACCATTGACGTGCAGTTCGCCTTAGTACACAACATCACCGTGCCCCCACGTGGGCAATGGGGGTGAAGTGTCTTGACCAAGGACACAACGCGGTTGCCGCAGGTCGGATTCGAACCAAGGACCTCTCGGCTTGCAGCCTGCACCTCTACCAACTGAGCCCCCAATAAAAAACATAGCTTTTGATTCCACATTGGACTGTGCATGTTGTTGAGCATGTTCCAAAGAGGTATCATGAGTCTTGAAATGAAATTTTTTAGTTTATTCAAGAAATTTGTTTTGTGTCATTTCTTTGTATCAGGTAAAGGGTTGAGTCATACCCATGTAGGGCTGCACGATATTCAAAACTGAATACCGGTATCGGTATTCTAAAAAATAGGCCGATGAAATCGTCAGATGTGTACCCATACGCACAACTAGTAGAAAGCTGTATGACGGAGGGCCACCACAGATGCCGACATTATGTACACCATACATGGTATAGGGTACATAGAGAAATGGATTGGAGGAGTGTCTAATTTGATGGATAAAGGGTTAATATCTCCGGATCAAATTATCAGATTTACATGAAAAAACTATACAGCACAGCACATCAGTAACCTGAACACAAATATAAAGTAACTAGACAATCTAAGCAATATTTTTCAAGTTATTGAATGCCAAAGGGATTGGAGGAATTTTCAATTTGAAGGATAAAGGGTTAATATCTCAGGATCAAAATAACAGATTTACACCAAAAACTATACAGCTCGGTACATCAGTAACCTGAACACAAATATAAAGTAACTTGACAATCCAAGCAATATTTTTCAAGTTATCGAATGCCAAAGGGATTGGAGGAATTTTCAATTTGAAGGATAAAGGATTAATATCTTGGGATCAAATCAGATTTACACCAAAAACTATACAGCTCAGCAAATCAGTAACCTGAACACAAATATAAAGTAACTAGACAATCTAAGCAATATTTTTCAAGTTATTGAATGCCAAAGGGATTGGAGGAACTTTCAATTTGAAGGATAAAGGGTTAATATCTCAGGATCAAAATAACAGATTTACACCAAAAACTATACAGCTCGGCATATCAGTAACCTGAACACAAATATAAAGTAACTTGACAATCCAAGCAATATTTTTCAAGTTATCGAATGCCAAAGGGATTGGAGGAATTTTCAATTTGAAGGATAAAGGATTAATATCTTGGGATCAAATCAGATTTACACCAAAAACTATACAGCTCGGCAAATCAGTAACCTGAACACAAATATAAAGTAACTAGACAATCTAAGCAATATTTTTCAAGTTATTGAATGCCAAAGGGACTGGAGGAACTTTCAATTTGAAGGATAAAGGGTTAATATCTCAGGATCAAATCATCAGATTTACACCAAAAACTATACAGCTCAGCACATCAGTAACCTGAACACAAATATAAAGTAACTTGACAATCCAAGCAATATTTTTCAAGTTATCGAATGACAAAGAAATGGATACGGACGCCGGACGGACAGACAGACGGACAAAGGATGGACGAACGACAGATGGCTACCCCGGATGCCGGCATTATGTGTACTATACACAGTATGGGTACACATAAAAATCGCGACATCGATGCCGTAGCTGCGACGGGTTGCGCAATCTCACAAAATTCTAAGTTCATCAAGGGCCATAACTCCAAGAAAAACATTTGGAACAGCACATGCATTGAACAGTGGCTAGACATCAATGAGATACACTTACATGCCAACTATAAAGTCATTCCATCAAGTATTTCAAAAGTTACTGAGTTTTGAAACTCGTTGGTCACAGACAAACTCGTAGGTCACAGACAGACCGACCGACAGACAGACAGACAGACAGACAGACAGACAGACAGACAGACAGACAGACAGACAGACAGACAGACAGACAGACAGACAGACAGACAGACAGACAGACAGACAGACAGACATTGCCACTTATAGAGCTGCTAGTCGCAGCTAAAAATACCGTGGTATACCGGTGTTTCGAAAACCGCTCAGATATATGAACACAAGTACCACAATCGACACTCCAGGCATCACAGTCGGGACGAATTAGCATGCCTTGATGATGCAGTTTGAAAAATCTTTACCCAACGCAGATGATATGAAAATTCATTATTTTCAAAATTAGTTGATCAGATTTTCCCAAAAGATTCCAACAAAACTATATCATGTGACCCCCCTCATTGGAACGAGCTCAGTGAGCTCGTTCCAATGAGGGGGTCACAAGATATAGTTTTGTTAAAATTTTGGAATATTATTTTTTCAACTGCACAATTTGTATATTACGAGGGCACAAGCAGACAATTCCTTGGATAAAGGGATTATATTATTCATTCGGGGCTGGTGTTGAAAAATTCAAGACATCTTGAAAATTAAATTGTGGGTAAATAAATAATGACGATAAACCGATATTTTTGTAATTACACCGGTATTCAATCGATATTGGTTTGAATACCGGTATATATCGGTTTATCGAAATACCGTGCAGCCCTATACTCATGTTACAAATTTCGCCTATATAATAACCTACCACACGCTGATGCTAAAAAATCTAAAAGTTCAAGAAGCAAATTTTTCCCACAAAGTATTCACCAACCTAATCTTTTTTGACCGAGTTCATGGTGTTCTATCAAACTCAAAATTTCAGTACAGCTGCTGTCAACTGGTCACTTTCCAGGCATGGACAATATTTCTGAGGGCACAATATTAGATTCCAAACAGTAATTATAGAAAGAGTCAACAAAAATTTAATTAATGAAGCACTCGGTACAACCCGGTGCTTCATTAATTAAAATTCTGCTGAGGATGATTTTTATTACCTGGTAAATGCATGCGTGGACACTACTGACAATGCATGGGTTACGAACAGTCCATGGCAAATGTACTGTATATCACGGGAAAATTTGGCTCAGGCTTGTCATTTTTTTCGGCCCATTAATTCAGTCGATGGCACCTCAAAATCAGCCATCTCAAACAGCAATTTTCGTGGATTGAAGGAGGTAACAAAGTGCAATTTGTGAAGTTTGTAGTGTGATGTCGACACAGTCACCCAAAGACAGTAAGTAACATTTCCAAATACGAGCGAGAGGTCTGCCAATACCAAAGTCATAATTAGTTATTACATTGTACATCAGACTGTGACAACTCTCGTGTCACGAGCGATTATGGGATGTATCATCCCCAAGCCAGTTCGACCCCTGACAATTCGCCTGGGACGTTTCGTTCCAAAATCAAAGAGGGGACGATTCATCCCTCAAATCTGATTGATTCGTCCCAACTTATAGGCATCTGGCAGCAAGCACAGTGCACTGGCTTTTACAGTTATCAGGTAATGAACAGATACGGGCTTGGTTATTTGGATGGAAGATAACTATAACACTCACTGTTAGTGAGTGTCATGGGTAACCTGGTATCTTGCATCCAAATATTCAAGCCTGCATCTGTACATTACGTGATGACATTCATCACAATTACACAAACCATGTACCTTAAAATGATATTAGTTGTCTACCCAGCAGGCTGAAACAAAATGGCCCCCACAAACCATAAATGGCCCTCCTGGGGTCATTTTAGGCAAACCCAAAATGGTCCTCCCGGGGTGATTTGAGGCAAACCATAAAGGCCCTCCTGCAACTTTTCACCAAGCATTTTTGTTCCTTTAAACATTTTGCAACAGCCATTTGCAAAAAGCTATTTTTCGTTCATGCTTCAACAGGTTCGTCAAGGGGTGAGTTAAGATTTAACAAGTAAGAATCCACTGTATTTTCTCAATGATAAATGCAAAGAAATGAAAAACCAAAGTCGTTTGACTTTCTTAACTATGGTTAGGTCACTTGATTTATTAGGGTTTAACGACACTTTAACAGCCAAGGTCATATCACATCGGTGACAGTTTTATGGCTGGAGGAAGTCAGAGAACCCGGAGAGATCCACCAAGCAACGATGAGCAGCTGCCAGCTCTGCAACATCGTAACTCCGCACTACAGCACAGGCAGGGTTAGATTGGTTGAAGACATGCACACCATCGATGTACAGTATGCCTTAGTACACTGCATCATCATGCCCCCATGTGGACAATCGGGGTTAAGTGCCTTGCCTAAGGACACACATGGGAGTCCAAATCAATCGCTCAAATGGTCACCCATCCAAGGACTAATTGGACTCAACGAGAACTGGTTAACGCAACGCCACTGTCTTGAAAATACTTAGCATACCAAGTTTCAAAGTGATCCGATCAGAAATGTGCCCTGTAGGGCATGCCAAAGGAATATATTGATGACTGACTAAACTAAGTTCAAAGGCTGCTGCCAGCGACAACATTTTTCGACAGAAATGGAAGAAAATCGATAGCTCTCATCTCAGGGTCACCACAAACTAGTATACTAGGTCTCAGAGAAAATCTGATCATAAATGTGTCCTGTAGGGTGTGCCAAAGGAAAATATTGAGGCCTGACTAAACTAAGTTCATAGGTTGCTGTCAGCAGCAACTTTTTTTGATGGAAATGGCAAAAAATTGATAGCTCCCATCTAGATGTCACCCCAAACACGCATACCTAGTTTCAGCAAGATCTGAGCATAAATGTGCCCTGCAGGGTGTGTCAAAGGGAAATATTGATGCATAACTGCATTAAGTTCATCGAGGGTCAATGCCAGTGCCAACACTTTTTGACGGAAATGGAAGAAAATCAATAGATCCCATCTAGAGGTCACACTACACAAGCACACCAAATTTCGAAGTGATTCGATCATAAATGTGCCCTGTAGGTTGTGCCAAAGGAATATATTGATGCCTGACTAAACTAAGTTCAAAGGCCCTTGTCAGCAGCAACATTTTTTGATGGAAATGGAAGAAATTTGATAGCTCCCATCTAGAGGTCACCCCAAACATACCAGGTTTCATACTTCGTCAAGTTGAGCTAAAAATCATCCCCAGTCATTCCCCTTGTTTCCAAAGCCAAGCCTTTTTTAGGCCCAGTCTTTTTTAAGGCAAACCATGCTCAGCATTTCCTTTGGTATTGGTTATTGGGAACTATCTCCACTATATACCAGGTGGTGTTTAGTTTTGTATTCCTGGCCTAGGCAATTGTGTACTGTCACACAAGCATATGAAGCAAATTAGCTGGCTTTATATGGAAATGTAACCTGGTGTATAGGGGAAATACATATAGGTTATTACCATCTCGTGGGTTTCCGTGATGGTGTATTGAAGACTTGACCTCGCCACTGGGTCATATATAAATCTTGTCCTAACGGACTCAACGATATATGCCCAGAGATGAGGTTGTGACTTATTACACCATCTCAGAAACGCACATGGTGGTAATAACCAATTTATCTTACAATACATGTATACCTTGCTTTCTTGACTTATTCCAGAATATTTTAACAATCATTTGGCATCTGTGAATTGATTTTTTAGGAATGAAGCTCATGACGTCATGGTATTGCTTTTGTGCACTGTGCTTGACATAATCCCCATTCATTGTTCTTCTTGTACTATAACTGCTGAAGTTTATCATAGTGTTTCAGCAGAGTGTTTCTTTGTTTTATTTTTCAGGTTTAACCCCCTGCACACTGATGTCGAAATATCTAAAGTTCAAGGTGCAAATTTTTCCCATAATGCAACTAGAAATTTAACCAATTCAATCTTGTTTGACAGAGCTCATTGAGCTCTGTCAAACAAGATTGAATTGGTTAAATTCCTAGTTGCATTATGGGAAAAATGGCTACTAGAAATTTGGATATTTTGACATCAGAGTAAAGGGAGTTAATGCAGAGCTTGACATAATCCCCATTCATTGTTCTACTTGTACTATAACTGCTGAAGTTTATCGTAGTGTTTCAGCAGTGTGTTTCTTTGTTTTATTTTTCAGGTTTAATGAAGAGCAGGCCTATATAAAAATATCATAATGGCAAAAATAATTAACATAATCCCCATTCATTGTTCTACTCGTACTATAACTGCTGAAGTTTATCGTAGTGTTTCAGGAGTGTTTCTTTGTTTTATTTTTCTGGTTTAATGAAGAGCAGGCCTATATAAAAATATAATAATGGCAAAAAATAACTAAGTATAATTTATTTCATTGATTTGGTGATTTATTTATCATTTAATTGCTATTATTACCACTTTTGCGGGCGTTCCTAGCACATTAACGACGTTTTACCGGGCATTGAAACCTCGTAATGCTGAACAAGTACAAATCATGTGACGTGTTGGGCCGTTATTGACTATAACAGCCCAACACGTCAATAACAGCCTGACACGTCTAAATATAGACAATGGCGTCACATCTCTCAGCCGATCAACAATATTTTTCCCGGATCAAAATTCAATTCGGATTTTTTTAATTTGTAAACACAATTAACACATTTGTTTCAAGTGTTTCCCTTTGTGTCACGGATAGATAATGCATCAAATATAGGAAGCGATACACACAAAGTAAGTGATGAGATCTTTGATGAATAAACTCCTTGCCTAAAGTTTGCATTTCGAAGATATATTTCATCATCTAACTTTCCAAATTTTGCCGTAGACTGATCAGACGATAGTCATGTACCCGGTTTGTTTGTCAACAAATCAAACGATAGTGTCGCTGTTTTTTTAATTCTAAAACGTCAAACTTCATTTATTTATCTTATTTCCCATATAATTTAATCGTAATGTACCCGATGTACGAATGTGGCAATAATAGAAATAACATGACTTTGTTGGGCATTACAGTGTCGCAGACTGCTAATAAACTCTTGGGCTGTTAACCATTTCTGTTGAGCCATTAATACACTGTAAAGCCCTTCAAAATCATGTTATTGTTATATTAAAAAAAATAGTGGACTCGACATGTGTAATCGGATTCCGATGACTGCAGGTAAAAAATGGTCTCTTTCTGAATTGAATGATCGCACATGTGGTTGCAAACCTCAATACAGATTCGTATTTAGTCTAGAAATTTTTAATTGTATTGGGAAAAATATGTTCTTATTGTAAGATAAATCTTTCACGATGAGTTCAGACTTTTCATAGATTTGTATTCATTCTGATAACCGAATGGATTTTTAATCGAACTGCATCTTTGACAGTATTTCAAACTGAGATGTGACCACTATACATTCCAATTATTGTACTGATCTGGAATTAAGTAAAAGAGTTCAGAATTATACAGGTGGGCTTATTTTCGACAGGTCAAGCCTGTAGGAGAATTTGGATGCAAAGTTGACGCAAAGTTAGATGACAGTCAATCCTATAGTTGTATTAACCCTTTACCTAACGAATTGGCTGCATGTAGACACATAATTTACAAATGGAACTGTTGAAAAAAAAAAAAAATGATTTCAAGAAAACCATATCATGTGGGCCCCCTCATCTAAACGAGCTCGTCAAGCTTGTTCCAATGAGTGGTCACTTGACATGGTTTCGTTGAAGTGGCCTTGTTGAGATTTTTTGAAGCATTTAAAAAAAAAAAAATTAATTAAAATAACAAATTTTGATATCATGTGCATTGGGTAAGGTGTTCTTTTTTGTTTTAATAACTTACCAGCATGGCTGTCATTCCTAAGTCAAGGACTGGGCTTATTTACGAGGGGACGATGAAACTGAAATCTGAAAAGTTTGTTGGAGGGCTTATTTCTGATTATGGGCTTATACAGTGGGGCCCACTTAATTGGATATCTCTTAATTGTATATCCCTGTTAATTGAATATAATTTTCAAACTCAAAACCATTTACCATACCTTCAGTACAAATTTGCTCTGATAATTGCATATGGGTTGTAGAGTAAACTCCTGTTAATTGTATATAAATTTTTGTAATATGTCGAAAAAATTGCTGTGACACGCACCAAATTCCCCTTATTTATCAACCTTTTTGGCCTCACTACATCCAATACAGGCATTTATTCTATTATATCTTGTTTGACAGAGCTCTATGAGCTCTGTCAAACAAGGTTTAATAGAATAAATGCTCAGTTTACCTCCAGAATACAGGAAACTGACCAAATTCCTGTTAACTGTATAGTCCTGTTAACTGAATAATTTTCACTAACAAAATGGATATTCCATTAAGAGGATTCTACTGTACTCACGTCAGAACGATAAGAAAGATACTGCTTTTGTGATCACATTTCTGTAGGTGAGTGGTGGATTCAACACTTTCAAATACTCACTGAAAAGCCTGTTGAGGCCCCACAAAGTAGATCTTTTGTTTCTCAGCCCATTTTTGTAGTGTTCAACTGATGATTGGAACCAGCCATCACAATCAGCTGATTGTGGGCAATCAGATGACAATGGCAACGGCTCCTTTAACATCAGTTTAACCGATTGTTGCCAAGCATTTTGTGATGATTCATTAACTGCATTTTATGATCTTCTGCAATTGTTCAATTGTTAATGTAAAATGATGTCAATGATATCATTCAATAAAGTTGAAAAACAACCACAATGTGTATTCTTAATTTCTCTAGATGCTCTTTTGCAGGATATACAAGTTAAACGACATGTAAAGCTTACAACTTAGCGTACTTGCAGAAATCACCAGTTCATACTAGAAAAGTGAATGTTGCGTCCCATTTACTCAGGTCACAGTAAAATTACCAGTCGCACACACTTAGGCAGTAAACGTGGCTCTGACCCCAGTCAACAAGGTTTAACACTGTGAAAAATGTTCAGTTTAATGTAGTTCTTTCGAGCCTCGAGTTTTCTATTAGAGAAGGGTATTACAATCAGAATCGGCAACAGAATTGGTCGACTGTAAGCTCCAATAACCAATAATCGGTCAGCAACCATATTTGGTAATTGGTTGAACACAACATTTTTGTAAAATTGCAGGTGAGTGTTCAGTTTTTTATTTTATTTATTTTTGTAATTATTTCTTTGCCATCAAAAGCTCATGTTCTAGCTTTCTTTTATGTTTTAGGCCTCATGATCAACAGAATAGCATGTGTGGTAGTGTATTTCATCCCTTCAGTGCAAGAAGGCTTTGCAATGCTAAAGCATTGCAAAGCCTTGTTGCACTCAAGGGACAAATTTATCAATTTTATTAACTGGGGTAAAATATCAGGCATCAACCATTTAATTTTTATTTTTTTAAGTTTACATTGGTTATAAAAAGAGAGCAGGGGGCAGCCAAAAGGACCATGCGGGAGGGCTTGAGAAACAGATTTTTAACGTTTTTAGGCCTAATGCGTTTTCATGATTTGTGTTTCATTATTCCGTATTTGAACTTTCAAATTTGACAACTGGTCACAGCTGTCATATGGCCAAACTATCATTACTAGTCTTACCTCGGTGTGTTCTGTTCTGAAGAGTTTCTTTGTTGCTTCTTTGGAGTATTATTCCGGCTAGTTCCTGGTGATGATAATGAGGAAATCCTGAAGATATATGAAACAGCACAAATATACTAGCGGAAAAAAGAAACTGTGAATCAGTAAAATGCGCTAAGGAACAAAAAGTTGAGAACATACAGTATCAAACAGTTTCCAGACTGTTTAATGAGAATCCAATCAACAAGTGGTAAATTGTCACACCGTTAACAAAACCGTCGTTATGATGTTACAAACAAATGGTTTGCCCACCTCCGGCATCGATACATGCCTGACATTGGCACCTCATGGATTGAAAAAGATGATGGAAGAACTCTTGGGGATGTCATCCCACATCTGGATCAACGTTTGTGATAACTCATCCAATGTCACGGGCTGTTGTGGAATATTAAGTATGCGACATTGCAATTTGTCCCAGGCATGTTCAATGGGAGATATCGGGTGAAACTGCTGGCTATGGTAACACGACAACATCTTCCATTCCCAAAAAGTCTGTCACAACACGAGCAACGCGCGGTCCAGCATAATTGTGCTGAAGGGTGATATCATTTTGTTGCAAGAAGAGGATAACGTGAGCTTGCAGAATTTCATCTCGGTGGCAGATTGCTGTCAATGACCACAAGGGGGTGTTCTTCCATCAGCAGTGATGCCACCCCACACCATAACACTACCTCCATCAAACGGACATCACTGAATAACACAGCAGTCAACGTATTGTTCTGTGCGACAGTGAACGTCCGTCCCTGCTGTCCAAGTAGAATCTTGACTCGTCTGTGAATAGGATACGGGCCTAGTCTCTCCGAGTGAAGTGGATATGCCAATTGCACCAGTCCCGACAAGCCACTCGATGACATTGTTGGAGAACAGGCTGGATAGCCAGACGTCGTGGGTGGATGTTCAGCTCACTCAGTCGATTCCAAACAGTTATCGCACTAATTCTCCTCAACCCCGGGATACTTCTGGTAGTCAAGGTCGCAGTCTGCAAGTGGTTCCGGAGGTGGCTAACATGGATGTACATGTCCTGATGTGTTGACGTCGCACGTGGACGTCCTGATCGAGGACGGCCTCTGGTGTTGCTGTGAACTGCTGAAATCGTCTCCAGAGGTTATGAATAGTCTTACCGTAGATGCCAAACTGGATAGCAACATGGTTATGGCTTCTTCCAGACTGTATCATGCCAATGCCGCGAAGTCGATCATTTTTGCCAAGTCTAGGTATTGCATTCAAGAACCTTTCATGTGAAAAAACCTGTTTTTCTGCTTATCTGGAGTCAGAATATTGACCCGACAGAGAAAAAGTTGCAAAGATTTATCGCTCTGGATTTCCACCAGCAAAAAATGTGCAACACAATCATCCCTGAAAATGAGAAACCATTCGTGCGAGAAGGGCATTCATCCATCACAACTTCCAAAGGGTGTTCACATTATCCTCACAAGGAGTTGTGTACCTAAGTATTTATTACAGACAATATACTGGAAATTTTCCATATGCATCGTTTCTTTTTCCGCTAGTATATATTCATTACACCCTCAATCATAATGGCTGTGTTTTAGGTGATAATATTGTTAGAGGGCAGATATGCAGGCAGATAAACACTACAGTGGAATAAAGTCATGTAACTATTCAAATCTCTGTTGTCCAGTAAGATAATTTTTTCTGATATTGAGAAGTAACCACACAAATAAAGCCTTGATTTCCAACGATCGAAAACAGGGAGCCCAAATATCAACCAAGGGACGTCACTTGAAACAAAATTGAACTCACTAAGCAACATCCCCCCCTCCCTCCCACAACCCAATCAGGATTCTGATCATTGGATAGTAGAGTTTCAAAGATTCTTCCTCATATTCAATGGGGGTGATCAGAGCTTACAGAATCAGTTCATTTCTTGTTTTTATGTTGATTCGTTCCGACAGTGTGCAGATTCGTTCCCGATTTTCAAAAAGTTCGTAAGCTCTGGTTTTACAAAAAGATGACAGAAATGGGAGTATAACATGGGCATTTTGTCAAATATTGGTTATGGATGCCGTTCGCCTGAATAGAATTATGGTAATAACATTATTTTATGCCTAAAAAAATAAAAAATTTGTTTCTCAGGCCCTCCCGCATGATCCTTTTGGCTGCCGCATGCTCTTTTTTTATTACCAATTTAAACTTAAAAAAAATAAAAATTAAATGGTTTACGTCTGATATTTTACCCAAGTTAAAAAAATTGATGAATTTGTCCCTTGAGTGCAAGAAGGCTTTGCAATGCTTTAGCACTGCAAAGCCTTCTTGCACTCAAGGGGTGAAATACACTACCACCCATGCTATTCTGTAGATTATGAGGCCTAAAACTTGAACCAAGAATATGAACTTTTGATGGCAAAGAAGAAATTACTGAAATAAAAACTAAAATAAAAAAACGCTCGCCCGAATGCAATTTCACAAATAATGGCCTGAGAAACAGAAGATCTACTTTGTGTGGCCTTAGCATCCTAGAATAGTTTAGTGGCATATAACACAGCCACGTGCAAAATGTGTGCATTTTCCATAGGGAAATTGTGGAGGCACAAGTACAGTTCACATAAATTGTATTCTGTCTGGTTCAGGCAGATTTGTAATTGAAAGAATTGGGACCAAATCAGTAGTATTTTATGAGTACAAAGCATTTGAAATTATGTATGATGAACGCGTGAATTCGTTCGCGATTTTATGGTTGCGCTCACGTTCGTTCTTCTCCTTCTAAGTGCTATTTATTTATTTATTAGTGTTTAAGGTCACATACTTCTGCAAAATCGCTAATCGTGACACAATATGGAGATAAATTCAAGGTCAGTCAATCATTTATACCCCATGTTGCCTATTTTAGAGGACTTGCACCCCAAGCATTAGTGACTGGGTCCTATTTTAGCAGTAAAACAGTGCCTGTTTACCACAGTAAACAAGCACCACCTAACTTCCTGGGGATCCCATGGGGATTTTAAGTGCTAAGTCATAGGCGATTCAGCATTGATTTCATTTGGTAATCTATACACGAATTTGTTTGCGATTTTATGGTTGCACTCACGTTCGTTTCTCTCTTTGTAAGTGCTAAGTCGTAGGCAATTGATTCAGCATTGATTTCATTTGGTAATCTATACACGAATTTGTTTGCGATTTTATGGTTGCGCTCACGTTTGTTTCTCTCTTTCTAAGTGTTAAGTCGTAGGCGATACAGAATTGATTTCATTTGGTAATCTATATACAATAGAAGGTTATGCATAAAAATCCACAATCTTGACCTCGATATATGTTTTGCTGTTATTAATGCATGATGTATGGAAGAGCTGTATTGATGCCGGTTTACTTGCTGGTGATAAATTTCAACTGTACACTGCAGTACATTACGTGGGGGTAGATTTAGTGTTCAACTGATGATCGGAACCAGCCACCACAATCGGCCGATTATGAGCAATCGGATGACATCGACAACAGCTCCTGGAACATCGGTTCAACCGACTGTTGCCAAGCATTTTGTGATTTTTCTGAATCGCATTTTATTATCTTTTGCAATTGTTCAATTGTTAATGTAAAATGATTTCGATGATACCATTCAATAAAGTTGAGAAACAACCACAATGTGTATTCTTAATCTCTCTAGATGCCCCTTTACGGGATATACGTGTTAAACGACAGGTAAAGCTTACAACTGAGCACACTTGCAGCAATCGCCAGTTCATACTGGAAAAGTGAAGGATGCACTCCATTGGCTCAGGTCGCTGTAAAATTACCAGTCGCGCGCACTTGGGCGGTAAACGTGGCTCTGAGAGCCACGTTTACCGCCCAAGTGTGCGCGACTGGTAATTTTACTGGGACCCCAGTCAACGAAGTTTAACACTTTGAAAAATGTTCAGTTTAATGTAGTTCTTTCGAGCCTCGACTTGTCTTGTAGTGCACGGTATTACAATCGGAATCGGCATCAGAATCGGCCGATTGTGGGCTCAAATAACCGGTAATCGGTCAGCGACCATTTTTGGTAATTGGTTGGACACTACTGTTATATCATGGAAGCAAAGATCATTGACCCAAGGACGGTAACCTGTTGGTAACACCACTAATATCAGCCCAAGTGCGCGTGACTAGTAATTTTACTGCGACCTGAGCCAATGGAGTGCATCCTTCACTTTTCCGGTATGAACTGGTGATTACGCGTGCACATCATCAATAATTGTGGACAGGTATTGCACTTTGATGATGTACAAGATTATATAATTCATAATAAGTGATCAGTTTCTGTCCGTCGTCCGATGTCCGTCGTCTGTTCGTTGTCCATCCAGAGTGAACTTTACATTGTTGACTTCTCCTCATAAACCATTGGACCAAATTGAACCAAATTTGATATGAATGTTCCTTATCACAGGTCAATTAAAGTTTGTTCAAATGAAGTTGCCACGCCTGCAGACGGTACTCTGATGGCACCCATAAATTTATTTCCAAAATTAAAAAAATCTCCTTCTCCAGAACTATCAATTAGAATCTTTGATATTTGGTATGTAACATCTCTAGGGAGAAGGGGGGGGGGGGGGCAGATTTAAGTGTGTTCAAATTGAATTCCTGGTTTAATATTTGGGCTCCATATGGGAGCTAGAATTTTAGCTGGTTGAGTGCTAGAAGCCACAATCATGGCTCTATTGAAAAGTGCTGGAAGCCACTTTAGTGGCTTTACACTGTATGCATTAGCTTGAAGTTTGCTCAGCAGAAGAATAACATATTTTTTATTAAATTGTTTGGTTACAATTTATTGGAGAGTGCCTACTGGCACTCTCCAATAAATTGTAACAAAAGAATTATTTATGAACAAAATCTTGCTAAACTTGTGCTTTGAAAAAAAATGCCCATGTATCAAATCCTCTTTGAAATATAATTTAGCACTCAACCAGTTAACTTCGTGCAATATGAGGAAATGTCTTTAAAAATCTTCTTCTTCCGATCCACTAATCAAAATCCTTTCATATTTGGGATACAACATCTCTAGGGGGGTCAGATTCAAGTTTGTTCAAATCAGGTCCCTGGGTTAATACTTGGGCTCCCTAATTTAATGAAAGTGTCAATAACACTGTAGCTCAACTACAACATGGAACACATTTTATGGCTGTGTATTATATTATTGCTGTGTCACATGTAGAGTATGTGACACAGCAATGACCTGATAACACAGGTACATGTAAAGTATTGTAAAGGTCTGTACATGAATAGTGACCATAGCCTGTAACAAATGTACAGGTAAAGTATTGTAAAGGTGGGGTGACAGTTAGATGTTAAACTAGAAAAGAAATCTCCATGGGGTTAAAGTTACAATGGGGATCCTTGGATGGTGCACTATAAGCCAAATGTTAGCCATTGTTTTGGCCTGTTTGATTCAAAACCTTCTAAGGTTTATTCATACTAATTAATAAATATTTGTCAAGTCCTTCTTAAAATATAGGTATTTGAATTTTTTATCTTTAGCTCATAGGGTTCCCACGGGTGAGGAAGTTTTATTTTTCTCATTGGAAATAGAAAATCAGGTTGTGCTAATAATGTTTACCCTCCCCAAACAACACCAAATATTAACACAGAAACCTGGCTTCAACACATTTGAATATACACATCCTAGGGATACTGAATTCAAGAAACATTATTTTGTATGGTATTTTTGGAATTTTTTTTTAATTATCTCCCTTTTTAAGTCCCTGAGCGGGTCTGACTGAACCCCAAAAATTTATAGCAAACATTACTGATATAAAAAAAATCTTCTTTATAGGTTCTGTACAAAAAATGTACTACACATAATTTCTGTAAATATGACTGCCGACAGCCATTTAGAATTTTTGGCCGAGCCCAAAAGCACTCGTTACCATCCCATGATGATAACAAACGTAGTCCTAGAAGTTCTGTACAAAAAACTGAATGCACCTAATTTCGGTATAAAATGGCCACCAGCAGCCATCTTGAATTTTGGACCACACCCAAAAACACTCGTTCTCGTCCCAAGGTACCCAAGAAGTTTCGTGAAGATCGGTTCATAAAAACACCCCCTAGCCCGAGCCGTATTGACATGTGTACTTATTGTGTACAAGTAGCACTGAATAAATCAAAGTTCATCAAATTTGCATAATTTCTGCACGAGAAAAAAACCTGTATTATATGTGATGTATTCCATGTTACTAAACATTCATCTAAAAATTTATGCAAATCAGAACTTTCATACAGAAGTTCTGTACAAAAAACTAATTGCACTAATTTTGGTACAAAATGGCTGCTGGTGGCCATCTTCAATTTCGGAATGCACCCAAAACACTCGTTCTCGTCCCACGGTGATAACAAACGTGCCCAAGAAGTTTTGTAAAGATCGGTTCATAAATACGGCCTCTAGCCCAAGCTGTATTGAATTGTTAACGCTCGAAAAGACGGACGACGGGTCATGGGATAACCTCAAATTTGACTACGTCAAAGTTGAGCTAAAAATCTTCTTCCGATTCACAAATCAAAATCCTTTCACATTTGGTATACAACATCTCTAGGTGGGTCAGATGCAAGTTGGTTCAAATTGGTTCCCTGGGTTAATACTTGAGCTCTTTGTGGGAGCCCAAGTTTTAACTTAGTGCAATATGAGAGAATTTCATTAACATCTTCTTTTTCAGATCCACCCTTCAGAATACTTTCATATTTGGTATACAACATTTCGAAGGGGGTAAATAAAATTCAAGTTTGTTCAAATCGGGTCCCTGAGTTAATACTTGGGATCTCTGTGGAAGCCTGAATTTGAACTTAGTGCAATATGAGGAAACATTTTTAAAAATCTTCTTCAGATTCACCAGTCAGAATCCTTTCATATTTGGTATACAACATCTCTAGGTGGGTCAGATGCAAGTTTGTTCAAATCAGGTCCCTGGGTAAATATTTGAGTTCTCTATAGGAGCCCAAATTGGAACTTAGTGTTATATGAAGAAATTTCTTTAAAAATCTTTTTCTTCAGATCCACTTGTCAGAATCCTCTCATATTTGATATACAACATCTCTAGGTGGGTCAGATCAGATTCAAGTTTGTTCAAATCAGGCCCCCGGGTTAATAATTGGGCTCTCTATTGAAGCCCAATGTTTAACTTGGTATAATTTGAGGACATGTCTTTAAAAACCTTCTCCTTCACACCCACAGGTCCGAATTTCTTCATATTTGGTATGTAACATCTCTAGGAGGATCAGATTAAAGTTTGTTCAATTTGAGTCCCAGGCTTGATATTTGGGCTCTCTGAGGGGGGCATCGGGAAGGGTGCAGGTTATGTTCAAGTTTGTTCAAATCCATTCTCTAGTATGTTTCCATAAAAATGAAAAAATTTATAGTAATTTATATATTTTTTATACTTACCAAGGACCCAGACTTAGCTGGTGCTAACCCAAAAATATCTAGGGCCAAACACAAATTTTGCCCCCCAATCCCCAAAATTTGCATGCAAAACCGAAAATTAGAAGTCCTATCTGGCCATCCATACATTTTACCCTCCGCACATGCGCAGACACCAGGAAGTCACCGAATCTGCCGCCAATAAATCATTCTTTGTAGAGATTATAATAATTCAGCAGGGAGGTATGAGTGCCCAGTACTGCCCACTCATGGGAGGGCCATTCCCATCTGGGTCATTGGTAAGTATAAAAAATATATAAATTACTATAAATTTTTTCATATTTTTATACTGTAACCAATGACCCAGACTTAGCTAATCGTAAAAAGGCAGAGGGCCTAGGACTTCCGAAATAGTAGATCAACATAGATCCAATCCTTCAATCCATGATGAAGAAATTAAAATTTACATGTATGTCTCTTAATACCATAACAGAAGAGACATATCCTAATATGGATCCCAATTATGTAAATCCTAAATCTAAGCATAAAATAATGTTAATTAGGATGTAACAAATAAACCATTTTTGAGACTAGTTTGGACTAGACCCTAAAAATAGTTACATACCCCATAAGGCAGAGAAGTGGACAAAATGCCCCCCCCCCCCCCCCCCCCCCCCCCCCCTTTTTTGAACATATCTTCAAAAGAAAGAGGGGAGAGCTCTGGAATCAATAAGCAGAACCTGGAAACGATATAAATAAATATCGATCAGGCACTCAAAAAAATAATTCATGAATAATAAATGGTGCTTAACGCCACTTCACAAGCCAAGGCTATAGCAATGATTTTGGTAAATAACATTATCCACTACAAAATATGCACTGCAGACGCTGTATACAGGTACGATGAAATCAGTAAGAAGTTAAAAAATTTATAGTAATTTATATATTTTTTATACTTACCAATGACCCAGACATAGCTGGTGCTAACTCTTAAAATATAGGGCCAAACACAAATTTTGCCCCCCAATCCCCAAAATTTGCATCTAAAACTAAAGAAAACATGTCCTGAAAGGCCCTCCACACTTCGCCCCTACTGCGCATGCGCAGTGTCAAGGACGTTCCGAAATTGGCGCCATTAATCATTCTAATAACCAGTGCCTGGTAAGCGCTATGTACTCAGCGGGGAGGCAAGAGTTCCCAACTCCTGGGAGGGCCATCCCCGTCTGGGTCATTGGTAAGTATAAAAAATATATAAATTACTATAAATTTTTTAACATTTTTATACTGTACCAATGACCCAGACATAGCTGAATAGTAAAAAGGCTGGAGGGCCAAGGACATAGAGCAAAATGGAATACGCTCAATAAAATAAAATAGAGTCATCCCCTGTAGGGAAAAAGAAGTAATAGGCCTTACATGTATCTTTCTTATTTATGATAAATTAGAAAGATACAACACCTTCCAAAATTGAGCTTCATACATCCATGTACTCTATTAATATCCAATATAATTCTTATACTAATAATTTTTAAAGTAAGCCAATAAATAAAGTAAGTCTAGAGAATAGAGACTCTTATACTCCTAAAAGTGTCTGAGGATTGCATAATCATGTCCGTTGACATATGCAATATTCAAAAGCTATACTTTAAAAACTAAGACTTGAATGAATTTTAAAAACCTAAACTTCTCACTAAACAACCATCCCAATAACAGCTCAGAATTACTAACTCCGGAGGAGGTATCCCCTTGTTTTCATAGTAAAACAGGTGACCCAAGGGAACACCCTCCCCCCCCCCCCCCCCCTTTTCTTGCCCTGGGTCAAATAGCCCAGAGCGAAGAGGGCAGCCGAACGGAGACACTGCCGAAACAGACAGCCTACCTAGCTATAGTAGCAACTGTTAAGTGAATGACATTCTGAGCAGTAGATAATAGACCTAACAATAGAGGCCTCCAGAAATGGACTCGATATTTCTAAGATAAAATTCATGAATGTGGATGGCTGAGCGCAATGAGCGGCCTTCAAAAATCTATAATAGCGACACTATTAATGTAAGCCCAAGAAGTAGAAGAACTCTTACTTCATGAGCCGAAATCTTAAGCACAACTGCTAAGTCAATGATATACCATAAGCAGTACCGATAGTTAATAGAATCCATTAACAATAAAATGGAGCATAACGTCCTTCTACTAGACATCAAAGACAGAAGAAGCTTACGCCCTTGTAATAAACAGATAACTGTTTATAAATACATAAACTGTACCCGGAAAGAGTAAAGGCCTATGCCCATGCGAAGACGGAAGGACCTTAAAATAATAGGTTCCGGATAATAGCAGCCTAACTCTTATGCAACAAACCAACCTAAATAGTAACGGAAGTATTGATTCCGAAACTATGAAAGTGAAAATCATCCATCGATAGTGCATGAAACTCACTGACTCTACAGTAAAAGAGAAACCAACAGAATTACTGTCTACAAGGTCAGAATTTGAAAACTACTGTTTCCAGAGGCTCAAATGATTACTTAGCTAAACAAGAACCGAAGTTAAAATCCGTATAGGAATTTAATCTAAAGATTCTAAGACTATTTATCAAAAAGTTACTAACTGACTTAGATAAAGAGACAAAAGACTCAATTGTAAACTATCGTAGAGTGCATAGGTATGAGGTAACATAAACCTATAACCTAAATAATAACAGGCTGCAGTAGATCTTGTGAAACAAGTATACTAAAAAATAGCAATGAGTAGTATGGAGGGATCAACAATATGAAGATAATGATCCCTACACCACGACGGAAGAGCCTCCACTTTAGCCGCATAGAATAGCGAAGAAGAGGATCTCCTATAGTAAGAAATCGCGTCCAAAGCTCGTCCAGTACAGTGCTTACAATGCAATACAGACCACACAACGGAATACATGAAGGTTGCGACCTTGCTGGTTGTGATAAAGATGACACGATTTACCCAGTGAAAAAGATCCTCACATAGAGGAAGATTTCACGTTAAGACCCACAGTAGACAAGAGAGTAAATTACTCATGATCTCTGTGAAGATAGAGATGCTATCAACAGAAATGTATTGTGGTTGTTTATCTTAGCAATACCTGCTAAAACAACAGCGCCGGAGGATACGCGTATCCCCTATCATTCCGTCCTATAGATCAATAGAGCGTTAACAATATTAGCTCAGAGATCTGGACAAGCCAACACATACGTCTGCAATTGATTAGCAAGCTGTGTCATAAATAAATCATCATTGGGCGCTCCCATAGATAGCAAATCTGATTGAATACTTGTTTGTTGAGAGTCCATTCTGACAGCAACAAGCGACCCGTAAGAGAACGGGAGTCCGATAAAACAATCAGACGATCCGGAATATGACGGACCAAAACTGAACTTGGTGTACTATAACCAACAGACGGATTCTTTCCATTAAATTGAATAACGGAAACGAAAGAGTGCCTCCCTGGTTCCGGAGATACGCCACTACTGTCGAATTAAAGGACAGGAATTTGGGCATGCGTTTCTGAATAATGTTCATGCAATGACATAAAGCAAGCCTAAAAAACATTATTCCGCGGAAGTTAAACTGATAGCTAAAAGACTGCGGAACCCAAAGACCCTGGCACTTAGAATCCGTAGGGATCAGTATTATATCCCAATCTGTTTGACTGGCAACCGTCATAACAGCCACACTCGGGTCCGGCAACTGCGGCGGCACTCTCTGAGTCAACCACCGAATGTTTGCCCCAGTCTGAATCTCTTGTAACACTAGATAGACAAGAGAACGTATAAATCGAGCAATTCATGGATTGCCGAAAAGTTGCCGTCGAAGAGAAGCTCCTCCGAGAACGAAGCGACTCTGAGAGAGTTCTTAACCTTACTATCCACGCGTGTGGATGTAGCTAGGGCTGCGTCACGTCTAACTAACTCCAATCAGCCACTGAAGGGCGGAGTTATACGTGAACAAACTACTGCCCTCAAAAGAAATTACATTGAGAATAATATCCCGTAAATCTTTTCTTGAAGACGTAATGATAACGCCTCAGTAAGGCGGATTACGTATAATAAAGCGTCTAAGTTAAGTCTACTATACATAATGTCGTTCCCAACATTGAAATTGGAAAAGACATAAACGGCGAAAAAGAATATATGCAGTCTTTAATCACACCGTCTAGACGCATATGAACTCTCGGTATGCCCTGCTCTGCCAAAATAAACTATTTGTATAAATGATAAAATGGCAGAAATGAGCAACGCGGACAAGAAACTAAACTATCATGCTTAGTAGCAGGCTTGTATATATATATATATATAGCGTCGAAAATTAAAACACATGTTGTAATGACAATATTGGACTGCGTCGGTAAGTCAGGGACAATGTCCCTGAACCGATCGAAAAATCCGAGTCCAATGACGCTATAAGTCTCTTATCCAAGATCGCAGCAATGAAGTCCGAAATAATAATCACTGGAAGATAATGCCAGAAGATATGAAAGGCATCTTCCGATACTACTAAAGGGAAAACTCGAAATCTTTCGAATCCCTTTCGCCATCCTGTCGGACCCTATAAAGCGTTCGGTCGTCCGTAGCTGATGCAACCGCGGACCGCACCGACCCAGCGCCGTCGGATAATTCCTGATTCGACCGAGAAACTGTCAATTGCTGGGATGCTGCGAAACAACTGTGCTAACTCGGATAGCACGTCCGTCACTGAGGCCTGAGGAGAAGCGGTCTTACGATGCATTGCCGCTGGAAGCTCCGTGATCGTTACCCCCGTGCATACTTCCAATATGCGAGCGAACGGAGTGTATAGGCCTCGTGTCCCTAGGCTACCGGATGGCGCGACCTATTCTCCGTGGGATCACTGAATGCCGAAACTGATCGGATACTCGAGGTCACGTAGCCAATGTGCGGTCGTGTGCCCTGCTGTGAGGATGAGGAAGCATTAAAGACAGTCTCTCGGACTGTTAATATAACGGAGCGTCCCGACCAACGGACATATGCTCCGAATGTAAAATATCTGAACCACAACATGCGGTCCCCTATGTTGTTGGGCGAGAGAGGGACCTCTCTCGCTCACAGCCCGGACGGACCTGGACAAGCCAGGAACCGGACTAACAGGCTTCCTCCGATCTGTCCTCAATCTGCCGTCACTGGGTGAGTACTAAAGTAATTAAAGTGCTCGCATCACCCAAATCTCCTTCCTAGACCGCAACGGACGAACCCGGCAGCCGAACCATTCGATGAATGTACGCTACACCGGGTGAGCTAGCGAATGTCACTCCGTAGGCGATATAGACATATTCCATGAGCACTTATTGCTGCTAACTCTTCATTAACTATGACGACAGAGGCACACTTTTGAAAGACATCTCCATAACTCTTCGAACAAGAAACCAGAAATGCTTGGATAGCAAGCATAAAATAATAATATATATAGCGTCGTTCAATAATTCGAAAGTTTGTGTGACATTATTGGACTATGTCGGAACTGAGGGACGATGTCCCTGAACCGAACCAAAAATTTCTAAGTCCACCGACGCTATCAGTTTCTTATCCGGCATCGCAGCATTCTGGTCCGACGAAAGAAGCTGTAGAAGACCAAGTCAGATGACATACACAACAGCATATGTTGTTCCGAAAGGGAAAGCTCGAAATCCTCCGAATCCCTTTCGGTATCCCGTCGGACCGGATGAAACTTTCGGACGTCCGTACCCGCTTCCGCGGAGCGTCCCGACCCAGCATCGTCGGATAAAATATATGCGACAGATTCAGTTGATGCTGGGATGCTGCGATAAACTGTGCTATTAAGGAAAGCACGTCCGTTCCCGAGGCCTGTGCAGTAGCGGTCTTACGATGCATTGCCGCCGGAAGCTCCGTGTACGTTGACTCCCGCACACTTCCTATGCGAACGTCCGGAGTCTGCAGGCCTCGTGTCCCTGGCTACCGGATGGTGTGACTTGGTCGCCGAAGAATCCTTGATCGGCGAAGCTGGTAATATATCGGCGGTCACGCAGCCAAGGTGCGGTCGTGTGCGCTGACGAGAAGAGGAAGCCTTAGCAGTCACAGCGGACTGCCTATACAACGGAGCGTCCCGAGCGACGGACGTATGCTCCGCTTGCGACACATTTTGTACCACAACATCTGGGGCCAGATGTTGTTGAACGAGAGAGGGGCCTCTCTCGCTTGCCGTCCGGATGGACCGGAACGAGCTATGAACCGGACTAAAAGGCTTCCTGCGTTCTCCCTCCGATCCGCCGTCACTGGGTGTGCATTAAGTTAATTTATAGTGCTCGCATCACCCCAAAATTCCTTCTAGACCGCAACGGATGAACCCGGCTGCTGAACCATTCGGTGAATGGACGCTACACCGGGCGAGCTAGCGGACGTCAAAGGCCGTCGAACCTACTAGGGTCCTCTTAGGCAATTGGCGTATTTACATGAGCACTTTTCCGCTAGCCCTTCATTAATTGTGACGACGGAGGCACACTGTTGGAAGACATCACAGATACATCACCCTAATCTTGATCGTCTGAAATAGAAATTGATAAAGTAGAGTGACCCTGCGGGGAAAGGACCGAAATGTCCAAATCCCCAACAACATACCGTGACATCCGCTTCCCATATGGTCATCGAAATTATACGATACAGAACAGGAGTTAATGCGAGTACACTGACCACATATAGAATGATAATAAAGTCAGAGGAAGACTTCCTCTTAAAACAATTGATCAATATCCTTTCAATGTGAAAAGAAAACAAGTCCTGGTACTCGCACTAACCCCTGGCAATTAAAATACATAATAATAATATGATCCATTAATATAGAAAAAATAATTGAAATCAAAATATTTTGAAAAAATATTTTTTCAGAACAGCCCAAGTTTCTGAAAAGTAACGTTGAGCCCCAATGGATCCCAAGCCTAAGTGTGGACAAAAATTTTTAAAAATATTTTAAACAATTTATTCAACACTTACGAACAATAATAATGTATCTAGTTATGATTAAAATAACATAAAGATATTATTTTTAGAAATCCCCCCACACAGAGGGCTGTTGTAAATGTAAACAATGAGTGTAAAAACACTAAAATAAGACTCCAGGCACCCAGGCCCGAAATCAGTTACCAAAAATACACTATCTGATGCAAAACAGAGACTTCCAGGGAAGAAACTGCAGAACATCAGATGGTAGATGCAGAACACAACGCCTAACCACCCGTAGGTGAAGACGTAAACATGGGGAAAGAACAGAATTCATTCTGTTATTCAGCTAAAACTCCCAAGAAATTTTAGTAATAATAATTACAGAAACTATGCCAAAAGCATGGGAGAATAGCAAGGGGGAACTTAAAGGACAGGGAGAGAGGAAAACACTTAAAAAAACAGTGTAACTAAATAATCAGAATGACAACAAAATGGCTGCTGCCTTGAAAATAGGTAACTTAACATAATTTCATTAAAAAATTTTAAGTTACAGCCCTGATAATATTCTGTCACACATTCTTTTCCTCTCCTCCTTCTCTATCCTCCTTAGAATCACCATTTCACTAATATTTATGTGTCTGGCATCATTTAAACTGAGATTTAAAAGCACAAAGATCAGTCAGATGTTAACTGATGAAGGGCCAAACTTAGAATGATTAATGGCGCCAATTTCGGAACGTCCTTGACACTGCGCATGCACAGTAGGGGCGAAGTGTGGAGGGCCTTTCAGGACATGTTTTCTTTAGTTTTAGATGCAAATTTTGGGGATTGGGGGGCAAAATTTGTGTTTGGCCCTATATTTTAAGAGTTAGCACCAGCTATGTCTGGGTCATTGGTACAGTATAAAAATATCAATTATAACATATACATACAAAGGCGGGATAAGATGAACAATCTCTGCAGAGAAAACACGCTTCAAGATCATTCAAAGGAGGCCTCTGTAATATTAAATCCGGTAAAAACACTCTCCAACATGTACTATTTGGTATCTACAACTATAAACACGTGAGAATATGCAATTTGAGAATCGACAAAATAGAGACCAGGATCTAGAAATGGAGGTAGGTATGATAAACCCTCTCCAAAATCAGAAAATAAATACCGGAAACAAATGCAACAGAACTGGAAATATGCCTATGAGGGTGCCATCCAACACGACCCAAGTCTGTATGTAATAAAATATATACACGTGGTGACAGTGTGAGTGTGTGTGTGGGTGGGGAGGGGGGGGGGGGGAATTCGAATATATGCCGAAACCTCCTCACCCACATTACTTAATCATTGCTGGTGCAGACAGCAATAATATAGTGACATAAAGCTCCTTCACATCTGAAATACTCTGTAATGCCACTCAGAGCGAAGAATGACGTAAAGAATAAAACTTCCCTTACAGAAGAAAACCCCCTCACGGGGAAGCTTCTAGCGAAGGCTCAATAGCAGACCCCATAACCTCAATGAAATCAATAGAAACAAATGAATAGAAGGATACACAAATCCTATCATTCATTCCCATGAAAACGGCTGAGCGTCAAATGTATGCGCTCAGAAGCCTTATACTAGTGACACAAATAACGGAAACTATTATTCCCATGCGCCAAAAACTTAACTATCCTGAAGAGATCCCACATCAGATCATGTAATAGCCAAACAGTTAGAATAAGCACAAGATATAGCCAGCACTTACTTATGCGCTGAAATCTTAAGCATTGACTGCTAATTGGAAGATAAATAACCCAAGCAGTACGAATAGCTGACTTATTTAACAATAGAATGAACATAAACATCCCTTCTATTGAAAAATAATGACAAAAGAAACATTACTCCTCTTCTGATAAACTCTGATCTGCGTTTATAAATACATGAATGGAAAAAAAATTCGTAAACAATCAGACATCATTGAATATGTGATTTCCAATAACCGAGATCCCTGCACAGAGAGACCCTCGGACTCAGGATTGTAACGCAATATATGAATTCACGTCCAAAATAATGGAGAAAACCATAATATATGCCCAAACTTGATTCTATGTTAAAAGATTCTCTAAAACAAAACAGGTCAAGAGGGAAAAACGTCTACCACTCCAGTTAATAACTGTGTGTAAGTGACCCATCAAAATAACATTCCAAGCCGCTCTACACAACTCCATCCGGCGCATAAAACTATCGCTGTTAATGCGTCAGATAACAGATAAAAGCGAGCCAAACAGCTGGTTAATTCGCTCTGTGAGACAACAGATGAACCAGCCAAATGAATAGTGGGATACGTGTATCCTATCATAAATCCCATGAGACATTATCTAGATCACAAAACAAGTGATCTAAAGAACTATACTCGCTACAATTGCCGAACGTTCGCTTTTTGACTGAAAGATAATCATAAATAACCTCATAATCCACTTCCAGTCAAAATCGGCCAGACCGAGCTCTATAAGAGCCTCGAACCACTGGCTCAGGGGAGTCTGATCAGTAACTCAGTCTGACGAGAAACCCCTATCAAAGTGGCTGTATAGACAATCCTAAAGAAATATATATAGGAGAGATACCTATACCTTCGCTATGAGCCCTTATAAGCGAACTGAGTCTACGACAAACTCTCCTACTCTTTCTGTTGAAGTGGTCGATTAGACCCCAACTTAAAGAGTTGAGTATATATGCTTTCTTGTAGATTAATCCTACAATAATGAAAGCATACCATCAAAGACTTAGGTATACCTATACCTTTGCTATAAGTCCTTATAGACGATCTGAGTCTAGGACAACCTCTCGTACTCTTTCTGCTGGTGTTGGTACATTAGACCCCAACTTAACTGGTTGAGTGCTAGAAGCCACTATCAGGGCTTTGAAAAAAATAAGGGTACCAGAGCAAAAGCCAACATTTTCCTCGCTCATGTTTCATATTCAAACACAAATAATATTTTGTTTATATAAATTTGTTTTATCTCAAATTATTGAGGAGTGCCTAAGGGCACTCTTCAATAATTTGTGATAAAACAAATTTTGATGAACAAATTCAGACCATCAAAAATAATGTAGCCCTCAACCAGTTAAAGAGTCGAGAATTGATTCTTACCATAAAGACTAGAGTTGGAAGACTAAAGCGACCTATGGCAAGTTTTCCACCTAGTCAAATGCAAAGATGAAGACACAAGGCTTTGTTGCATCAGAATAACTCCCACTTAACATTAGTTAAGACCGAGATATATATACTAGGTCTGGAAAGAATTTTAAAAGGAACAAATGACCACAAAGTTAAAAAATTTATAGCAATTTATATATTTTTTATACTTACCAATGACCCAGACATAGCTGGTGCTAACTCTTAAAATATAGGGCCAAACACAAATTTTGCCCCCCAATCCCCAAAATTTGCATCTAAAACTAAAGAAAACATGTCCTGAAAGGCCCTCCACACTTCGCCCCTACTGCGCATGCGCAGTGTCAAGGACGTTCCGAAATTGGCGCCATTTATCATTCTAATAACCAGTGCCTGGTAAGCGCTATGTACTCAGCGGGGAGGCAAGAGTTCCCAACTCCTGGGAGGGCCATCCCCGTCTGGGTCATTGGTAAGTATAAAAAATATATAAATTACTATAAATTTTTTAACATTTTTATACTGTACCAATGACCCAGACATAGCTGAATAGTAAAAAGGCTGGAGGGCCAAGGACATAGAGCAAAATGGAATACGCTCAATAAAATAAAATAGAGTCATCCCCTGTAGGGAAAAGAAGTAATAGGCCTTACATGTATCTTTCTTATTTATGATAAATTAGAAAGATACAACACCTTCCAAAATTGAGCTTCATACATCCATGTACTCTATTAATATCCAATATAATCCTTATACTAATAATTTTTAAAGTAAGCCAATAATAAAGTAAGTCTAGAGAATAGAGACTCTTATACTCCTAAAAGTGTCTGAGAATTGCATAATCATGTCCGTTGACATATGCAATATTCAAAAGCTATACTTTAAAAACTAAGACTTGAATGAATTTTATAAACTTAAACTTCTCACTAAACAACCATCCCAATAACAGCTCAGAATTACTAACTCCGGAGGAGGTATCCCCTTGTTTTCATAGTAAAACAGGTGACCCAAGGGAACACCCTCCCCCCCCCCCCCCCCCCTTTTTCTTGCCCTGGGTCAAATAGCCCAGAGCGAAGAGGGCAGCCGAACGGAGACACTGCCGAAACAGACAGCCTACCTAGCTATAGTAGCAACTGTTAAGTGAATGACATTCTGAGCAGTAGATAATAGACCTAACAAAAGAGGCCTCAAGAAATTGACTCGATATTTCTAAGATAAAATTCATGAATGTGGATGGCTGAGCGCAGTGAGCGGCCTTCAAAAATCTATAATAGCGACACTATTAATGTAAGCCCAAGAAGTAGAAGAACTCTTACTTCATGAGCCGAAATCTTAAGCACAACTGCTAAGTCAATGATATACCATAAGCAGTACCGATAGTTAATAGAATCCATTAACAATAAAATGGAGCGTAACGTCCTTCTACTAGACATCAAAGACAGAAGAAGCTTACGCCCTTGTAATAAACAGATATCTGTTTATAAATACATAAACTGTACCCGGAAAGAGTAAAGGCCTATGCCCATACGAAGACGGAAGGACCTTAAAATAATAGGTTCCGGATAATAGGAGCCTAACTCTTATGCAACAATCCAACCTAAATAGTAACGGAAGTATTGATTCCGAAACTATGAAAGTGAAAATCATCCATCGATAGTGCATGAAACTCACTGACTCTACAGTAAAAGAGAAACCAACAGAATTACTGTCTAAAAGGTCAGAATTTGAAAACTACTGTTTCCAGAGGCTCAAATGATTACTTAGCTAAATAAGAACCGAAGTTAAAATCCGTATAGGAATTTAATCTAAAGATTCTAAGTCTATTTATCAAAAAGTTACTAACTGACTTAGATAAAGAGACAAAAGACTCAATTGTAAACTATCGTAGAGTGCATAGGTATGAGGTAACATAAACCTATAACCTAAATAATAACAGGCTGCAGTAGATCTTGTGAAACAAGTATACTAAAAAATAGCAATGAGTAGTATGGAGGGATCAACAATATGAACATAATGATCCCTACACCACGACGGAAGAGCCTCCACTTTAGTCGCATAGAATAGCGAAGAAGAGGATCTCCTATAGTAAGAAATCGCGTCCAAAGCTCGTCCAGTACAGTGCTTACAATGTAATACGGACCACACAACGGAATACATGAAGGTTGCGACCTTGCTGGTTGTGATAAAGATGACACGATTTACCCAGTGAAAAAAGATCCTCACATAGAGGAAGATTTCACGTTAAGACCCACAGTAGACAAGAGAGTAAATTACTCATGATCTCTGTGAAGATAGAGATGCTATCAACAGAAATGTATTGTGGTTGTTTATCTTAGCAATACCTGCTAAAACAACAGCGCCGGAGGATACGCGTATCCTATCATTCCGTCCTATAGATCAATAGAGCGTTAACACTATTAGCTCAGAGATCTGGACAAGCCAACACATACGTCTGCAATTGATTAGCAAGCTGTGTCATAAATAAATCATCATTGGGCGCTCCCATAGATAGCAAATCTGATTGAATACTTGTTTGTTGAGAGTCCATTCTGACAGCAACAAGCGACCCGTAAGAGAACGGGAGTCCGATAAAACAATCAGACGACCCGGAATATGACGGACCAAAACTGAACTTGGTGTACTATAACCAACAGACGGATTCTTTCCATTAAATTGAATAACGGAAACGAAAGAGTGCCTCCCTGGTTCCGGAGATACGCCACTACTGTCGAATTAAAGGACAGGAATTTGGGCATGCGTTTCTGAATAATGTTCATGCAATGACATAAAGCAAGCCTAAAAAACATTATTCCGCGGAAGTTAAACTGATAGCTAAAAGACTGCGGAACCCAAAGACCCTGGCACTTCGAATCCGTAGGGATCAGTATATATCCCAATCTGTTTGACTGGCAACCGTCATAACAGCCACACTCGGGTCCGGCAACTGCGGCGGCACTCTCTGAGTCAACCACCGAATGTTTGCCCCAGTCTGAATCTCTTGTAACACTAGATAGACAAGAGAACGTATAAATCGAGCAATTCATGGATTGCCGGAAAGTTGCCGTCGAAGAGAAGCTCCTCCGAGAACGAAGCGACTCTGAGAGAGTTCTTAACCTTACTATCCACGCGTGTGGATGTAGCTAGGGCTGCGTCACGTCTAACTAACTCCAATCAGCCACTGAAGGGCGGAGTTATACGTGAACAAACTACTGCCCTCAAAAGAAATTACATTGAGAATAATATCCCGTAAATCTTTTCTTGAAGACGTAATGATAACGCCTCAGTAAGGCGGATTACGTATAATAAAGCGTCTAAGTTAAGTCTACTATACATAATGTCGTTCCCAACATTGAAATTGGAAAAGACATAAACGGCGAAAAAGAATATATGCAGTCTTTAATCACACCGTCTAGACGCATATGAACTCTCGGTATGCCCTGCTCTGCCAAAATAAACTATTTGTAAAAATGATAAAATGGCAGAAATGAGCAACGCGGACAAGAAACTAAACTATCATGCTTAGTAGCAGGCTTGTATATATAAATATATATAGCGTCGAAAAATAAAACACATGTTGTAATGACAATATTGGACTGCGTCGGTAAGTCAGGGACAATGTCCCTGTACCGATCGAAAAATCCGAGTCCAATGACGCTATAAGTCTCTTATCCAAGATCGCAGCAATGAAGTCCGAAATAATAATCACTGGAAGAAATGCCAGAAGATATGAAAGGCATCTTCCGATACTACTAAAGGGAAAACTCGAAATCTTTCGAATCCCTTTCGCCATCCTGTCGGACCCTATAAAGCGTTCGGTCGTCCGTAGCTGATGCAACCGCGGACCGCACCGACCCAGCGCCGTCGGATAATTCCTGATTCGACCGAGAAACTGTCAATTGCTGGGATGCTGCGAAACAACTGTGCTAACTCGGATAGCATGTCCGTCACTGAGGCCTGAGGAGAAGCGGTCTTACGATGCATTGCCGCTGGAAGCTCCGTGATCGTTACCCCGTGCATACTTCCAATATGCGAGCGAACGGAGTGTATAGGCCTCGTGTCCCTTGGCTACCGGATGGCTCGACCTATTCGCCGTGGAATCACTGAATGCCGAAACTGATCGGATACTCGAGGTCACGTAGCCAATGTGCGGTCGTGTGCCCTGCTGTGAGGATGAGGAAGCATTAAAGACAGTCTCTCGGACTGTCAATATAACGGAGCGTCCCGAGCAACGGACATATGCTCCGAATGTAAAATATCTGAACCACAACATGCGGTCCCCTATGTTGTTGGGCGAGAGAGGAACCTCTCTCGCTCACAGCCCAGACGGACCTGGACAAGCCAGGAACTGGACTAACAGGCTTCCTCCGATCTGTCCTCAATCTGCCGTCACTGGGTGAGTACTAAAGTAATTAAAGTGCTCGCATCACCCAAATCTCCTTCCTAGACCGCAACGGACGAACCCGGCAGCCGAACCATTCGATGAATGTACGCTACACCGGGTGAGCTAGCGAATGTCACTCCGTAAGCGATAGACATATTCCATGAGCACTTATTGCCGCTAACTCTTCATAAACTATGACGACAGAGGCACACTTTTGAAAGACATCTCCATAACTCTTCGAACAAGAAACCAGAAATGCTTGGATAGCAAGCATAAAATAATAATATATATAGCGTTGTTCAATAATTCGAAAGTTTGTGTGACATTATTGGACTATGTCGGAACTGAGGGACGATGTCCCTGAACCGAACCAAAAATTCTAAGTCCACCGACGCTATCAGTTTCTTATCCGGCATCGCAGCATATGTTGTTCCGAAAGGGAAAGCTTGAAATCCTCCGAATCCCTTTCGGTATCCCGTCGGACCGGATGAAACTTTCGGACGTCCGTACCCGCTTCCGCAGAGCGTCCCGACCCAGCATCGTCGGATAAAATATATGCGACAGATTCAGTTGATGCTGGGATGCTGCGATAAACTGTGCTATTAAAGAAAGCACGTCCGTTCCCGAGGCCTGTGCAGTAGCGGACTTACGATGCATTGCCGCCGGAAGCTCCGTGTACGTTGACTCCCGCACACTTCCTATGCGAACGTCCGGAGTCTGCAGGCCTCGAGTCCCCGGCTACCGACCCAGCGCTGTCGGATAATTCTCGATCCGACACCGTTTCTGTCGGCTGCTGGGATGCTGCGATAAGCTGTGCTATGTGCACAAGAATGTCCGGCGTCGAGACCTGCGGAGGCGCAGTCTATCGCTGCTTCGCCGAGGGCAGCTCCGCATCAGATGGCTCCCGCATACTTTTCCTATGCGAACGTCCGGAGTCCATCGGTCTCGAATCCCTGGCTGCCGGATGGTGTGACCTGGTCGCCGAAGAATCCTTGATCGGCGAAGCTGGTAATATATCGGCGGTCACGCAGCCAAGGTGCGGTCGTGTGCGCTGACGAGAAGAGGAAGCCTTAGCAGTCTCAGCGGACTGCCTATACAACGGAGCGTCCCGAGCGACGGACGTATGCTCCGCTAGCGACACAATTTGTACCACAACATCTGGGGCCAGATGTTGTTGAACGAGAGAGGGGCCTCTCTCGCTTGCCGTCCGGATGGACCGGAACGAGCTATGAACCGGACTAAAAGGCTTCCTCCGTTCTCCCTCCGATCCGCCGTCACTGGGTGTGCATTAAGTTAATTTTATAGTGCTCGCATCACCCCAAAATTCCTTCTAGACCGCAACGGACGAACCCGGCTGCCGAACCATTCGGTGAATGGACGCTACACCGGGCGAGCTAGCGGACGTCAAAGGCCGTCGAACCTACTAGGGTCCTCTTAGGCAATTGGCGTATTACATGAGCACTTTTCCGCTAGCCCTTCATTAATTGTGACGACGGAGGCACACTGTTGGAAGACATCACAGATACATCACCCTAATCTTGATCGTCTGAAATAGAAATTGATAAAGTAGAGTGACCCTGCGGGGAAAGGACCGGAGTGTCCAAATCCCCAACAACATACCGTGACATACGCTTCCCATATTGTCATCGAAATCATACGATACAGAACAGGAGTTAATGCGAGTACACTGACCACATATAGAATGATAATAAAGTCAGAGGAAGACTTCCTCTTAAAACAATTGATCAATATCCTTTCAATGTGAAAAGAAAACAAGTCCTGGTACTCGCACTAACCCCTGGCAATCAAAATACATAATAATAATATGATCCATTAATATAGAAAAAATAATTGAAATCAAAATATTTTGAAAAATTATTTTTTCAGAACAGCCCAAGTTTCTGAAAAGTAACGTTGAGCCCCAATGGATCCCAAGCCTAAGTGTGGACAAAAATGTTAAAAATATTTTAAACAATTTATTCAACACTTACGAACAATAATAATGTATCTAGTTATGATTAAAATAACATAAAGATATTATTTTTTAGAAATCCCCCCCTCACACAGAGGGCTGTTGTAAATGTAAACAATGAGTGTAAAAACACTAAAATAAGACTCCAGGCACCCAGGCCCGAAATCAGTTACCAAAAATACACTATCTGATGCAAAACAGAGACTTCCAGGGAAGAAACTGCAGAACATCAGATGGTAGATGCAGAACACAACGCCTAACCACCCGTAGGTGAAGACGTAAACATGGGGAAAGAACAGAATTCATTCTGTTATTCAGCTAAAACTCCCAAGAAATTTTAGTAATAATAATTACAGAAACTATGCCAAAAGCATGGGAGAATAGCAAGGGGGAACTTAAAGGACAGGGAGAGAGGAAAACACTTGAAAAAACAGTGTAACTAAATAATCAGAATGACAACAAAATGGCTGCTGCCTTGAAAATAGGTAACTTAACATAATTTCATTAAAAAATTTTAAGTTACAGCCCTGATAATATTCTGTCACACATTCTTTTCCTCTCCTCCTTCTCTATCCTCCTTAGAATCACCATTTCACTAATATTTATGTGTCTGGCATCATTTAAACTGAGATTTAAAAGCACAAAGATCAGTCAGATGTTAACTGATGAAGGGCCAAACTTAGAATGATAAATGGCGCCAATTTCGGAACGTCCTTGACACTGCGCATGCGCAGTAGGGGCGAAGTGTGGAGGGCCTTTCAGGACATGTTTTCTTTAGTTTTAGATGCAAATTTTGGGGATTGGGGGGCAAAATTTGTGTTTGGCCCTATATTTTAAGAGTTAGCACCAGCTATGTCTGGGTCATTGGTACAGTATAAAAATATTCCTTTCCATATAGACGATGTGTCACAGTACTTAAAATTAAAGTACATAAGACCATGAGACTAAATTCGCTCTAAGAAATTATCTTCTCAATTGCGTCCTAGTGAACAGCTAAATGATGAAGGTAAAGGCTAAAATTAGCATCTTAGCCTGCTCAATCAACACAGAGGAACTCAACACATCTTCTCCTGTTGTTTTTAAAAGTATGTGAACAATCACAAAAGATTAAAAATACAGAGGAAGAAGATAAGAAACCGAATTACTTTTTCCCGCAGGAAGTTAAATATGGTGTTGTCTACACAATCGAAGATCTGCGACACCAGTGTAGACTTAACCGGAAAGAGATCTTATTACCCTGCTCTTTACCCGGATGAAGTCAGCGTCCAAATACGCTAGCGGTTTGTCATAATTGCTCACAACATTTTGATTCACTGGAACAAGTTCAAGGAAATGATAATGTATGGTATCTATATCATCCAAGAGTTGTTTCGGAAGGAAAAATTATCCTTTCCATCATACGTTCAAATCAGTTAGAATCACAGTCGCTAGCATCTAAACAGGCAGGTGACTGGACCAAATAAGCACCATGCAACAGCTCAAGATTTGAGACTGACGTTGAGTGCTTCTGCCTTAGCAGGAATACTGCGATTAGCTGTGCAACTGCGACAGCAAGTCCATTACAGAGGCCTGACGAGCAGCGGTCATGAATAGCCTCTTCGCCGGCTGCTCCTAGGGCAGGGAGTCCAATACAGTTATTACTGCGGACGATCCGATGAATGAAGCCTCATCTCCTTGGCTACTAGATGGTGCGACTTTCTTCACAAAAGATGGACCTTTTGACGATGCAGACTGGAAATCCTCAGTCACTTGGCCAAGGTGCGGTCGGGAGTGCTTGGTAGACGCTAAAAAAGCAAAACTGTAGCCGTCCCCGGCTAAGAATTGAACTAAGCGTATCGGACAATAGCTATGTACGTAAGCTCTGAATGACGCAAGTTCCTACCAACAACACCCGGCTCCAGATGTTGAAAGAGAGAGAGGGGGCTCCCTCTTGCTCGCGGTCCGGAGAGACCTGGACGAGCGAACCTCAGAACTTGCCGTCTTCTTCCTACCATCAACACTGGGTGAACATGATTCGATTAAACAGTGATCGCTACACCCTTATTCTCTCTCGACCGCCACAGACATACCCGGCATCACATCACCCACATACGAGTGAGATCTGCCGGTTGAGCTAGATGTAGACAAGGGACGTAAACCTCTTTTGAAGCCTGGCCTTTGTCTAAAATCATTGAGCACTTTTCCACTAGCTCTAAATACAATGCATATGTGACACATCCAGAGTCACAGTCCTCGTATTCAATCTTAACCGTTTCACAGGCGTCAGGGAACTGAAACCACTCATCGGGTTTTATAGCCCTGTGCAATATAAAGATAACTTTGTCCGTTATCTAGAGGAAACCATAAGACTAGCCGACCCTGGCTGCCTATTAGGCGGGACGTCCCGGACAGGAGGCATGGATGTATACTCCGACTGTCGCAAGTTTCTACCAACATCATCTGTCCCCAGATTATGCTGTAAGAGAGAGAGGCCTCTCTCTTGCTCGCGGTCCTGGATGACCTGGACAAGCGTACCTCAGAACTTGCCGGTTTCCTCCTTCCGTCGTCGCTGGGTGAGCATAGTTGCATATCATATTGTTCTCTGCACCCTATATCATCTCCCAGCCCGGATTGTATACACCCGGCGTCACAGTTCTCAGAGGCCTGAGTAACTACTTCACCGGTCGAGCTAACTGGCGACAACGGACTTGTGCGGTCATGTGTGCTTTTCGAACATAGAGGAAGCTATAAGACTGGCCGACCCCGGCAGTCTATGGAAGGAGCGTCCCATGGACGTAAGTTCCAACTGACACAAGTTCCTACCAACAACCTCTGATCCCAGATGTTGTTATAAGAGAGAGGGGCCTCTCTCTTGCTCATGATCACGGAAGACCTTGACGAGCATACCTTAGAACTTAATTGTCTGACAGACACAAGTTCCTACCAACAACCTCTGACCCCAGATGTTGTTATAAGAGAGAGAGGCCTGTCTCTTGCTCGCGACCATGGAAGACCTGGACGAGCAGACCTCAGAACTTGTCTACTTCCTCCTTCCCTTGCTTCCTCCTTTCTGTCATCGCGGGTGAGCATGTTCGTTTGTTTATAGTGCTCGCTACACCTTTATTCCTCTTCTTGACCGCTACGGACATACCCGGCATCACATCACCCACATACAAGTGAGATCTGCCGGTTGAGCTAGCTGGAGACAAGGTCGTCAATCCTACTAAGGATCTAGGCACTTGTCTATTTCCTTGAGCACTTTTGCCGCTAGCTCTTCATTGATTTGCGACGACAGCAGCACACTCCCTGACGGCGTCACGAAGCCACACCATGTTCTTGTTCCTCTGTAAATAGAAACTAAAAAACTATAGTGGCATTTTGACGAGAGGACCAGCCAAGTCCCCTTGTCGCGATAGGACCGATAGTGTCCACTCGTCTACCACAAACCATGACGCCCATCATTCAGATTATCAAATCTGACACATGGGGTAGAATTAGTGGTAGTACATCAACTAAACTCATTACAACAACCAAGTAAATAAAGGAAAGGTTTCCTCTATTTGCCATACTATTAGATAAATATAATTACCTAAATACTAATATATGTCATTGTACCACCACCAAATCTACATATAAGATAACATTAAAATATAATCAATGAAATAAATATATCCAAAAGAAAACTGTTCCAAAAATAAAATAAAAATTTTGGAAAAAATTTTCCTAATATAGGAGCCCATGTTCCCAATGGGAATGATGAGCCCAAAAAAGCCTTAGTGTGGACAAAATTATAAAATCTGTGTAAAATTAACTACCACACTATCAGAATATTTAATGTTACTTACAACTGTTGTTCCTAAACAAAAATAGGAAACTACCTAGAGTAATGTAATGTAAACAAAACACCGGAATAAAGACCCAAGGCAACACAGCCCGAAGTCAGTAACAGAAACAAGACTATCCGATGTAAAGCAAGATCTTCCTCAGAAGAAAAAACGATACACTGGATGTATGATGCATGACCAATACGCCTGAACACCCTAAGGATAAGGATGTAACCCTGGGGATGTACAGAATAATCTTCTGTATAAAACGTTAAACTCCCAATAAATTTTATAAATCTTTTTTTATTAAAACAAACCAAAAAGTTTGGGAGCTTAACTGGGGGGATCAAGGGAAGGCAGGGAAGGAATACTAAATAAACAGTGGATAGATCATAATCAATCAGTGATAACGTCAGGCTCATGTCCCGAATTTAGGAAACATGAACTAATTTTAATATTATAAAATTACAGCCCTGAACGTTCAAACCACCGTTTCTTCCTTCCTTCATCCAGTTCTGTCCTTGGATCCACCAATTTAACCATTAATTTGTGTCTGGCATCATTATTAATTGAGATTTAAAAGCACAAATATCAGTTTGTTGTTATCTGACAATGGCCAAACAAAGAAAGATTTATTGGCGCCAGATTCGGTGACTTCCTGGCATCCGCGCATGCACAGAGGCTAAAATGTATGGAGGGCCAGATAGGACTTCTAATTTTTGGTTTTGCATGCAAATTTGGGGGATTGGGGGGCAAAATTTGTGTTTGGCCCTAGATATTTTGGGGTTAGCACGAGCTAAGTCTGGGTCATTGGTTACAGCATAAAAATATGATAAATTTAAAGTAATCTGTATATTTTTTATACTTACCAATGGCCCAGACTTAGCTGGTGCAAACTCGATATTATCCAGGGCCAAACACAAATTCTGAACCCACCAATCACCAAAATTTGCATACAAATCCAAAAAATAAAAGTTCTATCTGGTCATCCATACTTTTGTGTACTGTGCATGCGCGGTAACCAGGCAGGTACCGAAATTGGCGCCAAGCATCATTCTTTCTAGTTGTGTCTGCTAAATGTTACAAATCAGCAGGGAGGTATGAGTGTCCACTCATGGGAGGGCCATCCCCGTCTGGGCCATTGGTAAGTATAAAATAAAAAAATATACAAAATACTTTCAATTTATCATATTTTTATACTAAAACAAATGGCCCTGACTTAGCTGAATCGTAAAAAGGCTGAAATGTCTAGGACTTAGAGGGAATACAATATCTCTATTACTCCAATTTAAAGAGTAGCTCCTGCAGGAGAATAGATGACAGAGGAATTACATATGTCTTTCTCTTGTTAAAAAAAAGAGATCATAACACCATCAATATACAGGAGTAATACACAATAAATTCTCCATTTAATGCTAGCATAACCCGTTATGCTAATTCGGTGAAGGAAACCAATTATAAAGCTAATCCAGAGAATGAGACGCTTTTCCTCATTTAAAAGTGTCAGAGGATTGTATATGAATGCTCGTATGACACATGATATATACATATGCTTCACAATGAGCTACACTTTAAAAACAATACATAAATGAGACATAATTGTTGCTTCACACCGAGCTACACATTAAAACTACCCAGCACCGATGCTGGACTACTGTCACTGGAGGTGGTATTCCCTTGCTTATCACTATAAAGCCAGATGATACTAAGGGAAAACCCTCCCACCCCCCCCCCCCCCCCCACCCTTCCCCTTGTTCTGAAGGAAGAATCCTCAGAATGAAGAGGGCAGCGGAATGACGTCAGTGCTCGAGCAGACTGCCTAAGACATCTAGGATATGTAATATTAAGGGACGACATTCTGTGCGACAGAAAGAGAACCCAAGGATCTAAAGTCACCGGAGATACAGTTAAAACTAGAAGTCATGTCATGAAACGCGCACAAAAAGCACGTCGACCTGCGCGTTAATCTACACGTTATGACCATAGAAAGGCTATCAAATTCTGTACATATGGCCTGTGCACAAGCAATGTTTCAGCCAATGGACCTCCGGGTAACCCGGAGGTCCATTGACAGAAACATTGCCTGTGTTTGTTATTAGTAATCAGGAGAACCGGCCGTGCTTTGGATGTCATTCGATATGGCAATTGCGCGCAATTGCTACGTGCAATTAAGCCTAGATAAGCGCACAATTCGTGACAGGACTTCTAGTTTTAACTGTAGACTCTACATTTCTATGGCAAAACTTAGTAAATGAAGATGGTTGAGTCCAGTAAGCTGCCTTCATTAAACCAGTAATGGCAATACTATTTGAATAAGCCCAAGAAGAAGACAGTGCTCTAACCTCATGCACTGAAATCTTATTGACAGAACGTTGATCTGAAGATAGATTCTCATAAGCACAATTTGTATTGCCAATTGAATCCACCTAGCAGCTGAATGAACAGAAATATCCTTTCTGTTAGGCATAAGGGAAAGAAATGAAAGTGTCAATGACACTGTAGCTCAACTTGTCAAGACAGACATGTACATGTATAGTATGTGACACAGCAATGACAAACATCTAGGTAATGACCTGATAACAAAGGTCAAAGGTACATATAAAGTATTATAACGGTCTGTACATAAATACTGACCGTTGCCTGTAACAAATGTATAGGTAAAGTATTGTAAAGGTGGGTGACAGTCAGATGCTAAACTAGAAAAAAATCTTTTGAGTCCCAGAGTGGGTTTCTGACTGAACCCCAAAATATTTGTTCTCATAGCACAGTGATAACAAAGGCACCCCAAAACACACTCATTCCTGTCCCAAGATGAAAACAAAGGTACCCAAGAAGTTTTGTGAAGATCAGTTCATAAATACGAGCTGTATAGAACTTGTGACAAAAAACTGATTGGACCTAATTTCGGTACAAAATGGCCACTGGCAGCCATCTTGAATTTTGGACCGCACCCAGAAACACTCATTCTCGTCCCAAGGTGATAACAAAGGTACCCAAGAAGTTTTGTGAAGATCGGTTCATAAATACAGCCTCTACCCTGAGCCGTATTGACATGTGTGCTTACATTGTGTAAGTTGCACTGAATAAATCAAAGTTCATCTAATTTGCATAATTTCTGCACGAAAAAAAACCCCTTACAATATGTGATGTATTCCATGTTACTAAACATTCATACAAAAATTTATTCAAATCAGAACTTTCATACAGAAGTTCTGTACAAAAGACTGATTGCACTAATTTTGGTACAAAATGGCTGCTGGTGGCCATCATGAATTTCAGACCACACCCAAAACACTCGCTCTCATCCCACGGTGATAACAAAGGTACCCAAGAAGTTTCGTAAAGATTGGTTCATAAATATGGCCTCTAGTCTAAGCCGTATAGAAGTTGTGTACAAAAAACTGATTAGACCTAATTTTGGTACAAAATGGCCACTGGCAGCCATCTTGAATTTTAGAGCGCACCCAGAAACACTCATTCTCGTCCCAAGGTGATAACAAAGGTACCCAAGACATTTCGTGAAGATCAGTTCATAAATACAGACTCTAGCCCGAGCCGTATTGACATGTGTACTTACTGTGTGTAAGTCGCACTGAAAAAATCAAAGTTCAAATTAGATTAAACCCGTATTATATGTGATGTATCCCATGGTACTAAACATTCACACAAAACATTATTCAAATCAGTGCTTTCATATGGAAGATCTGTGCAAAAATCTGATTGCACCTAATTTTGTACAAAATGGCTGCAATCGGCCATCTTGAATTTCGGATCGGACCCAAAAACACTCGTTCTCGTCCCACGGTGATACCAAAGGTACCCAAGAAGTTTCGTAAAGATCGGTTCATAAATACGGCCTCTAGCCCGAGCCGTATTGGCATTTGCACTTACAGTGCTGAAAGTAACACCAAAAAACATCAAAATTAGGCTAATTTACACAATTTATGCACGAGAAAAAAACCTGTATTATATGTGATGTATCCCATGGTACTAAACATTGATACAAAAAATTATTCAAATCAGAGCTTTCATATGGAAGTTCTGTACAAAAACCAGATTTCTGCATCGTCGGTACAAAATGGTGGCTGGCAGCCATCTTGAATTTTGGACCGCACCCAAAAACACTCGTTCTCGTCCCACGGTCATAACAAAGGTACCCAAGAAGTTTCGTAAAGATCGGTTCATAAATACGGCCTCTAGCCCGAGCCGTATCCAATTGTTGACGTACAGACAGATGGACGGACGGACGACGGGCCATGACAAAAGCTCAAATTTGGCTTCGCCAAAGTTGAGCTAAAAATCTCTCTCTTCCCTTTCTAATAAAGCTAGATCAATGTTTATAAATGCGCATTGCTCTCACTGGACACAACATTGGCCTACGGTTGAAAAAGCCCTAATAACAATAGGCTCTGGCAGCTTATCCGGAATCTGATTCTTAGCCAAGAATCCCACTTCCGTAGTAAGAGTAATAGTATTACCCACACTATGGAAATGGGAATCTTCAACAGATAATCCATGAAGCTCGCTAACTCTTCTGGCAGAAGCAAAGGCTAAGAGAAAAGCCGTTTTTGAAGTCAGGAATTTGAATTCTACATCATCTAACGGCTCAAAAGGAGCTTCTTGAAGCTTCAAGAGAACCCAAGCCAAATTCCATTTAGGAATTAATCTGAGGGTTCCAGGTCTATTGATAGAGAAATTTCTAAGAAGCTTGGATAAAGAAGGATCTGATCCAATAGCCAAGTTATCATGATGAGCAAATGTGTCTGATAACTTGCAGAAATCGCCAGTTCATACTGGAAAAGTGAATGTTGCACCCCATTTACTTAGGTCACAGTAAAATTACCAGTCACACACACTTGGGCAGTAAACGTAGCTCTGACCCCAATCAATGAAGTTTAACACTGTGAAAAATGTTTAGTTTAATGTAGTTCTTTCGAGCCTCGAGTCTAGTACAGTAGAACCTGTCTTGAGAGACTGCCCTTTGGGCCACACAAAAGTGGTCTCTCAAGACAGGTGGTCTCTCATAACAGGTTTCAGGTTTTCTCAAGTCAGTGAATAACCAACCACAAAATGGAGAAGAATAGATTTTTGTAATTACTTTGTAGCTGTTTTTGTAACAAATTGAAATGGACTGCTATAAAAATTCTAAAAATAAATTAGTGTTGAAAATCTTCAATGAAGATTTTCAACACTAATTTATTTTTATAATTTTTATAACAGTCCATTTCAATTTGTTACAAAAAGATTTTCAACACAAATTTATTTTTATTCCTATCTGTCACATTTCAGGTATGTATGAAATTATTTATACAGCAATAATCCTTATCTTTTCACAGGGGTCTTATAAAAACATCTCAATCTTTAATGAGCTAGCAACTGAATCTCAATTAAGAGCTTTTAATACTTTTAATTATGTTAGTATAATCACAATGGATTTTCCAATCCCAGAACAGGTAAAAAGCTTTTGTCATGGTTTCAGTCTTCAAAGGGGTGGTCTCTCAAGACAGGTCCATTATGGCATAAAAGTTAAAAAATTTATAGTAATTTATATATTTTTTATACTTAGCTAAGAATCAGGCTCCTAATAAATATCCGGAACCTATTGTTATTAAGGCTCTTCCGTCTTCAGACGGGCGTAGGCCTTTACTCTGTCCTGTTAGAGCACTACGTATCTATAAACAGAGATCTCAGTTCATCAGAAAGGGACGGAAACGTTTCTTTCTGTCTTTGATGCCTAATAGAAAGGACATTTCAGTCCATTCTATTGCTAGATGGATTCAGTTAACTATCCGTACTGCTTATGAAGATTTATCTTCTTCTCAGCAGTCTGTGCTTAAGATTTCTGCTCATGAAGTAAGAGCTCTTTCTACTTCCTGGGCTTATGCTAATAGTGTTGCTATTACAGATTTAATGAAGGCTGCTTATTGGTCTCAGCCATCCACATTTACGAATTTTTATCTCAGAAATATTGAGTCCATTTCTGGAGACCTGCATTGTTTAGGTCCGTTATCTGTTGCTCAGAATGTCGTCCACTAAACAGTTGCAACTATAGTTATGCAGGCTTTCTGTTCCGGCAGTGACTCCGTCCGGCTGCCCTCTTCGCTCTGGGCTATTTGACCCAGGGCAAGGGGAAGGGGGGGGGGGGGGGCGGGTGTTCCCTTAGGTCACCTGCTTTATAGTGAAAAGCAAGGGAATGCCTCCTCCAAGTCAGTATTTCTGAGTCGCTTCCGGGATGGTTTTAAAGTGTAATATTAATGTTTAATTTCATTCATGTCTTATTTTTAAAGTGTAGCTCGGTGTGAAGCATTTGTATATGTCAAGTGTCAAACGGGCTTTAATATACAATACTCGGACACTTTTAAATGATTATAAAGAGTCTCAATTCTCTGGACTACTTTATTTATTGGCTTGTTTTAAAAATAATTAGTATAAGGGTTATACTGGATGTTAATAGAGAACATGAATGTTATTGTGCTCAATTATTAAGGGTAGTGTATCTTTCTAATTTAATATTAAATAAGAAAGATACATGTAAAGCCTAATACTCCTTTTCTCCTTAAGGGGTTACCTCTTTACTATATAGTTGAGCTTATTGGATTTTCCTCTATGTCCTAGGCCCTCCAGCCTGTTTACTATTCAGCTAAGTCTGGGTCATTGGTACAGTATAAAAATGTTAAAAAATTTATAGTAATTTATATATTTTTTATACTTACCAATGACCCAGACGGGGATGGCCCTCCCTGGAGTTGGGAACTCTTGCCTCCCCGCTGAGTACATAGCGCTGACCAGGCACTGCCAGTAAGAATGATAATTGGCGCCAATTTCGGGACGACTGCGTCACTGCGCATGCGCAGTAGAGGCGTACTATGGAGGTCCTTTAGGACATGATTTCTTTTTGTTTTGGATGCAAATTTTGGGGATTGGGGGGCAAAATTTGTGTTTGGCCCTGGTTTTGTTGGAGTTAGCACCAGCTAAGTCTGGGTCATTGGTACAGTATAAAAATATACAAGTTGGTATCAGGCCACAGTGGTTTCTCAAGACAGGTGGTCTCCCATAGCATGTCCATTATAGTGTAAAACCAATCGGTGCCTGGCAGATGTGGTCTCTCAAGACAGGTGGTCTCTCAAGAGAGTGGTCTCTCAAGACAGGGTTTACTGTAGTGCACTGTATTACAATCAGAATCGGCCGATTGTGAGCTCAAATAACTAGTAATCAGTCAGCAACCATATTTGGTAATTGGTTGAATGCTACATTTTGAAAAATTCCATGTGAGCGGGCGTTTTTTTTTATTTTATTTATGATTTTTGTAATTATTTCTTTGCCATCAAAAGCTCATGCTCTTGCTTTCTTTTATGTTTTAGGCCTCACAATCTACAGAATAGCATGGGTGGTGGTGTATTTCATCCCTTCAGTACAAGAAGGCTTTGCAATGCTAAAGCATTGCAAAGCCTTGTTGCACTCAAGGGACAAATTTATCAATTTTATTAACTTGTGTAAAATATCAGACATAAACCATTTAATTTTTATTTTTTTAAGTTTGCATTGGTTATAAAAAGAGAGCAGACGGCAGCCAAAAGGACCATGTGGGAGGGGCCTGGGAAACAGATTTTTAACTTTTTTAGGCCTAATGCATTTTCGGGATTTGTGTTTCATTATTCTGTATTTGAATTTTCAAATTTGACAACCAGTCCTTCGATTTTGAGGCGCGCTATGGCGTTTGCGCACCATGGCGCACGCAGATTTCAAAACCAGCGAGCGATCAAAAGCGCGCCTCGAAAATCTTGCTCAAGTCGGTGCGTTAATTTCATTCCAATATTATCACACTGACCCGACATCAAAGCAGCAGTTAACGCTTTGAAGTTTGACGTTTTTTTGAAGATCATCTTAGATATGTGTGTAACTGTACTAACGCGTGAGTACAATACATGTACAGTAACTGTAATATACATTATGTTGGAACAAGTTACAACTGGGTCTGGCAAAGTGATAACAGAGTCAGAATGCTGATGTCGATTTCATTCTTTTTCTCCATCAAATTCATTAAATCATCAAACTTTGATTCGTCACAATCTCATTTAGATCATTGTAGTACCGCAGTTTAATCTGAATACTTTTAAAAGAAATATCTCAAATTCTCAATATTATTAATCTAAATAACACAGTCAAACTCAATATTATATGATGAATAGCGAAGATGACGCTACCGCTGCCGGCGGTCCGAAAGGGAAAACTGTTCAACTTTCAACATTCCAAAGATGGAACATTGGATCACTGATAGGTTATAAAACGTCCAAAGACAAACATGGACACAACATTGTGAAGAGTGTATGGTGCAAAACGTGTGCATGCCATATTGATCAGATTAAAAAATCACCTAAATTGCACGGTCAGTCCATAATAGAGGCTGAGAAGTATGTAGCCGGAACAAATTATGTGACCAAGCATAACGTTAACCGCCATCTGGAATCGAAGGCTCATGAACTCGGAATACAGATTGAGAAGGATTTAGCTGGGGATTTGCTCCAAAATGTCAGAAACGCGCCCAATACCGAGGGTACAATCACTGAAGAAGAAATGCGAGCAGGAACATCTACAGTCCCTAAATTGCACCCAAAACAACCACAGATAGACTCGACCATACGACTGCAATCAAAAGAGGCCTATCTCAAACTTTTCAGAACTGCCTACCTATTCGGTGTAGACGGACAACCACTGACCACCTTTGAGACCATGGTTAAAGTCCAAAAGGTTAATGGTGTAAATTTAATAAAGGGTGCCTGTAACTCAGATATGGCTCGTAGACTGTTGTGTTTCATTGCAGACTCAGTGCGCGAAAAGCTCACAGGAATACTAATGGGTGTGAATGCATTCTCGGTCATGACCGATGGTTCGCAGGCCAGGAAAACTGGCTCTGAGAAAGAGCTAGTGTTAGCCAAGGTAGTGACCCAGGGATTTCCCAGGTATTATGTTCTTGCTTTACAAGATCTTGACTCATTCGGTGACGCTAACGCTGCAATGTGGAAGCAGGCTGTTGCCGATGTTTTTATTAACAGACAGCGTTGATCGCTACACATGCAATGAGATAGCTGCCGCAGCCGACGGAACAAGCGTTAACTTTGGCAACAAGTCTGGTCTTCTGACCCGTTTCAGGGACGATGGTAGGCCATGGTTGGTCAATATACATTGTGTCGCACACAGATTGGAACTGGCGGTAAAGGGTTCACTATTAAAGGAGAAGTCATTTGAAGACGTAGAGGACTTTATGACCTCTCTGTACAAGTTTTTCAAACAGTCTGGAAAGTTCACTCGTCACTTCAAACAGACTGCTCATGTTCTCAATTTAACCGTGTACAAAATTCCCAAGTTATCGTCAATGAGATTCGTGAATCACCACCGTAAGGCAGTGCGGAATCTCCTCAACAACTGGGTGGTTCTAATACAAGTTAAGAATAAGAAAATTAGTGCCAAATTACAAGGATTCTTGAATAAATTGAAAAACTACAAGTTTATTGTCGTTTGCTGTCTGTATCGGAACATACTGGATGTTGTGTCAATCCTGTCTCTTGTTTGAGAAGGATGATCTCCTAGCATTTGACATTTTACCCGCAGTAGAAAAAACTGAAACTTCATTGTCTGAACTGTGTGAAGAACTAACGTCAATCGATGACATCACAAAGAGTTCCAGGATAAGCCTCTCAATCAGAACCGATGTAATATCTGGAAGCATGTGTCGAATGTCCATCGAAGTCGATATGCCCAAAACTGGAACTATGGGGCACAAAGAAGCAAACAGAGAATTTGTGAAGCAGACAAGTGGCGGTTTAAAAGGTTGTCAAACAAAGGAAATCTAAATTTTATAGTAAATTTCCTTTCTTATTATACCTACCACAATTGTTTACTACAGGCTTGCACTACAGTGGAAGTCCCCAACTCGGATAAAATACTCTCTATTTTTGTCTTTCCCAAGCAAGTTGGGAAAGAAAAGTGGTGCAAAAGCACCAATAAAAATAAGCCAAAACTGGGTCGAGTGCAACCGGCGCAGACCCAGTACGGGACGCTCTCTCCCAAGTACAACTCCACGACTTCCGTTGCCAGTGCGCATAAACCGTCTCTAAAGACTCATTCTTTTTTGAATCCGTAAACGTTAGAGTTATGTGATCAGCGGGGAAGTAAGATTCTTTACCCGTAAAGAAGACGGGAGGGCCTCCATGTAAACAATTGTGGTAGGTATAATAAGAAAGGAAATTTACTATAAAATTTAGATTTCTTATCAACCTACTCACAATTGTTTACTACAGGCTGAATAGACAAAAGGCTGGAGGGAATCGCATAACCAACCCCCACATAACCCTAGTGCACTGGAACCGTGAAGCAGAAGGAAGAGGTCCCGAGGCTTATCAACCATAATGTCGCAATCATTGGTAAAGGACAATGAAAAGAGACATATGAGCCTGTGTGACACACAGACAGAAAAAAGGGCAGTAACAGCACAAGGCTGAAACTGACCTTCAAGAAGCCTAATGGCTATGGCAGACAACAGCCTGAGCAGAAGAAAGAGGACCCAAGGCAAAAAGGTCCTCCGACTGCTCCTGCAACTGGCGTAAATAAAAGGTGGAGAAAGTAGAAGCATTTCTCCAGTAGGCTGCCTGCATAACATCCGACAACTTGACGGAGTTAGAATAAGCCCAAGAGGTAGACAGTGCCCGCACCTCGTGGGCAGAAATACGATTGGTAATACAATCGCCAGCTGCTAAACGACTATAAGCCGTACGAATAGCAAGACAAATCCATCGAGAAATGGATTGAGGAGAGATCTTCTGTCGACCCGGAATGAGAGACAGAAAAAACCGTTTTCTGCCCTTCCGTATGAAGCGTGTCCGATCAAGATAAATGCGAATAGCACGGACCGGACAGAGCAAAGGGCAAGTACCCTCAACAGAGGGAAGAGCCCTGATACAGATAGGAGGAGGAGTAGTATCTGGTAACTGATTCTTAGCCAAAAAGGAGCAATCAGTGGTAAAAGTAACACTGTTGGGAGAACTCTTAAAAAAGGCCGGGTCAACCGAGAGGGCGTGAAGCTCACTAACCCGTCTGGCCGAAGCAAATGCCATCAGAAAAGCCGTCTTGTATGTGAGAAATTGCATATCCACCTGGGATAAAGGTTCGAACGGCGCCCCCCCCCCCCCCCCCCCCCAAGCAAAGCAGCACCCACGAAAGATTCCATCGTGGAGTAAGCTGCAAAGTCCGAGGCCTTTTCAAAGAAAAGTGCCGAACAAGCTTGGAGAGGTAAGGATTAGTGCCGATACGACGCTTCCCCACATAAGAAAAAGTCTCTGAAAGCATAGACCTGTAACCCTTGATGGTAACAGACTGAAGAGGTTTCTGAAAGCATGGACCTGTATCCTTAGAGGGTAACAGGTTGGAGGCCCCGAGAATCAAACAGATATACCAGAAACTCCGCAATCTGTGAAATCGAAGGATTGGCATAATCAACAGAGTGATCAGCACACCATCGACAGAAGACCTTCCATTTAGCTGCATAAGCTAAACCAGTGGAGTGCCTCCTTGAAGAAGAAATGCACTCCACTGCTCGTCTCGAAAAACCTCTACGGAGGAGACAGGACCTGACAAAAGATATGCGTGAAGGCACAATGAAGTCGGGTCGACGTGAAACCTCCTCGGGCGACCTTGACAAAGAAGGTCGCGACGTAGCGGGAGACGTGCCGGAACCGCCGCCATCAGCGAGCGGAGCTGATTGATCCACACCCGCTGAGGCGACAGGGGAGCGATCAGAATGATTCGACAACTGCAGTTTCGAATTTTGGCGAGAACCTGAGGAAGAATCGGAACCGACGGGAAGGCGTAGCCGACTAGACCGTTCCAATCGAGTGACAGAGCGTCCACGGCAAAAGCTAGAGGATCTGGACACGGGGACACGAAAGTGTCCACCTGATGGTTCCAACGAGTCGCAAAGAGATCGATGTGGGGACGTCCCCAGAGATCGCAAAGCGACTGGAACACTGCCCTGTGAAGCATCCACTCGGTGGAAATAACCCTGCCCTGTCGGGACAGGGAGTCGGCTAGGACGTTCAGACGACCGGGAATGTGACGAACAACCACCCCGGCGTGAACCTCCTGAGCGAGCAGTAAAAGATCCCGAGCTAACTCGTACATCGGAAGCGAGTGCGTGCCGCACTGGTTCCGAATGTAAGCAACCACTGTCGAATTGTCGGATAGTAGAAGGACCTGGCGATTCGACAAGTGAGGGATCCACTGCCTGAAACTCAGAAGAAGAGCAAGAAGCTCCTTCTGGTTGATGTGTAGAGCTGCTTGATCCTGGTCCCACATCCCGTGTAGGGAAAGACCGAGAGGATCCAACGTCGCACCCCATCCGAGATCGCTGGCATCTGCCGTCAGAACGCGATCGGACGTGGGTAAGTCCAGCGGAACACCCTGCGTAATCCACTGAACATCTGTCCAGGGAAGAAGGTGAGGATACAGAGAGTCCGGAAACGGAAGCACCTGATCCAGAGAATCTACATTCGGTCTCCAACGACTGAGCAGAAAGTGTTGGAGAGGTCTGACACGCAGCCGACCTAGAGGAATGAGATCCGTCACCGAACCGCAGAGACCGATCAGCCGGAGAAAACTCCGAGCGGTCGCGGACCTGGACTGGGACAGTCAGAGCAAAAGCTGAGAGAATCACAGCCTTGGCCTGGGGAACAACCACCAAATTGAATTTGGTTTGGAAAGACATCCCCAGATGACAAAACGACTGAGAAGGGACCAGGTCCGACTTCTCCTCGTTGACTCTGAATCCTAGCGACGTGAGCAAGCTCAACAGAGTGGCGACATCCGATTCCAGTAAGGCAGCATTGGAATGCCTCTGGAGGATATCGTCCAGATATGCCGAAGTAGTCACCCTGGACTGTGTGCGATGGAACGCTATCACATGCGACATCAGTCTGGTGAACGCCCAAGGAGCCAGGTTGAGGCCGAAAGGCATGGCCTTGAACTGGTAAACTCGCCCCAGAAAAGCGAACCCGAGATACTTCCGTGACGCCCGATGCATCGGAACGTGGAAGTAAGCGTCTCGCAGGTCGATGCTGGCTGCGAAATCTCCCTGGTGAATTGATTGGCGGACCGACCTGAAAGTCTCCATGCTGAACTTGGGAGCAATGATAGACTGGTTCAGGATGCTCAGATCGATAACCGGTCGGAGTCGGCCGTCCTTCTTCGGCACCAAGAACAGGCGGGAATAGAAACCCACTGACTGAACGTTCTTGACGACCTCGATCGCCCCCTTTGCCAGGAGATTGGCAATCTCCGTGGACAAAAGTTCCCGACGTAAAACGTCTGAAGGAACTGTGGTTGGAAGAGGCACCCTTGACAGAGTGGGGTGCCGTAGGAAGGATATGCGCAGCCTGGACCGAACAACATCTAACACCCATGGATCGGATGTGATGGTGGTCCAATGGTCTGCAAACTCTGCTATCCTTCCTCCAACCTGGGACGAGTCGAGGTGAGGACCTTCATTTCGAGCCCCGACGAGGCCCGCGAGAGGAGAAACCACCTCCTCTGCTAACTGAAGAATCCTGAGACTTCCCTCGATTCTGCCGACCCCTACCTTTACCCCGTGAGTAAAAAGCAGAGGCGGCGGCAGAAGGACCAGCCTTTTGCTTCACAGAGGAAGCAGAAGGGTACTTGTTAGGCTTGGAACGGCCCTTGCCTCCCCGAGAAGGCTGATCAAGCTGACGAAACAGCAGCTGATCTTTGGAATGACGTAGGACGTCATCCCGGACCGTCGACACGGAACCATGGAAAAGGTGCGGACCTGCCAAAGAAGCAGATCGAAGAGTAGCACGCTGCTCCTCGGGAAGGGATCGTCCTGTGTCCAGCACAGCGTCCCTTCGAACTAATTCCAAATTGGCCGTGTTACAGGCATGCGTGTGAGTAAGGTGCATAAGCGCCTTGGACAGCACACGCAAAGGAGCTTGTACCTCGTCAAACTTATCTGGAGGCAGATAAGCAGCCAAAGCTGAGACGACGTGATCTGAGAGAGAAAGCATGCCAAGCATCTCTCTAGATAAGCCCAACGTGGACTCCAGAGTCGTCATTGGAATGACGGCAGACTTGGGCTTGGAAAGCCCGAGGGAAGTGGAGTCCTGATCCAGAACCGTCAAAGTCTGGCAGACTGACGGATTGGCGGAATCGTAGGAACGATAACGCACAGGAGGCAAAAAGGTGTCAACCCTGGTGAAGAACGAAGTCTTCAAAGCCTTGGAATTCAGCTTGGCATCCAATGCTGAAAAAGCTTCAACCAACTGTACCGACTGGCACGGTCGAAGGCGCCCAGAAGCAGGTTGCTCCATAGGCTGTTGGCGCGCGACCGATGATCACGGCCAGGCTGACACTGTCGGCTGGTTAGCAGGTTTGAGCTCAGGCAGAAACCCAAACACAAAGTCAAGAGCCGCCCCCAAGTCCGAAGACTGCCGGCCCTCGACCTCAAGCATGTCGGACTCCTCCCCAGAGTCGGAAGACACATAGCCCATCATGGGCAAACCAGCCGACGCCTCCCATGGTGTCGGGACACCAGAGGAATCGGAAACCAGCCTGTTTCCAATTCCGGGAGGCGGCGCCATAGGAGGCGCCTGGAAACCACCCATAGCCTCGCTGGAAGCAACAGGAAGGCTCTTTGAGAGAACCTGAGTGAGTAAGGAGAGGGCCTCCCTAAGCTCACTGCCTGTACTGACCGGTTCGACAGGGGAGCGAACCGGCAAAGTGGCTTCACCTCTGACCCTCTTAACCAGCGAAGGGTCACGATCCTCCAAAACACCCGACGCGGGACGACGGGCGGCAGCCGAAACATCTGAAGGCAGACGTGTATAGGGGTACGATGCACCCCGAGGATCAATATTGCGAGAACTCATGAGAGTCACCGCGGACCTCTGCGGGGCAGAAGGTCCAGGCTGCACAAAAGGCGTTGGTCCCCCAAAACTGGTCGTGTGACCAGAGTGAGTGGACGGAAACGCCACGGAGTTCATAGTGTTTCCACTACGAACATCCGAATCCAAAGACACAACTGTGGTACTCGACGGCGACGAGACCACAGCGATGGGCTCGGCCGGCAGCCCCTTCCGACTTCACCGAGTTGAAGTCAGGGAAGGCTGGGGCCGATATCCCACGTCTACAGTATCGGACAGTTCTGCAGTCCCCTGCAGCGAAAAGCCGAGGCCAGCTGAAACAGACAACGAAGCAGACGGACCAGCAGCAGTAGTAGATACGTCGAGAGTCGTTGAGGCTGGTGAAATAATGGAGAGAGCACACCGGCTCGGCTCCGAAGGAGGAGTCACAACCCTAGTGACAGCCTCAGATGTCGACTGGAGGGGGACCGTAGTCCCGGAACCAGGCATCTCTACACCAGAACACTCAACGGCTCCCGCAGTATCCACCACAGGAAAAGACTGCACATCCCCCACGGAGGAGGAATAACTCTCACCAGACAAAGTCGGCTCGGGAGGCCCCGAACGACCACGTTCTCCTTTCCCGCGGGAGCGGGAGGCACGGCCACGAGAACGAACGACACGATTTACAGACGCCCAAAAGGTGGAAGACCATTTTCCACAGACACCACACGGCCGCTCGGCCGAACACCCATTACAGGAGGAACACGACGAATGTACATCGTCCACATGCTTAGGCAGCAGACACTGCCCACAAGGAATTGTCCTAGGCATGAGAGAGGTGAGAGGAGCAGAGAAGGTGAGATCAGAAAACAGAACACCCCCAAAGAGAGAAAGGTGACAGAAACAAAGACCCCAGACGGTCGACCGGGAACCACCCAACAGGAAGACTACTCTCAACAGAAAGAAGAAACACTGCAGGAGTGGTACCCCGCTGACACCTAACTCTAACACAATTAGAAAAATTTGCAAAAAAAGCATGAACAATAACTGCGTGGCCCGCGAAAATCGCGCGCGACCCGAGAGAGAGCAAATAAATATACATTATGGACATATAATAGAAAAAAGAGAATATAAAACACTGTTCCTGAGAATACAAAGGATACACTGTGGTATAATGAATCAGGAATCATCAAACATCGAGCTGGTGGAACACTGATAAGCGTGCACAAACATCTCGACACGAAGCGGATTTCAAAAAGAATGAGTCTTTAGAGACGGTTTATGCGCACTGGCAACGGAAGTCGTGGAGTTGTACTTGGGAGAGAGCGTCCCGTACTGGGTCTGCGCCGGTTGCACTCGACCCAGTTTTGGCTTATTTTTATTGGTGCTTTTGCACCACTTTTCTTTCCCAACTTGCTTGGGAAAGACAAAAATAGAGAGTATTTTATCCGAGTTAGGGACTTCCACTGTAGTGCAAGCCTGTAGTAAACAATTGTGAGTAGGTTGATAAGAAATGGAAGACATGATTCTGAATGAGGTATCCACTCTGGCTAAAAGGGCTGTAGGGAAAATCAAAGAGTGTTTTTCGGACAGGTTCGAATCATTCAGAGGCAAAGATTCCGTGTTTCAGCACATGCAGTGGGTTGACCCTGCAAACTGGCAGTCAACGAAGGATGAACTCCAATCCATCTCTGCGTTGGCTAAGCACTATCAAAAACCATTGGAATTTGTGGGGTTCAATGCGGACGAGGAAAAACTAAAGCCCGAATGGAAGGATGTCAAAATCACGGCAGGTCATTACTATTCAAAGCTTAATGCACGAAAGTTATGGGGAAAGCTCTTAATGTACAGAAGGAATGATTTTCCGAACATTTGTTTCTTAGCGGAGATTGTCCTTGCCATGGCTGTGAGTAACAGCATCGTGGAATGTGTTTTCAGCCATCTCACCGCAATGTTATCAGACAGACGGCTCAGTATGAAACACTCGATGATGGAGAACCTACTGATTGTTCGAGTCAATGACCTTGTGTGGTCCCAAGTGGAAAAAGATGATATTTTAAGCAACGCCGTTGACAAGTTTCTTTCAAGTCGTCGCAAGCGGAAGCTCGAAACTCTTGATTCACAGAAGAGCTTACTGCTCTCAAAAAGGAGAAAGATGGACAATGATGATAGTGACAATTCGGATAGCAACAGTGCTATGATAGCTTCAGTTACTGGTAGTGACAGCGAGTCCGACTGTGGCGACAGTGACAGTAGTGCTGAGCTTGAATCGGAATGTGCCGTCACCGACTATGAGGACTCCATTTGACTTTCCAATTCTGTTTAACTTTGAGGCCAGCCGGGCGACATAATCCCGAAACATGCAGACATTATTTTTCATTTTTTAAAAATCTTGATGGATTTCATTTGATTTAATAAATACTTTTGGCCAACTGAGTCAGAAATCGAGACTTAAATTAGTATTACCGTAGCTAGTGATAGGTAGGCCTATTTACTATTAATTTATTAAATAGGTAACAAGTTAAACTGCTAAATTAATGCCCCCTCCCCACGTTCGCGTCCAATAGATTAGATTATTTGTATGGTAAAATAAGATTATTGTTTTGTTCATGTGTTTTGTTCAATGGTATTATCAATTCATGACGGATGAGCGGACGGGACCATATATAACCATCAGGGACTGACATGTTCAATTTGAACATGCCATTCTCTGATGGGTACATATCGTATTATCCGCTCGTCAGATTCAGTCATCTGGTCATGATACCGTCAAGTTATCAATTCATGACTGATGAGTGGATGGGACCATATATAACCATCAGAGAATGACATGTTCAATTTGAACATGCCATTCCGTGATGGGTACATATCGTACTATCCGCTCGTCAGATTCAGTCATCTGGCCATAAGACCGTCACTACACAAGTTAAGTTCGTTTGTCAACTTTTGAATGAAGTGTTTCAGAGGCATGGCCAATCGCCATCAGTGCCATCTTGTCAGTTTTAGTTGAATTGACTGTTGCAAAATCTGTTACGCAGAGAATGAAAGAAAGCATCGGACGTACATGTAGGTGTGTCCAATATGTCAATCAGAGTGGCGTCATCAAGTTTCAACTGTGTCAATGTGACTGGGTCATCATCATGCAGTGGGAAATTCCATTTTGAATCTGGAATACCGTGAGACCTGTTTTCTTGTGTGCAACTGGATTACAATGTTATTCTTATGATTAGATAATTCGCTGGGAAAATACTTCTCGAAGTCTAGTTGAACCTGAAAATTATGTGCGCGGCTTTAAAGTTTATTGGATAAGTAGAGTTTGACTTTGTACAAATCTCAGTTGAATTACACAGTACTTTTTCTTTTTGGCGGCCGAAAATCCCCGAAAAGGCGAAATGAGAAACAAAATGTCAAGGTAACTTAAGTCTTCTTAAATTTCTTAAACTTTATGGACAAAATCAATGCATGATAATATTACATCTGGAAATTAGCGTGTTGACTTACAAGACTCGCTTTTTGGTGGGACCGATACACCAGGGAATGGATGGGAAACGCTAGTAACCTGTCCGGTTACCTGACAGGTCACTATCGTTTCACTTTCATTTTCTGATATTATATGTTGTGCGTCCCACAAAAAAGTGCGCGCCTGAATCGCAAAAGCAGCGAGCAACTAAATGCGCACCTAGGTTTTTCAAAATCGAAGGACTGGACATCTGGTCACAGTTGTCATATGGCCAAACTATCATTACTAGTCTTACCTCGGTGTGTTCTGTTCTGAAGAGTTTCTTTGTTGCTTCTTTGGAGTATTATTCCGACTAGTTCCTGGTGATGATAATGAGGAAATCCTGAAGATATATGAAACAGCACAAATATACTAGCTGAAAGAAGAAACTGTGAATCGGTAAAATGTGCTAAGGAATGATAAGTTGAGAACATACAATACCAAAGTTTCCAGACTGTTTAATGAGAATCCAAGTCATCAAGTGGTAAATTGTCACATCGTTAACAAAACCGTCGTTATGACGTTACAAACAAATGGTGTCTGAGAAACAAGTTCACAGAGTCAATACCGGGTATGCACACCATTGGCATCCATACATACCTGACATCGGCACATCATGCATTGGACAAGGTGATGGAAGAACTCTTGGGGGATGTCATCCCACACCTGGATCAACGTTTGTGATAACTCATCCAACGTCGTGGGCTGTTGTGGAAGATTACGTACACAACATTGCAATTCGTCCTAGGCATATTCAATGGGCAAGAGATTGGGTGAAACTGCCGGCCACAGTAACACGTCAATATCTTCCATTGCCAAAAAGTCTGTCACAACACAAGCAATGTGCGGTCTAGCATCATTGTGCTGAAGGGTGATATCGTTTTGTTGCAGGAAGAGGATAACATGAGCCTACAGGATTTCATCTCGCTGGCGGATTCCAGTCAGATTGCTATCAATGACCACAAGGGTGTTCTTCCATCAGCAGTGACCATACAACTACCTCCACCAAACAGATGTAACTGAATAATACAGCAGTCAAGGTATTGTTCACCTGTGCAACAGTAAACGTGTGAATGTCCGTCACTGCTGTCCAAGTGGAACCTTGACTCGTCTGTGAATAGGATACGGGCACAGTCTCTCTGAGTGAAGTGGATATGTCGATTGCACCAGTCCTGACAAGCCACTTGATGACATTGTTGCAGAACAGGCCGGATAGCCGGATGTCGTTGGCAGATGTTCACCTCCCTCAGTCGATTCTGTATAGTTCTCGCACAAATACTCAATCCCCGGATAATTCTGGTTGTCAAGGTCGCAGTCTGCAAGCGGTTCCGGAGGTGGCTAACACGGATGTACTTGTCCTGACGTGTTGACATCGCACATGGACGTCATGATTGATGACAGCCTCTGGTGTTGCTGAACTGCTGAAATTGTCTCCGGAGGTTGTGAATACTCTTATGGTGGATGCCAAACTGGATAACATCGTCATTATGGCTCCTTCCAGACTGTATCATGCCAATGGCGCAAAGTCAATCATTTTTTCCAAGTCTAGTCATAGCGTTCAAGAAACTTTCATGTGAAAAAACCTGCTTTTCTGATTATCTGGCGTCAGAATACTGACCAGACAGTAAAAAATTTGCAAAGATTTATCGCTCCAGATTTCCACGAGCAAAAAATGTACCATCACAATCATCCCCATAAACGAGAAACCATCTATGCAAGAAAGGCATTCACCTATCACGATTTCCAAAAGGTGTTCACATTATCCTCACAAGGAGTTGTGTACCGAAGTATTTACTATTGACAATATACTGGGAATTTTCCATATGCATAGTTTCTTTTTCCGCTAGTATATATTCATTGCACCCTCAATCATAATGGCTGTGTTTCAGGTGATAATATTGTTAGAGGGCAGATATGCAGGCAGATAAACACTACAGTGGAATGAAGGCATGTAGCTCTGCTCTCTGGTTTGGGAAATATGGGCGATTGAAAATATTTCTATTTTTACCTCCCAGGGTTCCCATGGGGATGCAGGAATGGTTTTTTTTGCATGGGTCAAGTACTTATGACCCAATAATACCACATACCAAATTTGGTTCATACTGGACCAACGGTTCAGAAAACAGAAATTTGGGGCAGGGCCAAAAATCTTACCCCTACCATTACAAAGCCAAATATTGCTTCACGAACTTCGTTTGAACAAACTTGATTCTACACCTCAAAAGGAAGCTCCATAGCAAATATCAAGTCAATGTATACACTGGTTCTTCAGAAAAAGATGTTTAAAATATTTTGGAGCATTTTCCCCCACTCCCTCCCTATGGGGCTGGGCATGTTGAGTTGAACAAAAATGCAATGCCCCTTTGGGACCATCACTCACACAAACTTCACTTGAATTGGCCCAGTGGCTTTGGAGAAGACCAAAACATGATGTTGATGGACGGACGGATGGACGGAGAGCGATGAGATTAGCTCAGCTTGACTTTGTCAAGATGAGCTAAAAAAAAACATTTTTAAATAAGGCCCCACAAAGTTGATCTTCTGTTTCTCAGGCCATTTTTTGTGAAATTACATGTGGGCGGACAGTTTTTTATTTGATTTTTTATTTTTGTAATTATTTCATTGCCATCAAAAGTTTGTGTTCTTGGTTTGTTTTATGTTTTAGGCCTCATAATTTACAGAATAGCTTGGGTGGTGGTGTATTTCAACCCTTGAGTGCAAGAAGGCTTTCCTATGCTTCACAAAGCCTTGTTGCATTCAAGGGACAAATTTATCAATTTTATTAACTGGGGTAAAATATCAGACATAAACCATTTCATTTTTATTTTATTAAGTTTGCATTGGTTATAAAAAGAGAGCATGCGGCAGCCAAATGGACCATGTGGGAGGGCCTGAGAAACAGATTTTTAATTGTTTTAGGCCTGAATTTCCTCATATTGCAAGTTAAAATTCAGGTTCCCACAGATATCCCAAATATGAAACCAGGGGCTTGATTTGAACAAACCTGAAACTGAACCTTCTAAGAATGCTGTCTGCATATCATATATCCGATTCTGACAGGTAGATTGGAAGAAGATTTTAAATAATATTCCTCATGTTGCACAATGTTAAAGTTCGAGTTCACATAGGGAGCTCAAATATGACCCCAAGGACTTGATTTGCCCACTCCTCTTCCCCTGGATGCTCTATACCCCTCATCAAAAGATTCTGACAGATGGATCTGGAGAAGATTTTATTTTTAAATTGTCATATTGGACCGAGTTAAAATTTGGGTTCCCATAGGGAGCTCAAATATAAACCCAGGTACATGGATTTGAACAAACTTTAATCTCACCCCACTTAGGATGCTACATATCAATATCAAAAGCTTCAGACTGATGGATCTAAAAGACGATTTTTAAAGAATATTCCTCATATTACACTAATTTAAAATCCAGGTACAAATATTACTCCAGGACTTGATTTGAACAAACTTCAAGCTGACCCGACCCCCCCCCCCCCCCCCACTCCCCTTAGATGCGGTAAGATGCAGTACACCAAATAACAAGTGATTTATTAACACCAAGTTAAAATTTGGATTCCCATGGGGAGCCCAGATATGAATCCAGGAACTTGCATCAAACAAACTTTAATCTGACCCTCTAAGGGCGTTGTAAACCAAGTATCAAAAGATTCTGATTGGCTGTTCTGGAGGAGATTTTTTTTATTTTTAAAAAGAAATTTGTGTGGTGCTAACAGAATTATGCCCCTTTTGGTGCACCCTGTGGGCGGAGCAACTTTATTTGAATAAACTTGAATTGTCACATGATATTGAACTAGCATATCAAATTTGGTTCAATTCGGCCGGTTTATGAAGAGAAGTTGACAACATAAAGTTCACACCAGATGGACAGATGATGGATGGATGGACAACGGTCAGAAAGTGCACAGGTAAACTAAAAACTGTCAAATTTTAAATCATATAAAAGGAGGGAAAGATATCACAGAGAAACAAAAAAATAGCAAAGTTTTCAAACAATCAAGGGGCATAGGATATAGAGTTAAATGTGCTGGAAATCTAAAAATTTAACTTGATCTCAGTTCAGTACGGTGGAACCCTGTTAATTGAATAGCCACTTTGCCAATAAAAATTATTCAATTAACAGGAGTATTCAATTAACAGGAATTTTCACTTTCCTGTATTCTAGAGATAAACTTAACATTTATTCTATTATATCTTGTTTGACAGATCTCCATGATCTCTGTCAAACAAGATATAATAGATTAAATGCCTGTATAGGATGTACTGAGGCCAAATGGTTTTGTGTTGGGAAATTATATTCAATTAACAGGGATATACAATTAAGAGATATCCAATTAAGTGGGCTCCACTGTTTTTATAAGAAAAAATGTCAAATTGTTCAGCACAAGGATATCATGAAAAAAACAAAAAATAGCAAAGGTTTGTACAACCAAGGGCCATAACTCAGAAACTACTTGCACATCCTGAAAATCGAACTTGATCTTGAGGCTGTGGTGATAGGTATGTGAAATGCGTACAGATGTAGGTATACATGCACAGCCATACATGCATGAAAGGAATGACAAGACAAATAATGTCCCTTTGCATGAAATTGCTGCACAGACAGAGAGAAGCACAGAAAGACAGACAGAAAGAGAGATTTTGTTACTACAGTGAAGTCCACTTAATGGATATCTCTTAATTGAATAGCCCTGTTAACTGAATATAACTTCCAAACACTAAACCATTTAGCATACCTTCACTGCATATTTTCCTGTTAATTGCATATGGGTTAAGTGTAAACTTCTGTTAAAATAATAAGAAATCTTGTTATATGTCGAGATATTACCTTGACAATCAATGAATTCACCTTGTTTATAGACCAAGTTAGCCTCGCTACATCCAATACAGCACTGACTGTATTACATGAGCTCTATCAAACAAGATGTAATAACTAAATGCTCAGATTACCTCTAGAATTCAGAAAAAATTATGAAATATCTGTTAATGGGATATTCCTACTAATTGAATAACGTTCATTGGCAAAGTGACTATTTAATTAGCAGGATTCTTAGTATTTTTATAGACAACTATTTTATGCCAAGATTTAATCTACACCTACCAATTTCTGACTTCTGTAGAATTCTATGTATCATTATAGACAACTATTCTATGCCAATATTTGATCTACACCTACCGATTTCTGACTTCTGTAGAATTCTATGTATTATCAAAGACAACTATTTTATGCCAAGATTTAACTTAAACCTTCCGATTACTGACTTCTGTAGAATTCTACACATTATCAAAGACAACTATGTTATGCCAAGATTTGAACTACACCTACTGATTTCTGACTTCTGTAGAATTCTATGTATTATTATAGACAACTATTCTATGCCAAGATTTGATCTACACCTACCGATTTCTGACTTCTGTAGAATTCTATGTATTATTATAGACAACTATTCTATGCCAAGATTTGATCTACACCTACCGATTTCTCACTTCTGTAGAATTCTATGTATTATTATAGACAACTATTCTATGCCAAGATTTGATCTACACCTACCGATTTCTGACTTCTGTAGAATTTTATGTATTATTATAGACAACTATTCTATGCCAATATTTGATCTACACCTACCGATTTCTCACTTCTGTAGAATTCTATGTATTATTATAGACAACTATTCTATGCCAAGATTTGATCTACACCTACCGATTTCTCACTTCTGTAGAATTCTATGTATTATTATAGACAACTATTCTATGCCAAGATTTGATCTACACCTACCGATTTCTGACTTCTGTAGAATTTTATGTATTATTATAGACAACTATTTAATGCCAAGATTTGATCTACACCTACCGATTTCTGACTTCTGTAGAATTCTATGTATCATTATAAACAACCATTCTATGCCAATATTTGATCTACACCTACTGATTTCTGACTTCTGTAGAATTCTATGTATTATTATAGACTATTCTATGCAAAGATTTTATCTACACCTACCGATTTCTGACTTCTGTAGAATTCTATGTATTATTATAGACTATTCTATGCCAAGATTTTATATACACCTACCGATTTCTGACTTCTGTAGAATTCTATGTATTATTATAGACTATTCTATGCCAAGGTTTGATCTACACCTGCCGATTTCTGACTTCTGTAGAATTCTATGTATTATTATAGACAACCATTGTATGCCAAGATTTGATCTACACCTACCGATTTCTGACTTCTGTAGAATTCTATGTATTATTATAGACTATTCTATGCCAAGATTTGATCTACACCTACCGATTTCTGACTTATGTAGAATTCTATGTATTATTATAGACTATTCTATGCCAAGATTTTATCTACACCTACCGATTTCTGACTTCTGTAGAATTCTATGTATTATTATAGACAACTATTCTATGCCAAGATTTGATCTACACCTACCGATTTCTGACTTCTGTAGAATTTTATGTATTATTATAGACAACTATTCTATGGCAACATTTTATCTACACCTACCAATTTCTGACTTCTGTAGAATTCTATGTATTATTATAGACAACCATTCTATGCCAAGATTTTATCTACACCTACCGATTTCTGACTTCTGTAGAATTCTATGTATCATTATAGACTATTCTATGCCAATATTTGATCTACATCTACCAATTTCTGACTTCTGTAGAATTCTATGTATTATTATAGACAACCATTCTATGCCAAGATTTGATCTACATCTACCAAGTTCTGACTTCTGTAAAATTCTATGTATTATTATAAACAACTATTCTATGCCAAGATTTGATCTACATCTACCGATTTCTGACTTCTGTAGAATTCTATGTATTATTATAGACTATTCTATGCCAAGATTTTATCTACATCTACCGATTTCTGACTTCTGTAGAATTCTATGTATTATTATAGACTAATCTATGCCAAGATTTGATCTACACCTACCGATTTCTGACTTCTGTAGAATTCTATGTATTATTATAGACAACTATTCTACGCCAAGATTTTATCTACACCTACCGATTTCTGACTTCTGTAGAATTCTATGTATTATTATAGACTATTCAATGCCAAGATTTGATCTACATCTACCAATTTCTGACTTCTGTAGAATTCTATGTATTATTATAGACAACCATTCTATGCCAAGATTTGATCTACATCTACCAATTTCTGACTTCTGTAGAATTCTATGTATTATTATAGACAACTATTCTATGCCAAGATTTAATCTACACCTACTGATTTCTGACTTCTGTAGAATTCTATGTATTATTATAGACTATTCTATGCCAAGATTTGATCTACACCTACCGATTTCTGACTTCTGTAGAATTCTATGTATTATTATAGACAACCATTCTATGCCAAGATTTTATCTACACCTACCGATTTCTGACTTCTGTAGAATTCTATGTATTACTATAGACTATTCTATGCCAAGATTTGATCTACACCTACCGATTTCTGACTTCTGTAGAATTCTATGTATTATTATAGACTATTCTATGCCAAGATTTTATCTACACCTACCGATTTCTGACTTCTGTAGAATTCTATGTATTATTATAGACAACTATTCTATGCCAAGATTTGATCTACACCTACCGATTTCTGACTTCTGTAGAATTCTATGTATTATTATAGACAACTATTCTATGCCAAGATTTAATCTACACCTACCGATTTCTGACTTCTGTGTATTATTATAGACTATTCTATGCCAAGATTTTATCTACACCTACCGATTTCTGACTTCTGTAGAATTCTATGTATTATTATAGACAACTATTCTAAGCCAAGATTTTATCTACACCTACCGATTTCTGACTTCTGTAGAATTCTATGTATTATTATAGACAACTATTCTATGCCAAGATTTGATCTACACCTACCGATTTCTGACTTCTGTAGAATTCTATGTATTATTATAGACAACCATTCTATGCCAAGATTTAATCTACACCTACCGATTTCTGAATTCTGTAGAATTCTATGTATTATTATAGACTATTCTATGCCAAGATTTGATCTACACCTACCGATTTCTGACTTCTGTAGAATTCTATGTATTATTATAGACAACTATTATATGCCAAGATTTTATCTACACCTACCGATTTCTGACTTCTGTAGAATTCTATGTATTATTATAGACAATTCTATGCCAATATTTGATCTACACCTACCGATTTCTGACTTCTGTAGAATTCTATGTATTATTATAGACTATTCTATGCCAAGATTTAATCTACACCTACCGATTTCTGACTTCTGTAGAATTCTATGTATTATTATAGACAACTATCCTATACCAAGATTTTTTCTACACCTACCGATTTCCGACTTCTGTAGAATTCTATGTATTATTATAGACAACTATTCTATGCCAAGATTTGATCTACACCTACCGATTTCTGACTTCTGTAGAATTCTATGTATTATTATAGACAACCATTGTATGCCAAGATTTGATCTACACCTACCGATTTCTGACTTCTGTAGAATTCTATGTATTATTATAGACTATTCTATGCCAAGATTTGATCTACACCTACCGATTTCTGACTTCTGTAGAATTCTATGTATTATCAAAGACAACTATTTTATGCCAAGATTTAACTTAAACCTTCCGATTACTGACTTCTGTAGAATTCTACACATTATCAAAGACAACTATTCTATGCCAAGATTTGATTTACACCTACCGATTTCTGACTTCTGTAGAATTCTATGTATTATTATGGACAACTATTCTATGCCAAGATTTGATCTACATCTACCGATTTCTGACTTCTGTAGAATTCTATGTATTATTATAGACAACTATTCTATGCCAATATTTGATCTACACCTACCAATTACTGACTTCTGAAGAATTCTATGTATTATTATAGACAACCATTCTATGCCAAGATTTGATCTACACCTACCGATTTCTGACTTCCGTAGAATTCTATGTATCATTATAGACAACTATTCTATGCCAATATTTGTTCTACACCTACCGATTACTGACTTCTGAAGAATTCTATGTATTATTATAGACAACTATTCTATGCCAATATTTGATTTACAACTACCGATTTCTGACTTCTGTAGAATTCTATGTATCATTATAGACAACTATTCTATGCCAATATTTGATCTACACCTACCGATTACTGACTTCTGTAGAATTCTATGTATTATTATAGACTATTCTATGCCAAGATTTGATCTACACCTACCGATTTCTGACTTCTGTAGAATTCTATGTATTATTATAGACAACTATTATATGCCAAGATTTTATCTACACCTACCGATTTCTGACTTCTGTAGAATTCTATGTATTATTATAGACAATTCTATGCCAATATTTGATCTACACCTACCGATTTCTGACTTCTGTAGAATTCTATGTATTATTATAGACTATTCTATGCCAAGATTTGATCTATACCTACCGATTTCTGACTTCTGTAGAATTCTATGTATTATTATAGACAACTATTCTATGCCAAGATTTTATCTACACCTACCGATTTCTGACTTCTGTAGAATTCTATGTATTATTATAGACAACTATTCTATGCCAAGATTTGATCTACACCTACCGATTTCTGACTTCTGTAGAATTCTATGTATTATTATAGACAACCATTGTATGCCAAAATTTTATCTACACCTACCGATTTCTGACTTCTGTAGAATTCTATGTATTATTATAGACTATTCTATGCCAAGATTTGATCTACACCTATCGATTTCTGACTTCTGTAGAATTCTATGTATTATCAAAGACAACTATTCTATGCCAAGATTTGATCTACATCTACCGATTTCTGTAGAATTCTATGTATTATTATAGACAACTATTCTATGCCAATATTTGATCTACACCTACGATTACTGACTTCTGAAGAATTCTATGTATTATTATAGACAACCATTCTATGCCAAGATTTGATCTACACCTACCGATTTCTGACTTCTGTAGAATTCTATGTATCATTATAGACAACTATTCTATGCCAATATTTGATCTACACCTGCCGATTACTGACTTCTGAATAATTCTATGTATTATTATAGACAACTATTCTATGCCAAGATTTTATCTACACCTACCGATTTCTGACTTCTGTAGAATTCTATGTATTAATATAGACAACCATTGTATGCCAAGATTTGATCTACACCTACCGATTTCTGACTTCTGTAGAATTCTATGTATTATTATAGACAACCATTGTATGCCAAGATTTTATCTACACCTACCGATTTCTGACTTCTGTAGAATTCTATGTATTATTATAGACAACCATTCTATGCCAAGATTTGATCTACACCTACCGATTTCTGAATTCTGTAGAATTCTATGTATTATTATAGACAATCATTTTATGCCAAGATTTAAACTACACCTACCGATTACTGACTTCTGAAGAATTCTATGTATTATTATAGACAACTATTTTATGCCAAGATTTGATCTATACCTACCGATTACTGACTTCTGTAGAATTCTATGTATTAGTATAGACAACCATTCTATGCCAATATTTGATTTACATCTACCGATTTCTGACTTCTGTAGAATTCTATGTATTATTATAGACAACTATTTTATGCCAAGATTTGATCTACACCTACCGATTTCTGACTTCTTTAGAATTCTATGTATTATTATAGACTATTTTATGCCAAGATTTTATCTACACCTACCGATTTCTGACTTCTGTAGGAAGTTTAGAAATTTTCTTTTTGGTGTTATCAAAATGAATGCTTTTTTCTGATGAATCAGAAGTTCTGAAAGAAAAATAAGAAGGCTTGCAAAAAAAGAAAATGTGTGTGAGTATTGTCACTAAAGGTAATTAATCAATCAAATACCAATCAATCGATCAATTTATTTATTTATTCATCTATTTATTTGTGAATTAACGGCACTTTCTATAGCAATGATTTTATACTATGATTGCTGTTAACTCAACGTTACGCAATACAATACAGACATTGGGAACTGTGCTAGATACACCATGCATGAAATTCAGATTATGCATAAGAACTTCATACAAGAATGCATCTGATTGGATGTTACATATCTGAGTGACATTATGGCATTAATGAAATGCTTTGACACAAAAGAGTGTCAAGCAAGAAAGTTATCAAACCGCCAACGATGATATTTTTGTTTAACAAGTGCACCGCCAGGCGGTGGATCAATATACGGCCGCCTATGAAGAAATTGTGCTTGTGAAGAAATTTTTAGTTGAGCAAAAGGTCAATAATTCCTTCAAAAATAATTGTACATTCCTGGCTTACGACCCATTGAAGGTGAATATATTGTTTTTCAAGTTATGAACAATCAAAAGTCCCTGAAAATCCAAGATGGCTACCATGGCGGCCATATTGGACATGCCAGAATGCTGATTATCGAAAAGAACTATCCTCTAGTCATGATTAATCAACCATAAAAAAGCAGTATCTGTTGGATCAATAGTTTTCAAGTTATTGCGTGGACGATCAAAAGTCCCTGAAAATCCAAGATGGCTGCCATGATGGACATTGGCATACCATAATACGGCCCGCTCATATGAGTGGCCGTATAATAAAAATATCTCCTTCATCCACTTAATTCAAGTTTAACTAGAAACTGTTTTAGCACACTAAAACATATGTCTCCCCTTCCTTTCTATTTAATGCACTGCAAATTATATATACATGAATAATATTGACAATCATACCAAATATCTAAGGTCTAGCTCAAAAGAGAAACTAGGTCAAAAGACAAAAAAGTTCTGGTCCGGACGAAGTTTCCCTTAAAAAAGCACATAAATCTGACCTTCAGGTCAAAGGTCAAGGTCACATGAAGGTCCCTATGGTACACGACACACCGGCTCATGGTGATACATCCACAAGCCAAATATCTACGGTCTAGGTCAAAAGACAAATGAAAGTGTCAATGACACTGTGGCTCAACTTGTCAAGACAAAGACATGTACATGTATAGTATGTGACACAGCAATGACAAACATCTAGGTAATGACCTGATAACAAAGGTACATATAAAGTATTGTAACGGTCTGTACATAAATACCGATCGTTGCCTGTAACAAATGTATAAGTAAAGTATTGTAAAGGTGGGTGACAGTCAGATGCTAAACTAGAAAAAAATCTTTGAGTCCCAGAGTGGGTCTGACTGAACCCCAAAATATTTGTTCTCATCATAGCACAGTGATAACAAAGGCACCCCAAAACACACTCATTCCTGTCCCAAGGTGAAAACAAAGGTACCCAAGAAGTTTCGTGAAGATCAGTTCACAAATATGAGCTGTGTAGAAGTTGTGACAAAAAACTGATTGGACCTAATTTCGGTACAAAATGGCCACTGGCAGCCATCTTGAATTCTGGACTGCACCCAGAAACACTCGTTCTCGTCCCAAGGAGATAACAAAGGTACCCAAGAAGTTTTGTGAAGATCGGTTCATAAATACAGCCTCTAGCCTGAGCCATATTGACATGTGCACTTACAGTGTATAAGTAGCACTGAATAAATCAAAGTTCATCCAATTTGCATAATTTCTGCACGAGAAAAAAACCCTTACAATATGTGATGTATTCCATGTTACTAAACATTCATACAAAAATGTATTCAAATCAGAACTTTATTACAGAAGTTCTGCACAAAAGACTGATTTGCACTAATTTTGGTACAAAATGGCTGCTGGTGGCCATCTTGAATTTTGGACCACACCCAAAAACACTCGTTCTCATCCCACGGTGATAACAAAGGTACCCAAGAAGTTTCGTAAAGATCGGTTCATAAATACAGACTCTAGCCCGAGCCGTATTGACATGTGTACTTACTGTGTGTAAGTAGCACTGAAAAAATCAAAGTTCATCTAATTTTCATAATTTCTGCACGAGAAAAAAACCCGTATTATATGTGATGTATCCCATGGTACTAAACATTCACACAAAAAATTATTCAAATCAGCGCTTTCATATGGAAGTTCTGTGCAAAAATCTGAATGCACCAAATTTTGTACAAAATGGCTACCATCGGCCATCTTGAATGTCGGACCGGACCCAAAAACACTCGTTCTCGTCCCACGGTGATAACAAAGGTGCCCAAGGAATTTCGTAAAGATCGGTTCATAAATACGGCCTCTAGCCCAAGCCGTATTGGCATTTGCACTTACAGTGCTGAAAGTAACACCAAAAAACATCAAAGTTAGTCTAATTTGCATAATTTACGCACGAGAAAAAAACCCGTATTATATGTGATGTATCACATGGTACTAAACATTCATACAAAAAATTATTCAAATCATAGCTTTCATATGGAAGTTCTGTACAAAAAACAGATTTCTGCATCATCGGTACAAAATGGCGGCTGGCAGCCATCTTGAATTTCGGACCAAACCCCAAAACACTCGTTCTCGTCCCACGGTCATAACAAAGGTACCCAAGAAGTTTCGTAAAGATCGGTTCATAAATACGGCCTCTAGCCCGAGCCGTATCCAATTGTTGACGGACAGACGGACAGACGGACGGACGACGGGCCATGGCATAAGCTCAAATTTGGCTTCGCCAAAGTTGAGCTAAAAAGTTATGCACCGGACAAAGTTTCCCTTAAAAAGCACATAAATCTGACCTTCAGGTCAAAGGTCAAGGTCACATGAAGGTCACTATGGTACGCGACACACCGGCTCATGCTGATACATCCACATGCCAAATATCTATGGTCTAGGTCAAAAGACAAAAAAGTTATGCCCCGGACAAAGTTTGTATGAGAAGAAGAAGAAGAAGAAGAAGAAGAAGAATATGCACTAAAACAATATGTCTCCCTTCTGGGAAGGGGAGACATAATCATGGTATAAATACAGAACACAACTCGAGTAGAGTATGGAGACAGGAATCAATAGCCCTTGTTGGAGTTTTTCCTGTATTTCATGCATGTCTTCAGCTTGCTGAAGACATGCATGAAATACAGGAAAAAATCCAACTTGGTTTATTGATTCCAGTTCCCCATACTTTGCATATCAGACAGCTTTGGCGGTGGAAGAAGTATGCATACCACCAAACTATAGCAAGTAACATCAAGCCTGGAAATAAGCAATCTGTCATTTACAGAATGAGGTTCCGATGCTATCCCATACAGTGGGCTCGAAATTCCCCCAATTTATCCTCTGGGTACCTCTTTCTGTTTACGTCTGAGAACCTGAATCAGACTGAGGTTCACAAGGGTAAATTAATGCTATGCAGGGTAACATTGGCAAATTCACTCTCTAAATTGACTTTCTGAATTGACTCTCATTCTGCAGATGACAGTCTGCTTATTTCCAGGTTTGGTAAGGATAACACTTTTCAACATTCTAAATGAACACAATGTAAGTAAGATATACAGTACGTGGAGAGTGTATTATCACTAAATCACCCGCTGAGTTGAGATTCCATCCAAGCAATAATTGCAAATTTGTGGCAAAGCATAACAAGCACAAGCAAAGTGTCAGCCAATGGACCTCCGGGTTAAACCCGGAGGTCCATTGGCTGAAACATTGCTTGAGTTTTTAGTCGATATATACAAAACTTGAAAGTTATAGTTTGGGTGATAACTCCACTCCGCGGATGATTTAGTTCCAATCCACTCTCCACATACTATAAAATTGCACTGGCTCAAGAGCACTAATATGTAAAGTTGCAATGTAGCTTTCACACGAGCCTCACTATTTATTTATTTATTTATTTATTTAATTTATTTATTTATTTATTTGTGTTTATAGGTCACATATTTCTGTACAATGGCTAATCGTGACCACAACATGGCGAGAAAGTCAAGTTCAATCAAAAGTTTATAGCCATGTTACCCAATTTGGAGGACTTCCACCCCAAACACTGGTGACTGGGTCCCATTTTATCAGTAAACCAAAGCTTGTTATCGCTGTAAACCAGCACTGCTTCAGTTTTGAGGGCACCTACAGGGAGGGTAAATGGTTAAAGACTCAGTTTGTCTTCAGGATAAAACTAAATGCCGAGTATTTCCCAGGGTTCCTCACGAGGGGTCACATGATATGGTTTTGTTGAAATTGTTTGAAAAATAATATTTTGTTAACTGCTGAATTTGCATATTACGCGGGCGGATGCGGCCGATACTTTTTTAAGTTTACACTGGTTATAAAATGAGAGCATGCAGCAGCCAAAATGACCATGTGCGAGGGCCTGAGAAACAGATTTTTAACTTTCTTAGGCCTTATGTACTGTTGGAAAGTTCTCTCACAGCTCTTTCCAACAGTATATAATAAAAACACAGGACTAATTGTTTCAAGGATGAGGTTAATTCAAAGATTTTCAAGGACCTTCTCGTGACAATTTGAGGATCTTTCCGATACTTATTTTCACTATTCCAATTTAGGCTTAATAAAATTAAAATTCTGTTTCTCAGACCCTCCCGCATGGTCCTTTTGGCTGCCGCATGCTTTCTTTTTATGACCAATGTAAACTTAAAAAAATAAAAATTAAATGGTTTATGTCTGATATTTTTTAAAAGTTAATAAAACTGATTAATTTGTCCCTTGAGTGCAACAAGGCTTTGCAATGCTTTAGCATTGCAAAGCCTTGTTGCACCCAAGGGACGAAATACACCACCACCCTTGATATTCTGTAGATTATGAGGCCTAAAACATAAAATAAACCAAGAACATGAACTTCTGATAGCAAAGAAATAATTACAAAAGGAAAATATAAAATAAAAAACCTCTCGCCCGCATGCAATTTTACAAAACTTGGCCTGAGAAACAGAACATTTACTTTGTGTGGCCTTAGTTTCATATTATTTGGAGTAAAATTATGATTAAGATTACAGGTATCAGTTAACTGGTAGAGTGCTAAATTAGTTTTACACATCAAAATTTGTTCACAGGTCTTTGTCTTGTTACACTTTACGGGAGAGCACCTACAGTTAAAACCAGAAGTCCTGTCATGAAATGTGCACAAATAGCACGTTTATATGTGCGTTAATGTGCACATTATGGCCCAAGTAAAGCTATCAAATTCTGTACATATGGCCTGTGCACAAGCAATGTTTCAGCCAATGGACCTCTGGGTAACCCGGAGGTCCATTGGCAGAAACATTGCATGCGTTTGCTATGAGTAACCAGGAGAACCTGCCGTGCTCTGAATGCCATTCGATATTGCAATTGCGCGCAATTCCAACGATCAATTAAGCCTAGATATGTGCACTATTCGTGACAGGACTTCTAGTTTTAACTGTACTGGCACACACACTCCCAACAACTGTAAAAAGGCAAATTCATACAGACTAAATATTTTCACTTCAAAGATAATACGAAGCAAATCCACAGAATATGAAGAATTAAACTCTTTGGTAGAGTGCTAAATTATTTTTGGCCATCAAATTTTGTACACATGTCTTTGACTTGTTACAATTTATGGGAGAGTGCCTATGGGCACTCTCCTATAAACTGTAACAAGGCAAACCCTTTCAAACTAAATGATATCACTTTGAAGATAATACAAAACACATCCACTGAACATAAGCCTTCAAGTTGTGGCACCTCATCTTCAGATTAAAGCCCAGATATGGGCTTCCAGCACTCTACCAGTTAACCCACTGAGTATTTTCAAGACATTTTTCATCAGATCTGGTCATGGCTGAAAAGTTTATCTAATATCCACTCAAGGAATCGGTGGTGATAAAATCCATTCTATTTACAAGGCAAAAATTTGATTAAATGTGCCAAAATTATACTTATTTCAGTAGCGAGCAAAATCCTGTCCTCGCAGGAATATCCACCAGCAGCATGCAAGAAGTTAACCCTTTAAAGACCCAATGCAGACGATATCAAAATTTATTATTTTAAAAAACATTTTTTTAAATTTTTCAAAAAATTTCAACAAAACCATATCATGTGACCCCTTGTTGGAATGAGCTGGGTGAGCTCGTTCCAATGAGGGGGTCACATGATATGGTTTTGTTGAAATATTGTGAAATATAATATTTTTTGAACTGCTGAATTTGCATATTACGCTGGCGGATGCAGGCGATTCGTTGGGTAAAGGGTTAAATTGTAGTGTCTGGTAGGCAAAATTTATTCATATGTCTTGGCCTTGTTACAGTTTCTGGGAGAGTGCCTAAAGGCAATCTCCTATCAATTGTAAAAAGGCAAATTCATACAGACTAAATATTTTCACTTCAAAGATAATATGAAGCACATCCACAGAATATGAAGCTTTTAAGTTGTGGTACAGCAGAACCCTGTTAATTGAATAGCAACTTTGCCAATGAAATTTATTCAATTGACAGGAGTATTCAATTAACAGGGATTGTGTCACTTTCGTGTATTCTATAGATAAACTTAGCATTTATTCTACTATATCTTGTTTGACAGAGCTCCATGAGCTCTGTCAAACAAGGTATGATGGATTAAATGTGTCTGTTGGATGTACTGAGGCCAAATAGGTCTATAAACAAAGGAAAACTGGGGAGAGTCAGGGTAATTTTGAGACAGGTTACAAGATTTTTTATTCAATTAACAGGAGGTTTACTCTATAACCTATATTCAATTAACAGGTCAAATTTGTACTGGAGGTATGGTAAATGGTTTTGTGTTGGGAAATTATATTCAATTAACAGGGTTATTCAGTTAAGAGATATACATTAAGTGGGCTCCACTGTACTAGAAATAAAGAATAAACCCCAAATGTGGGCTTCCAGCACTCTACCAGTCAAAAAAATGGACTGCTTTCAATCATAAAAAAATGTCGTCTGAGGAATGGCAAATCCTTCGAACTGTGCAATGACCACAAAAGATATGGTAGATTTCTGTACATTTATTTATTCAAAGATGAGGTATATTTTTGGAAGTTTCATTATATTCTCTTCCTCTTGTCAATATACACAATTGCATTAAGTTTCGTAACAATATATGATCTGAATTAATTGAGTTTTGGTGACTTGGGTGATTTTAGTTTTTTATGTTATAGACAAACAGTTTAAAAAACTTTTATATAAGACTATCGGGTGATACCCGGCGTTGCACGGGATAAGAAGGTTATATCAGCCGTTTTCGAAATAGAAGGTCAAGGTTACCAATTTCAAAGTCAAGGTCACCCCACACGGGCACCCCGATAAAGTAAAAATGATCGATGGGCCAATATACCTGCACATATGAAATTTTAGCCCGATCGGCCCAGCCGTTTTCAAAATAAAAGGTCAAGGTTACCAATTTCAAGGTCAAGGTCACCCTGCACGGGCACCACGATAAAGTAAAAATGATCGATGGGCCAATATACCCGCACATATGAAATTTTAGCCCGATTGGCCCAGCCATTTTCAAAATAAAAGGTCAAGGTCATCAATTTCAAGGTCAAGGTCACTCCGCACAGGCACGGCACCCATCCCACGTTACTCGCAGGGCCGAATTACTCCTGTGTACAAAATTTGAGATCGATTGGTCGAGAAACGGAGGAGTTCACCCAGAACAAAGAGAGAGAGAGAGAGAGAAAGAGAGAGATTAAGATACAGATACAGACATTCGCATTTATATATTAGATGGCTGGTGCAGATTTATGCAGATGAGAAAAACCTGTATACTATGTTATGTATACAGTGCTTGCTGTTTACCTAAAATAATCAAATCCAAACCATGATTTGTAAGTTGTCAGATCCTGGAGATTTTTATAAATATTTCGCTACACTCTGACAGTCCACATCCTGTGACTTTGCAATTGTTTTAGGCAGGTTTTGGCCAAGACGGTTACCAAGATTTGCCCCAAGAAACTGATGAAACATTTTGAATTTAACCTTTGAGTTAACCCTGAGACTGCATGTTGGGGCACCTGTTCTGTTGTAGTAATAGTGATCAAAGTCAGAATTAAGACCTTAAAGGTTAATAAACAGCTGCGCCATGAGCACATGATATGCCCGTTATTAATTACAAGAGGGAAGCACACAATATGAGTATACATGTGTACTTGTCAGGCATTTTTATATTCTTGTTCAATAATCATAACCAACAACATACTGTGTTCATTAATTTGGAAATAAATTATTTGAATTTCATATATATATCTTATGTCTATAGAGATCATAACTTCAAGAAAAAATTGTCCGACATGTGGAAAATTGCCTATATTCTGACGAATAAAATCCCATAACTCTTGAATGACAAATCGAATAGCGACACAAATTGAAAGGGAGCTTCCTTCCATCAACATATACTTTCCACCAAAAATCACAAAAATTGCTCCAAGAGTTTTTGAGTTATTGTATGACAAGTGGACGGACAGACAGATGGATGGATGGACAGATGGATGGATGGACAGACAGTGGTATACCATAATACAACCGTTTTTTCAAAACGGACGAATAAAAAGTGTAACTGCTATTTTTATAACTTAGATGTGAGTCTTCCATGGAAGACGTGTGTCGCCTGCACTATATTTTAATATTTCAGAAAGAATTCTAAGTGGAAAAGGAGCATAACTCTGGAAAAAATACAGCGGATCAAAAAATAAACTAGGAGGTGCACAATGCCATTATGTGATAAAGAATCACTGAAAGTGTCATCAAAATCCATCCATAGGTTAAAGAGGAGTGGCGGATTAGAGAAAGTGTGACGCGGACGACGCGGACGACGACGACAAAAGTAATCCGTATATGTTGCTCCCCACTTCGTGGGGCAGGCGACACAACAATATGGCCTACAATGGTAGGCCCCTGCGAATATTTGAATATGACCGAATAGATTACTGCACACTATTCACAAATCGAATTGAATATCAAATCAAATACAAAACAATCATTATCATAGTACTTTTAACAGAAAAAAAAATCACATTTAAGTCCAGTGCATACCATTAAGTTAACCTGTCACAAACAATATATTATTAAATTGTCCTTTCTGCATCAACAGACTAGCATCTCGTCCTCTGAGTTCTAATGTGTTCTATGTGCCAGGAGGCACATAGAACACATTGGAAGTCAGGGGACGATCTGATAATGCGAATTCCAAGAGGGGCAGATTTATGCAAACATTTGGCTGTTGGTGCCATATTTAATGCACAAATAACAAAATTCTCTGTGCATCTCAGCGAGTTTGGGTTCATTTCAGAACTTCCTGATTCCAAAGGGTGTCTAAATTCCAAGGAAGTTCCAATTATGTCATGGAATAACCATTTTAATTAAAGAAACAGTCACCACAGAATCGAAAACGGGCCATTTTTTGATACTCAATGTTGTGTATTCGCTATGACTCGATAATTCAATCGACTGCTGGAAATCAGAGACAGTCTAGACCTCGAGCATCATTATTTCTTTAAGTTGGTTATTGTAACACTACAGGCTATATGATATATATGTTCTGATGTTGCAATTTGAGATTCACTTTAAAAAGTTTGTAGATTATTTAACCCTTTACCTAACATGAAAAGCAGAAGACACTTGCAAACAAAATTCTTGAATAACTAATTTTTTACAATTTTTTGTCTCAAAAATTGCGACATCGACGCCGTAGCTGCGACGGGTGGTGCAATTTCACAAAATTATAAGTTCATCAAGGGCCATAACTCCCAGAAAAATAATTGGAAGAACACATGCATAGAACTGTGGCTAGACATCAATAAGATACACTTACATGCCAAATATAAAGTCATTCCATCAAGTATTTCAAACGTTATTGAGTTTTGAAACTCGTTGGTCACAGACAAACTCGTTGGTCACAGACAGACCGACCGACCGACCGACAGACCGACAGACAGACAGACAGACAGACAGACAGACAGACAGACAGACAGACAGACAGACAGACCGACATTGCCACTTATAGAGCTGCTAGTCGCAGTTAAAAACATAGGTTATGACTCCTCTTTGGAACGTACTCGACGAGCTCATACCAAAGAAGGGTCATAACCTATGTTTTTGAGACAAAAAATGAAAAAATAATGAAAATTAATTGGCGAATATTTGGGCGGTTTGGGCTGTTACGTTGGGTAAAGGGTTAAGCATAAGATTTATCTTTTTCACGTTGATATTCATTGCATGTCGATGACGAGAACATTGAAGAAAATACTGAAGATATTCAAGGCCACACAAAGTAGATCTTCTGTTTCTCTGGCCATTATTTGTGAAATTGCATGCGGGCGAGAGGTTTTTTATTTTATTTTTTATTTCGGTAATTACTTCTTTGCCATCAAAAGTTCATGTTCTTGCTTCAAGTTTTAGGCCTCATAATCTACCGAACAGCATGGGTGGTGGTGTATTTCATACCTTGAGTGCAAGAAGGCTTTGCAATGCTAAAGCATTGCAAAGCCTTCTTGTACTCAAGGTACAAATTCATCAATTTTTTTAACTTGGGTAAAATATCAGACATAAACCATTTAATTTTAATTTTTTTTAAGTTTAAATTGGTTTTAAAAAGAGAGCATGCGGCAGCCAAAAGGACCATGCGTGAGGGCCTGAGAAACAGATTTTTAATTTTTTTAGGTCCAATAGATATTCAGTCCAACTGTTGAATCAAATTTGAATCAAATTCAAATCGAATATTGGGATTGAATCAAATATCATTTTGAATACCAAAGATTCACAGGGGCCTAAACAAGGGCCATTTCCAAAAAGGTCTTATTTTCAAGGGGGCTGGAATTTCATTTAATTAATATTAAAACTCTTCTGTGGACTAATCGTAGTACAGTGGAGCCCACTTAATTGGATATCTCTTAATTGTATATCCCTGTTAATTGAATAAAATTTTCAAACACAAAACCATTTACCATACCTTCAGTACAAATTTGATCTGTTAATTGCATATGGGTTGGAGAGTAAACTCCTGTTAATTATATATAAATTTTTGTAATATGTCGAAAACATTACTGTGACACGTACCAAATTCCCCTTATTTATCAACCTTTTTGGCCTCACTACATCCAGTACAGGCTTTTATTCTATTATATCTTGTTTAACAGAGCTCTATGAGCTCTGTCAAACAAGATATAATAGAATAACTGCTCAGTTTACCTCCAGAACACAGGAAACTGACCAAATCCCTGTTAATTGTATACTCCTGTTAATTGAATAATTTTCACTGGCAAAATGGATATTCAATTAAGAGGATTCTACTGTACCGAGATAGTCAAACAAAACTCAAGCATATAATTCTTACTCATCAAACAGCCTCGTTCTTCGACGTTTCAGTCTTTTAACTGGACTATTTTTCTCTAGAACAGGAGTAGTGGTAGATGTTCTGAAATACAAAATGAATTATGATAGATAAAACTAAGTCAGATGCACAATAATTTTGTATTACACAAGTTTTTAACCTTTTGGGCCATGATGGTATACTCCATGCCAGTTCAGAGTCATCAACTGGTCGAGTCTATATTCGTTACTTGGGGGAAGACATACTAATTAAAATAATTTGATTCTGTTGTGTTGAGTTTTGTTATGTATCTTTTCTGTGATTTTTCTCTATGCCTTCCACTGGCAACATGTTCCTTCATCTGCAACCTTTCTCATTTTTAAAAAAAAATTTTTGTGGGGTGTAATGACATTTTTGATAGAGATGAGCCGATTAGTAAAATGCCCCATAAGACGAATGCCGATTATTTTAGACAACAATCGGCGGATACCGAATGCCGATGTCAGATGGTTTCTTTATTATTCAAGCTTACTGCAGAAACTGGCTGATTTACAGTAATCACAATCCCCATCAACCCAGAAGATAACACACTTTTACCGTACTGCCTGTGTCGAAGCCCATACTTGTGTCGAACCCCACCCCCCGCTTTTTCAGATTTGTGAACCAGGGTGCCCTACTCGAGTCAAAGCCCACCTCCCAAGTTTCAAATTGGACGAAAGTTGTTTGAGACAAGACGTCAAATTTACAGGCATCAAAATGGAAAAATAGCTTGACTTGTTGCAACACTGTACTTACCAAATAGAACTGCAATACTGTATTATGTATATTTTTTGGAGTTGAGATTTTTGTGTTGTTAAATTCGTCTTTTGTGTAATACATTATGTCTGTGTTCAGTGTAATAAGTCTTTATTAAAAAATTATCCCAAGCAAAATTGACTTGTTTATTTTTTTGTCGACCTCGTTTTTGGAAGCTGTCACTTGTTTCAAATGAGAGTGCAGGCTGCTGTCAATAGTTGTCTGAAACACGCCCACAACATATAGCCCAAGAACATTAGGTTTCACTAGGGAAAAAAATCGGAGAAAGCTGATTTTTTCAGGGAATGTCGAGTACATGTCACTGAACGATTAGACAAAAGTCCCCTAAAATCCCAGTTGAGCTTTTTTTTCTACAGCCTTTTTTCGAAAACGCGTTTGAAAAAAATTTAAAAAAATCGCACAAACTTTGTAACCTCGAATTGATCCAACTGTATTTTTTGTTTACGCGTATTTCGAGCTACATAATGTTTAATATACATTTACCTAGAGGAAAATGTGCATTCTGTGACAATTTCTGCGAAAAATTATTGAAAATTCACAAAAAAGTATCGGATTTACGCAAAAAATGACGATTTTCCTAACGGATTTGCCCAAAGGGTCGTAGTACAGAACGGGATGTTAGTTGGACAGACGATAAAAAATCCACCACCATTTGAAGACTTTTATCATTGCTTACAAAATAGACATTATGGAAGACCCCCTCTGCTTCTGGCCGAGTTCCCCTTTTGGCATAAAATTCGTCAGCATGAGAACTCAACTATTTTCGGGCTTGGGACCGAACAGACACGTCTGTGTCTGGCAGCATTAGATCAATAAATAATATTTACAGAATGTACAAAAATCAATAAATAATATTTACAGAATGTATAAATCAATCAACATGGATTAAGTTACATTGACTATTATCAACGCTATATACAGAAATGACATGACCTATATACATATTATTCATCGAACTCAGAAATTTCCGACAGGACAGTGTTTCTGTGGTTGTTACAAGAATCCGAACTGCAATTACACAAACCTGAGCAAGAGAGTCCTGCCTTCTTACACCCACACCTTTTTGTACAAGCACTCTTGCAACCACAACTGATCAGATTCAGTAGGTTATCGGGGGCACATGGCTTTGTGGCTGCAGTCGGTACAAGAAGTCCATTGTCTAGCGACCACTCCCAATCCGTCGGAAGAAGCGAAGTGCCCAGCCATTGTTGGACCTGGAGATAACATCTGTAGACATGTTGTTGTGCAGCATCGCTGCTTGGTGGGAGTGAGGCTAGGTCGATGGGTTTATTCAGTTTAGATTTTGCTACATAACGCTTGTAAGTGACATATCTATATTGGTCGAGAGAGGAAACAGTTTTACTCCCGTATAAGATCAGGAGAAGTTGTTACCTGGCAGCGGCTACTGCACTTGGTGTACTGTCATCCGCCAAAATTGTGTCGGCATACTGTTGTGAGTCGCTAGTAACATCGGAGACAATTGTACTGAATACTTTCTTCTTACCAACTCGAAAGAGTGCAGAAGTAGTGTCACAACCACTTATAGAATGTGCTACAAGGAGGTTGCTTCTATGGTCACCCATTTTGGTTGCTATTTCACTAACTGAAACTAGTAAGTTTGGGGTAATGGAACACATCATGTGAATATTACATCCCGGTTGAACTCGAGAGGTAAGAATGACTAACAAGTCTGTGTCTGTTCCCACAACGACAACATTGTTGTCATCTTGAGCGATGTCAAGTGCAGTTTCGGCTATCAGTACATCAGCATCAGCCTCGGCCTGCTTGGACTGAATATTGATAGCAGATAGCTCCTGCATTAGAAGATCGATCAGTTGGGTTTTGTTCTTGGCATTTGCAAGGAAATCGGATTGGGGTGTGGTGGCTGGTAACTCGGGTGAGATATTGATATCAATGGAATACCTGTCTTTAGATCTACGGGCTTGTTCCACGCCCTTTGTCGACATTGTACAAGCATAACCATCAAAAACAACCACGACGTTCGCCCCAAAATGTCTCACTAGATAATTGGAATACGATGTACATATGTCCTTATATGACGACTGTTTACGCCATACAACTGCCCTCAATAAAAATCCACCATCTACAACAAACAGAGAATGTTCTGGGATTTTAGTTTGCTCGGAACCGTATGTTTTGAGGATCTTACCGAGCGTGCTTTTCTGTGTCTTCCTCATTCCAGCAGAATTAAACAATGCTGGTGGTTTCGGGACGAGTTCATATTTGAGATACTCTTCCATCTCTGCTTGTGACTGAATAACACATGTGATGCGGTTGAACAGAATTGTGGGGTCAATCACTACCTTACTTCCACGGACTTTGATGCTATTTGCCATCGATGCGAAAGACTTCACAGTGTCAACACGTCGTAGTTTGATGCTGTTGAACGTTTTGCTTACAACATTCGATACGCAACATTCACCAATTTTGCGAACTTGGTCACAGTTCACAGTTTCGTCGGCCACAAGCCCGGTCGCTATAGAGACTAATTGTAGTGGATCTCTATTCTGAAAGGGGGAATGCACTCTGAGCCAGTTCAATAATTTGGTGATATCATTGGCATCAGTCAATTGTGAACTTTGACGGAGATCCCGATGTTGTTCGCCATGACCAGTGTGAACATGAACAAAATTTTCGAGAGCATTACATATCGGAAGGCAAAGAGGTAGTCCATGTACCCATTTCGCAACAGTACTATCGGTTATTCCCCTGCCATGTATGAGACCACCAGGGAGCTTGAACATTCTCATTAAACACTGCTCTATGGTCTGATCAGAATATATCCCGTCCCAGAATTTATCTGAGCGCCTTATGGTAAAGTAACCTTTCTCAGTGAAGAACTTCAAATCATCCTGTTGCATTATTTCTGTTAGCTCATTCATCTGCTGCAAATAGAGATGAGAACTTTTTGCGTATGCAAAATGACCACCTGCGTGAAATACTGGAATCATATTGCGAACACAATATGTGTGGAGTTCCCAGTCGCCTGTGCGCTCTGCTCTCAAGAGAACAACTGGAGAAGACCTATTTGCTCGTAGTATTGTACCCAAAGCTTTCCTGTGCGCCCTACGGACGCATTCTGGAGCAGTTCGTGTAATTTTGACAGTAGAAGGTTGACACTTTCTTAATTGACAGCGTCAGCTGTTGTACAGTCACCTCTGGCAAGTCCACAGAATATTTCATTGACTTCTGTGCAGTCTATGTTATCTAGTGTTCGGCTTTCTTCAAACACAAGTTTTGTAATGGCAATTTGTGTTAGCATATGGGCACGAACTGCTCTTGAATATGCATGACCACTGATCAAATGATGGATTGACCCACCAGCATAAACAGTCCCCCAAAGTTCATCCAAACCGCTACCAGCCATGATCGAACCAATTGCCTCTAAATATGACATAATCATATGTAAGCCGCCGAGTCTAACGAAAACTTTTGTCAACTTATCTGACGAAGACACAATCTCCACTGCTTTGATATAAAGTGGTTGGTCAAACGTCACTGGACAAACGTTCAGTCCCTGTTTCTCACATTCAGTTTGCATCTTGAGTGTAGGCGAACACCACATTATGTGATTTAATCGAACATGGAAATTGAAACAATGATGCTATAATACGGTATTTGAATGAGAAAAGTCGATGCCGTTTGAATTTGAGTTTAGGGGGTATGGTTAATATTTCACACGTTTCACCAGTTCATTATGGAATAAATGACTATTGTTATATATCATTATAAAGCCACTGCTTTTCTGCAATTTTTGATATATAATTTAACTCCCAAAGTAGTCGTAGATTTGATTTAATGGACGTTGTGTACCGTTGTGTGTATGAAAACAATAAATTTTTTTTCGTAATTTTGTACATTTTCGGGAATATTTCACCATTGAGTGTGAGGATTGGTACAAAGTTGGCATTTTCTGTTGGGGATATGTATTCTCAATATAATTCAGCACGATATTCTCACCCTACTAAGGCGAATAAGAATGAGAAATATGGAGCTGGGTCGAATTTTTTTTTAAATTTTTTTTTTCATCAAAAAAACGCTATAACTAAAAAAGCTCAACTCGGATTCGCGGGGACTTTTCACACTTTATCCGCAATGTGTGTCCCGGAAACATATAAAAAAAATCAGCTTTCTCCGATTTTTTTCCTTACTTTCTCATTTTTATGTCTAATGTGCCTGGACTAATATAGTTTTCACAGTGGTCGAATATCATCAGAAAGATACTGATTGAACACTGCCACTTTCGAGTGGTGCACAACTCACTGTAAAAGAACACTGCCACTTTCGAGCATGCACATCTCATTGTGAAAAACAGGTGTTCAGAAATTAATGAGAAAGTGGTAATTAAAAATAAAAAATAATTACAACTCTGGTATTTGAGAATTATATAACAATTCAACCAGGAATATCATTTATGACATATTGGTTCAATAAATCATGCTCATTTATCATTTCATCATGCTCTGCAACTTTCAGCGTAAAATCAAATTTTCGAATGTTGCCAAGGGAGGCAACTATTTTGTCATTCATATTCCGCTGTGTAAATTTTATCAGATCTTCATATTAAGATTTTTTTATTGATTTTGTGTGAAGCTTTATTTTGTTTTATTCATAATAAAATGTACATATTTAAAAAAACAGCTATTTTTAAACAGACTATGTTTGCCTGTTTTCAAGGGGGTGGTTTTCAGTGTTGTCAACTTACGTCCATTTCTGGCTTCGAGAGTAACCTGTACAAAAAAAAATGAAAACAACACCACATGGTTTTCTGTTTGTTTTATTCATTAAATTGAGGATTAAAACCCGAAATCTGAACTGTATGTACAAGATAATTATGAGAATTTTTAAAGCAAATTCTATAAAATTGGTAGGTGGTTCCCAAAGAAACGTAACATACCCAGTGGATACTTAGTTGTCTTATATCGACAATTTCCGACGCATCCCAACGCAACTTGCAAGCACTAAGCATATCCCCCCCCCCCCCCCCCCCCCCACTCCCCCACACACCACTTTGCAATTTATCCACCGCAAGCACCCCAGGGCTTCGACACGAGTCAGTACGGTAATACTCACTTAAATAAATTAAATAACAGACATCAAAGGGTTAATTTTATGTCAATGAAGCACCATTAGTGCAGAATATTTTCGATTTAAAATAAACAGCTAACAACTGAGTCGAGAACTCATCACGTGTATCGTCACGGTAAATTGTGTTCTGAACCTTTGATGCGGTTTACATCAACACTGGAAACAATTCATTTCAAAGTCGGGTCTTTGCAGAATCGCCCCCTACACGGGCTTTGAAGTCGACTATCAGTTATTTGGAAGAAAATGTTTTGTGAAAATCAAAAGCCGTTGTTGGAACCACACGTTTTAAAGTGGGAGTTTCTCTTCGGTAAACCCATATATGGGATTGTGTCACATGAGTCATGACGTTGCACTGCATTATCTATTTTTATCATGTGCTCCACACAACTCAACATGAGAAAAATTCAGTGGCTTCGTGTTCATAAATCCCACCCCGAATGGCCCGATATTAAACTTTTTGCACCCAAACCTTTCACAATTAACATGGATTACTAATATGGAGGAATTATCTGTCCAATATATATTTAATGAAACGAAGAGCATGGTTGAAAGAAATATTGCAACATTTTGCAGAATGAAGTACAGTTTGGGCAGTGAAGAGCATCCGTATTGACATGATGGATAAAAAACAACTCAGTCCACAGTTACACAATCAAAATCTTTAATATAATATTCTGCCTTTTCTTTCACGAACCATCATTTACATGGTATCAGTAACAGACGAGTTACGTACCGATCGCTTGCCACTGGTTGTCCCATGAAGTGGAAGAAAGTTCATCCATAACACTTTCACTTTCAATGAGTTTCAGACAATCGGTGAGGGCCGATGTTGAATCCTGAGTGCCGATGGTGAACCAATGGGTGCTTATCGGCCGAGTGCCGATGTTACACCGATTAATCGTCTCATCTCTAATTTTTGACTGCCAGGATCATCTTGTGTCAGACAGTTTTACAAGTGGGGAAAGCCGGAGTACCCAGGGAAGAACCGTGAGAAACTGCAAGTCTCTCGAACCTGGGTTCTTACAGTCCAGGACCAAATAAATTCAAGGACTTTTCAAGGACTTCTCAAGGACATATCACCATTTTTCAAGGATGTTTTTTTTAAAATGTACATTTGGAATACAACCATTTTTAGAAGCATGCTGGGTGGAGATGTTGTGAAAAAAGTGTAAAAATGGTGGTGAACAAGGGCTGATATATGTTATGGTTCATGGTTGAACAAGTAACTTTCAAGGTGAGAACGTGCAATTACAATGCTGACCACTTTTGTGAAGTTTCATGAAAATGTGGCTAAAACTGTGGAAGTAGGTCACTCCACAAGTTTACATAAAAAAAATCCAATATAGCTGCCAGTTGGCCATCTTGAAACTAGTGCTGAAACAGTTGGCACATTTTTGTAACCAGCTAACAATCAGGCATAACTGGATTTCAACCGGATAACCATTAATTTCAACTGCTGGTATTATTGCATTGTCTATGATGCAAAATCAGTAAGGAATGGCGAGAAAACAGTTTAAAACACTGCCACCTGACTTTCGCAAAACGTATACAAACGAACACCATCAAGTGCCAATGGAAATCGTCAATGTGCAAGCGATCGTCAACAATTTATATGACTGCAATGGTCCCACATAATAATGATGATACATCGTAACTGTGATCACCATGCATTTCCCGGACACAAAAACAGGTCTTGCCATTTGAAAGTTAAAAAATTTATAGTAATTTATATATTTTTTATACTTACCAATGACCCAGACTTAGCTGGTGCTAACTCCAACAAAACCAGGGCCAAACACAAATTTTGCCCCCCAATCCCCAAAATTTGCATCCAAAACAAAAAGAAATCATGTCCTAAAGGACCTCCATAGTACGCCTCTACTGCGCATGCGCAGTGACGCAGTCGTCCCGAAATTGGCGCCAATTATCATTCTTACTGGCAGTGCCTGGTCAGCGCTATGTACTCAGCGGGGAGGCAAGAGTTCCCAACTCCAGGGAGGGCCATCCCCGTCTGGGTCATTGGTAAGTATAAAAAATATATAAATTACTATAAATTTTTTAACATTTTTATACTGTACCAATGACCCAGACTTAGCTGAATAGTAAACAGGCTGGAGGGCCTAGGACATAGAGGAAAATCCAATAAGCTCAACTATATAGTAAAGAGGTAACCCCTTAAGGAGAAAAGGAGTATTAGGCTTTACATGTATCTTTCTTATTTAATATTAAATTAGAAAGATACACTACCCTTAATAATTGAGCACAATAACATTCATGTTCTCTATTAACATCCAGTATAACCCTTATACTAATTATTTTTAAAGCAAGCCAATATATAAAGTAGTCCAGAGAATTGAGACTCTTTATAATCATTTAAAAGTGTCCGAGTATTGTATATTAAAGCCCGTTTGACACTTGACATATACAAATGCTTCACACCGAGCTACACTTTAAAAATAAGACATGAATGAAATTAAACATTAATATTACACTTTAAAACCATCCCGGAAGCGACTCAGAAATACTGTCTTGGAGGAGGCATTCCCTTGCTTTTCACTATAAAGCAGGTGACCTAAGGGAACACCCGCCCCCCCCCCCCCCTTCCATTTCCCCTTGCCCTGGGTCAAATAGCCCAGAGCGAAGAGGGCAGCCGGACGGAGTCACTGCCGGAACAGAAAGCCTGCATAACTATAGTTGCAACTGTTTAGTGGACGACATTCTGAGCAACAGATAACGGACCTAAACAATGCAGGTCTCCAGAAATGGACTCAATATTTCTGAGATAAAAATTCGTAAATGTGGATGGCTGAGACCAATAAGCAGCCTTCATTAAATCTGTAATAGCAACACTATTAGCATAAGCCCAGGAAGTAGAAAGAGCTCTTACTTCATGAGCAGAAATCTTAAGCACAGACTGCTGAGAAGAAGATAAATCTTCATAAGCAGTACGGATAGTTAACTGAATCCATCTAGCAATAGAATGGACTGAAATGTCCTTTCTATTAGGCATCAAAGACAGAAAGAAACGTTTCCGTCCCTTTCTGATGAACTGAGATCTCTGTTTATAGATACGTAGTGCTCTAACAGGACAGAGTAAAGGCCTACGCCCGTCTGAAGACGGAAGAGCCTTAATAACAATAGGTTCCGGATATTTATTAGGAGCCTGATTCTTAGCTAAAAAACCCACATTAGTAGTGAAGGTGATAGTGTTCCCAACACTACGATAATGAGAATCATCCACCGATAGTGCATGAAGCTCACTGACTCTTCTGGCAGAAGAGAAAGCTAAGAGAAAAGCTGTCTTATAAGATAAGAATTTGAAATCTACTGTCCCAAGAGGTTCAAATGGCTTTTCCTTCAATTTAAGGAGAACCCAAGCTAAATTCCACTTAGGAATTAATCTAAGAGTTCTGGGTCTATTTATCGAAAAGTTTCTAACCAATTTCGATAAAGAGACATTAGATCCAATTTGTAAACTATCATGATGTGCATAGGTATCAGATAACATAGATCTATAACCCTTTATAGTAACAGGCTGCAGTTTGATTTCGTCAAACAAGTATACTAGAAAGTTTGCAATGTCTGGTATAGAGGGATCAAATATATCTACAGAATGATCCCTACACCAACGACGAAAAACCTTCCACTTAGCCGCATAGTTTAGCGAAGAGGAGGTCCTCCTACAGTTAGAAATCGCGTCCACTGCTCGTCCTGTAAAGTGCTTGCCATGCAAGAAGGACCGCACAACGGAAAAACGTGAAGGTTGAGACCTTGCGGGTTGTGATGGAGTTGGCGCGATTTCCCCTGCGAAAGAAGATCCTCTCGTGGAGGAAGCTTCCGCGGTAGGTCCCACAACAGACACCTGAGTAGATTTATCCACGGTCTCTGTGGCGACAGAGATGCTACCAACAGAATCCTGCATTGAGATTGTTTTATTTTTAGCAATACTTGTTGAATTAACGGCGCTGGAGGATACGCATATCCTATCATTCCGTCCCAAGGGATCGACAGAGCGTCTACTGCAAATGCTCTTGGATCCGGACACGGGGACACATACGTCTGCAACTGATTGTTGAGATGTGTCGCAAATAAGTCTATCATTGGCCGTTCCCATTGGTAGCAAATCTGATTGAATACTTGTTTGTTGAGAGTCCATTCCGACGGCAACAAGCGACCCTTTCGTGAAAGGGAGTCTGCTAGCACATTCAGACGACCCGGTATGTGACGGACCGAAAGAAGAACGTGATGTTCCAACGCAAACAGAAGGATTCTTTCCGTTAGATTGAACAACGGAACTGAATGAGTGCCTCCCTGATTCCGTATATACGCCACTACTGTCGTATTGTCGGATAGGATTTGGACATGAGCATCGTGAATAATGTCCATCCAGTGACGTAATGCAAGCCAAATTGACATCATTTCCTTGATGTTTATGTGCTTGCACAGGAATTGCGGATCCCAAAGACCCTGGCATCTCGAATCCGTTGGGATTAATGATGCACCCCAACCTGTTTGACTGGCATCCGTCATAATGGTAAAACTCGGATCCGGCAACTGCAGCGGAACTCCTTGAGTTAACCACTGAATGTTTGCCCAAGTCTGAATCTCTTGTTTCACTTGATCTGACAAGAGAACGTCTACATCGAGCGAATGAATTTTCACACTCCAATTCTGAGTCAGGAAAATTTGAAGAGGACGTGTGCGTAGCCGCCCCATCGGAATGAGATCCGCGGCGGCTCCGCACAGACCTATCAGTCTCATAAATTCTCTCGCCGTGACTTTGTCTGCATGCAGACAATAGCGAGCGTAACAACTGACTAATTTCGCTCTGGTTAACGGCAGACGAACGAGATTGTTGTGCGTCTCGAAGCTCATTCCCAGATGAGTGAATGACTTGGACGGCACCAGATCCGACTTCTCCTCGTTTACTATGAAACCGAGACGTCGGAGCAATAGAAGAAGATTCTGAACATCGTTCTGAAGCGTTAACTCGTTGCCGTACCTCTGAAGAATGTCGTCCAGGTAGGCCGACGTTACCGCAGACGAATGAGCTCGGAAGTAGATCATTACCGAGTTCATTACCCGAGTGAAAGCCCAGGGTGCTAGATTCAATCCGAAGCACATGGCCCGGAACTGATACACCACTCCTAGGACTGCGAAGCGTAGATACTTTCGGAATGTCGGATGTACCATGACGTGAAAGTACGCATCTTTGAGATCTATGCTCGTTGCATAATCGTTCACCCGAATACTCGCTCTGACCGATCGAATCGTCTCCATATAAAACTTCGGAGCGACGATCAGCTTGTTTATCCAGCTCAAATCTATGACTGGACGGAACGAGCCGTCTGGTTTCGGAACCAGAAACAGATGGCTGTAGAATCCCAGAGATTCCTGGTTTTCTACGACCTCTACCGCGTTCTTCATTAAAAGAGACTGCACCTCTGATAACAGAGCGTCTCTTTTCTGTGGATTTGACGGAAGATGAGTCCACTTTGGACTTCGAGTTAATGGAGGCTTTCGTTTGAAGGATATCTTTAGACCTTCCGAAGTCACTCCTCTCACCCACGGGTCGTCCGTAATCGACGCCCACGCGAAAAACTCGACAACCTTCCGCCAACCGGAACGCGATAGAGGTTTAAGCCATCACCTCCTGGACCTGCGAGGCCTGCGGTAGGAGAAACCACGTCTTCCACGACCCGCACCTCGCCTCGTCGACCTCGGGGCGTCCGACCGATTGTCCCGGCCTGAAGGACGTCCCGAACGAGAGTCGCTATCCTGACGGTCTCTCGAATAAGACCAAGAGGACGCACCGGAACCTCTATAGGAACCTCTCTTGGGCGCATTAGACCCAGAAGTGCCTGCCTTATTCGTGTCTGCTGTATCCGACCTTTTAGGAGCGGATCTGAACAACAGAGAATCATTAGCTTTCTTTTTAATATTATCATAAATAGCGGAAAGCTTGCCGTCAAAGAGAAGTTCTCCTGAGACCGAAGCGACTCTAAGAGAGTTCTTCACCTTAGAATCCACTAGTGTGGATGTAGCTAGGGCTGCGTCACGTCTAACCAACTCCAGATTTGCCACTGAAAGGGCAGAGTTACACGTGGAATAAGCTACTGCCCTTGAAAGAAGTCTTAAAGAGGATTGTATATCCTGAAACTCTTCCCCTTGAAGGCGCAGTGATAACGCCTTAGTAAGGTGATCTGCGTAAGATAAGGCATCTAAATTGGCTCTGTTAGACGCAATAGCTGTTTCCAACACCGCGGTTGGAATAGAAGCTGACGACGGTAATGATAGCTCTAAGTCTTCCGCCTCGTCGTCCATACGCAGAGGAACTCTCGGTATACCCTGTCCTGCCGTGTCGAATTTATTCCTTGTATTAATGAAAGGCAGGTTAAGAGTATTAGCGGACAAGAAACCTGCTTTCCCTGTCCTGGAAGCAAGTTTAAATATAGCGTCGTTCAAAAATTCAAATGTTCTTGCAACATTATTGGACTGCGACGGAAACTCGGGAGCGATGTCCCTGAACCGCTCAAAAAATTCAGAGTCCAATGACGCTATAATTCTCTTGTCCGGAAGCGCAGCAGTCTGGCCCGACGGAACAACTTGAGGGAGAAAGTGCCGGATGAAGTCCACGGCAGTTTTATGTTGTTCCGAAAGGGATAGCTCCAATTCATCCGTATCCCTTTCACCATCCGGTCGGACCTCCCGATGTTCCCGGTCGTCCGCCCCCGATGCTTCGGCGGAGCGTACCGACCCAGCGCCGTCGGATAATTCTCGATCCGACACCGTTTCTGTCGGCTGCTGGGATGCTGCGATAAGCTGTGCTATCTGCACTAGAATGTCCGACGTCGAGACCTGCGGAGGCGCGGTCTTTCGCTGCTTCGCTGAGGGCAGCTCCGCATCAGATGGCTCCCGCATACTTTTCCTATGCGAACGTCCGGAGTCCATCGGTCTCGAATCCCTGGCTGCCGGATGGTGTGACCTGGTCGCCGAAGAATCCTTCATCGGCGAAGCTGGCAAAATATCGGAGGTCACGCAGCCAAGGTGCGGTCGTGTGCGCCGACGAGAAGAGGAAGCCTTAACAGTCTCTGCGGACTGCTTATACAACGGAGCGTCCCGAGCGACGGACGTATGCTCCGCTAAAGACACATTTTGTACCACAACATCTGGTCCCAGATGTTGTTGTACGAGAGAGGGGCCTCTCTCGCTCGCGGCCCGGCTGGACCTGGACGAGCTAGGAACCGGACTAAAAGGCTTCCTCCGTTCTCGTTTACTATCCGCCGTCACTGGGTGTGCATCTATTATGTTTATAGTGCTCGCATCACCCAAAATTTCCTCTTGGATCGCATCGGACGAACCCGGCTGCCGAACCATTCGGTGAATGGACGCTACACCGGGCGAGCTAGCGGACGACATTTGTCTAATCTCCATGAGCACTTTTGCCGCTAGCTCTGAATTCATTTGTGACGACGGACGCACACTTGAAGAAGATAACATGGAAACATCACCCTGTTCTGGTTCCTCTGAAATAGAAACTGAGAGAGTAGAGTGACCTTGTGGAGAAAGAGCCGGCATCGCTCTTTCTCCAGAAACAACATATCGTGACACACGTTTCCAATGTTTCTCATCCCAATGTTCACATATAGGACAGGGATTAATGCGAGAACACTGACTACAATTAATACAATGATCATGAAAGTCAGAGGAAGATTTCTTCCTATTACAATTTGAACAATGTCCCTTCATTGTGAAAGAACAACAATAAGTCCTAGTTACTCGCAAAAACCCCTGACACAAAGATACATAATAACATGATCCATTAATAAATGAAAAAAACAATTGCAAAACAAAATAATTTTGAAAAAATATTTTTTCAGAGAAGCCCAAGTTGCTGAAAAGTAACGTTGAGCCCCGATGGATCCGATGGCAAAGTGTGGTCAAAAATTTTAAATTTATATAAAATAATTAATGAGACACTTTCGGATAATATAAATGTATCTTATAATGAGATAAACTACCACAAAGGCAAACAGCCCCCCTCAAAAAAGGCTGTTGCCAATGAAAACAAACAGTGTAAACACACTAGAAAACATGACGCCAGGCACTGAAAAAACTGGCCCGGAATCAGTCATCAATTACACTCTATCTGATGCAAAACAGAGACTCCCAGGGGAGAATCTGTAGAACATCAGATGGAAGATGCAGAACACAAACGTTATACACCCATGGGTGAAAACGTAACTATGGGGAAAATAACAGAAAACATTCTGTAACCAAGCAACTCTCCCAGGAAATTTTAGAAATGAAACTTCTCAAAAATATGCCAAAAGCATGGGAGAATTGCCAGGGGGCACTTTAGAAGGCTAGGGGAGAGGAAACACTGAATAAGCAGTGCAACAATTAGCAAGAATGACAACAAGAGGCCCATGCCTCGAAAATAGGCAACTTAACATAATTTCAACAAAAAATTTTAAGTACAGCCCTGATTATTTTTTGCCACTTCTTTTTCCTCTCCTCCTTCTATCCTCCTTAGAATCACATTTTCTCCAAAAATTACGTGTCTGGCATCCTTTAAACTGAGATTTACAAGCACAAAGATCAGTGAGATGTTGACTGATGAAGGGCCAAACAGAGAATGATAATTGGCGCCAATTTCGGGACGACTGCGTCACTGCGCATGCGCAGTAGAGGCGTACTATGGAGGTCCTTTAGGACATGATTTCTTTTTGTTTTGGATGCAAATTTTGGGGATTGGGGGGCAAAATTTGTGTTTGGCCCTGGTTTTGTTGGAGTTAGCACCAGCTAAGTCTGGGTCATTGGTACAGTATAAAAATATCACAAGCGCACGGCATGCCGCAAACCTGAAATAAAAATTGTTCCCACGGGCACGCATTTGAAATGAGGGACAAATGTTATTGATATTAGTTAAGAATTTTCCAAGCAGTTTGTAAATTGTAGTTAGGCATAGTTATTAGTTAACTGTATTAGCAAAGAGCCTCTTACCTTGAGTGGCTTGAATTTGATATGATCAAAGAGTGAATATATAATCCTAATTTTTTGAATATCTTTTTCTGTCCACCGCTAAGACAATTTAAGTCACAAACAGTTCCACATTTACAAATTACATTTGCCTATTCCTCGAACTGAAATTTCTGGCAGGAATATGTTGCGAGTCATGAAAGGGGTGTGGTAAGAAATTATTATATGCCCCATTGACCAAGAGCCCCTCGTCCGACATTGACAACTGAAAAATGAATTTTACAATGCTAGATTTTAAAATAGGTTTTTTATGACATATGTTTATGCTTTTAAACAGTTCAATAAAATCAAAACATGTTTTTTTCTGAAATATGTTTGTAAAGTATGAAACAGTCAATTTATTTTGAACGCACCATTACACACACTGAGGGATTTTTTCAGCATTATAATCTGCAATTAACAACACCTCATCAAAGAGAAGAATGTCAAATTTGTCTGTAGAAGACAATGTTACACTGACAGGCACGTGCTAACTGCAGCCCCCGCAGAAAACAACCTTCAGTGCACATGACTGTTGGCAGTTTGATACAAAGTAACAGACATTTATCTGCGACCTGACATCCCAAGAGACCGAAATAACTGTTCTGTCAACATTCCAACACTTTAACCCTTTCATGTTACATCGACTACACATCACTGTAAATCGACAAATGTTTGGTAGCTTTGACAATGCTTGTGTCGACAAAAGTATTATAACATCTCGCGGCCAAATACTATTTATTTTCCCGACGGCATCCCGTCAACTATAGGTATAGCGGTTATCCGGTTGACAGCTTTTTTCAACCGGTTACGACGATAACTGGTAATCGGTTAATCGTTTTAGCACTACTTGAAACCGAGTGGGAAAAAAATTATGTCATGCACACCCCCTCATCATGTTGATCATTTCTGTGAAGTTTCATGAAAATGCAGCTAAAACTGTGGAAGTAGTTCACTCCACAAGTTTACATGTGCAACAGTCCGACGATGACAGATCAACCAACGGACAAGTTGACTCCTATATACCCCCCCAAACTTCGTTTTGTGGGGGTATAGTTATACATGTACCATGATTCCTATGAGTATTCAATGTTATGTGATATATAGACAGACATTGGGAAATGTTCTAGATACACAACGTGCGGAATCAGAAATATGCATGTAAGAATGTATCTGACTGGATGTTACGTGCAAGCGTGACTTTATGACATGAATGAAATGCTTCAACAAAAGAGCGTCAAGCAAGAAAGTTATCAAGACTGCCAAAAGTGATTTTCTATGGAGGAATAAATGGAGGAAAAACTCCACCTCGGATAGTTGCTTCCAATCCACTGTACACCACGCTCATCAGTTCCCCATACTCCACAATCGTTATGTTCTGTCTCACCTTCTGGCACTTATGAAATACAGGATAAACACTCCACATTGAATTGTTGCTTCCAATCCACTGTACGCCACGCTCATTATGTTCTGTCTCACCTTTTGGCACTTATGAAATACAGGATAAACACTCCACATTGAATTGTTGCTTCCAATCCACTGTACGCCACGCTCATTATGTTCTGTCTCACCTTTTGGCACTTATGAAATACAGGATAAACACTCCACATTGAATTGTTGCTTCCAATCCACTGTACGCCACGCTCATTATGTTCCGTCTCACCTTCTGGCACTTATGAAATACAGGATAAACACTCCACATTGAATTGTTGCTTCCAATCCCCTGTACGCCACACTCATTATGTTTCGTCTCACCTTCTGGCACTTATGAAATACAGGATAAACACTCCACATTGAATTGTTGCTTCCAATCCACTGTACGCCACGCTCATTATGTTCCGTCTCACCTTCTGGCACTTATGAAATACAGGATAAACACTCCACATTGAATTGTTGCTTCCAATCCACTGTACGCCACGCTCATTATGTTCTGTCACACCTTTTGGCACTTATGAAATACAGGATAAACACTCCACATTGAATTGTTGCTTCCAATCCACTGTACGCCACGCTCATTATGTTCTGTCTCACCTTTTGGCACTTATGAAATACAGGATAAACACTCCACATTGAATTGTTGCTTCCAATCTACTGTACGCCACGCTCATTATGTTCCGTCTCACCTTTTGGCACTTATGAAATACAGGATAAACACTCCACATTGAATTGTTGCTTCCAATCTACTGTACGCCACGCTCATTATGTTCTGTCTCACCTTTTGGCACTTATGAAATACAGGATAAACACTCCACATTGAATTGTTGCTTCCAATCCACTGTACGCCACGCTCATTATGTTCCGTCTCACCTTTTGGCACTTATGAAATACAGGATAAACACTCCACATTGAATTGTTGCTTCCAATCCACTGTACGCCACGCTCATTATGTTCCGTCTCACCTTCTGGCACTTATGAAATACAGGATAAACACTCCACATTGAATTGTTGCTTCCAATCCACTGTACGCCACGCTCCTTATGTTCTGTCTCACCTTCTGGCACTTATGAAATACAGGATAAACACTCCACATTGAATTGTTGCTTCCAATCCACTGTACGCCACGCTCATTATGTTCTGTCTCACCTTCTGGCACTTATGAAATACAGGATAAACACTCCACATTGAATTGTTGCTTCCAATCCACTGTACGCCACGCTCATTATGTTCTGTCTCACCTTTTGGCACTTATGAAATACAGGATAAACACTCCACATTGAATTGTTGCTTCCAATCTACTGTACGCCACGCTCATTATGTTCTGTCTCACCTTTTGGCACTTATGAAATACAGGATAAACACTCCACATTGAATTGTTGCTTCCAATCTACTGTACGCCACGCTCATTATGTTCCGTCTCACCTTTTGGCACTTATGAAATACAGGATAAACACTCCACATTGAATTGTTGCTTCCAATCTACTGTACGCCACGCCCATTATGTTCCGTCTCACCTTTTGGCACTTATGAAATACAGGATAAACACTCCACATTGAATTGTTGCTTCCAATCCACTGTACGCCACGCTCATTATGTTCCGTCTCACCTTCTGGCACTTATGAAATACAGGATAAACACTCCACATTGAATTGTTGCTTCCAATCCACTGTACGCCACGCTCATTATGTTCTGTCTCACCTTTTGGCACTTATGAAATACAGGATAAACACTCCACATTGAATTGTTGCTTCCAATCCACTGTACGCCACGCTCATTATGTTCTGTCTCACCTTTTGGCACTTATGAAATACAGGATAAACACTCCACATTGAATTGTTGCTTCCAATCTACTGTACGCCACGCTCATTATGTTCCGTCTCACCTTTTGGCACTTATGAAATACAGGATAAACACTCCACATTGAATTGTTGCTTCCAATCTACTGTACGCCACGCTCATTATGTTCTGTCTCACCTTTTGGCACTTATGAAATACAGGATAAACACTCCACATTGAATTGTTGCTTCCAATCTACTGTACGCCACGCTCATTATGTTCCGTCTCACCTTCTGGCACTTATGAAATACAGGATAAACACTCCACATTGAATTGTTGCTTCCAATCCACTGTACGCCACGCTCATTATGTTCCGTCTCACCTTCTGGCACTTATGAAATACAGGATAAACACTCCACATTGAATTGTTGCTTCCAATCTACTGTACGCCACGCTCATTATGTTCCGTCTCACCTTTTGGCACTTATGAAATACAGGATAAACATTCCACATTGAATTGTTGCTTCCAATCCACTGTACGCCACGCTCATTATGTTCTGTCTCACCTTTTGGCATTTATGAAATACAGGATAAACACTCCACATTGAATTGTTGCTTCCAATCCACTGTACGCCACGCTCATTATGTTCTGTCTCACCTTTGGCACGCATGAAACACCAGAAAAACTCCACCTCGATTCAGTGATTTCAGTCCCCCATACTCCAACCCTTATTGTAATTTGTATCGCCTTCGGCACTGGTAAAATTTTGGGAAAATTCCATGTTGAGTCATTGATTCCAGTTTCTTGTACTCCACCCTCGCTGTGTTGTCTTATAACCCCATGATACAGGGTTTTACCTTACAATCAACATGTATTTTGTCTGTATTAACTTCGCAACTGTCGTGTATCCAACCCCCTGATACAGATGTTTGTATCAGGGAGTCGGATACAAGCATGTTCCGTTCGCATGAGTTCCTTTTTTTTCATCTTACGAATAAATAGTTCATTAAATATTCGCCTACATTCTTGACTTATCCCCAATATATTGTAAGAATAAAATATGTATCCGAGTCTCGTTCCGGGTTCTAAGGGTAGATCATGACTCGTCTTCAACTCGTCGTGATCTGCCCTTAGAACTCGGAGCTCGTCTCGGGATACATATTTTGTACATCCACATACAGGGACCGATCAGGACTATTTAAAATACGCTCTAGCCTCGGAGCCTTTTTTTTCAATTCATGCGCCAGATTTCAATTTACGGAGTCACACTGCTGTTTGTAACACACACTGCAAGTACGTAATAGCTCTCATCATTTTCATTTTGTACACTATAGCAAACATTAATCTTCACTGTGATTTCTGATCAAGTCTTGGCTGCCTATTTAGGCAGCCAAGACTTGATCAGAAACCACAGTGAAGATTAATGCTTGGTAATTAAGACTTGAAGTATTAACTTAAGCACTCTACAACAATGATAAATGATAATCATATATATAATACACGTAAGAGTGTCTCTCTCGATTATCCATCGAAAGAATATCAAAATATGATCTGAGAAGTTACATGCCAACTGAGAAGCCTATTTCTGAGATTTAAGAGCCAGGTCCTGATGTTTCAGAACCAAATACGCACTGGCGCATGCCCAGGTCGGTCCCTGCACATAATGGTAATAATCTCTATTTCCCCATCATAGTAAATTGACTGTAATACTATGGGTGCAGTTCTTCTCACATACATGAATACATGCAAAGAGTTAGTTTCAATGGTATCCAAATTTATTTGGTTTTGATGAGGAAGTTCCAATTTATTTTAGATTCTGTTAGATGAATTTTTGTAGAATTTTTTACCATTCTATTTAGTTTCAATTTTTCCTGAACAATACTGAATTATGAATGGAATAAACAGAAACATCCACAATGAGAAAACAGGGTTTAATGTATCAAGGGTGAAAAATGAATTCCTGAACTTTCAAAATGTTTTCTAGCATGTTTCAGAAAAGTTTCAAAACATTGTTCTCCATCGGTCAATAATTGTAAGTATGATCATGATTTATAAACAGACTTTTTATTGTTTATTTACCTTTGAAACTAGTCAATTGTATTTGTATTTATTGGGGTTTACAGACACTTTCGACAGCCAGGATCACCTCATGTCGGACAGTTTTACGAGTGGAGGAAGTCGGATTACGCAGAGAGAGAACCACTGAGCAACTTCTAGACTCTTCCTATGTTCTAACTCCACACAAGCAGGGTTAGCACTGGTTGAAGACAAGTGCACCATCAACGTGCAGTACATCTTAGTACACGGTGCCACCATGCCCCCACCTGGGCAATTGGGATTAAGTGCATTGCCCAAGGACACAACACAGCTGCACCCTGGCTGGGACCAAACAGTGAACCTTTCGGTTTGAAGTCCAATGCCATAATCACTGAGCCACCGCATCCTTATACAGTACGTGGAGAGTGGAGTCTAACTAAATCACCCACGGAGTGGAGTTATCACCCAAGCTATAACTTTCAAATTTTGTACATATCGACAAAAATGCAAGCAATGTTTCAGCCAATGGACCTCCGGGTTTAACCCGGAGGTCCATTGGCTGAAACTTTGCTTGTACTGGTTATGCTTTGCAACAAATTTGCAATTATTGCTTGGGTGGAATCTCCACTCTGCGAGTGATTTAGTGATAATACACTATCCACGTACTGTATAAGCAATACAAGAAAATAGCATCAATTTCTTGGAGGTAAGTGAAATTCAAGGACCCTACTGAAATTCTAGGCACTTTCAAGGCCTTGAAAATTAATTTTCAAATTAGAAGACTTTGAAGATCCACAATGTACCCACGAAAACTGTGGACTAAGAAAGGGCTAGTACCAAATGTCTGTGCTGAAATATCAAGACAAAAACATTATTGGGCCAAAATGTCACGCATCTGTCTCAGGGCACCTGTTTAGAGGCTTTTTGGGGTCATTAGAGGTTAACATTCTATACAACTATTCAATTACCTCTCAATTGTTGTCTTGGCAGGAGAAATAGCTGTGTTGATTATGCTTATTTCTTTGTTAGAATCTGAAATAGTCATAGTTATACTGGTCAATACAGTGCTACCTAATAACTCTTAACCTAATACAGATGATATCAATACAGTGCTACCTGATAACCCTTCACCTAGTACAGATGATATCAATACAGTGCTACCTGATAACCCTTAACCTAATACAGATGATATCAATACAATGCTACCTGATAACCCTTAACCTAATACAGATGATATCAATACAGTGCTACCTGATAACTCTTCACTTTATGCAGATGATATCAATACAGTGCTACCTGATAACCCTTCAAACAATATAGATGATATCAATACAGTGCTACCTGATAACCCTTCACCCTATGCAGATGATATCAAAATTCATTTTTTTTAACCAATAGGGGCCTAATTCCAACTTTAATCACATTTTTCCACTTCAAAACAGGTGCCCCAACATGCAGTTTTGGGGTAAGCTTTCAAGTTACATTTGAAAGTGCCATGACAGTTGTTTCTAAGTAAGTCTTGGCTGCCTACCTAGGCAGCCAAGACTTGGCAAGAAATAACTTTAAAGTCACAGGATGTTGATGGTCAAAGAAAAGCAAATATGTATAAAAAAATCTCCAGGCCCTTAAGAGTTAAATATTACTTTTTCAAATTTTTCAAAATAATTCACCAAATCCATACTATGTGACCCCTCAATAAGCTCGTTCCAATAAGGCGTCACTGATCTTGTTTTGAGGCAATTTTTTTTTAAATAATTTTTTTTCTACAATGAATTGTGTGTATACATTCCTGTAATTTACAAACTGGCTATATGCACTCCTGTAATTTACAAACCGGCTATATGCATTCCTGTAATTTACAAATCGGCTATATGCATTCCTGTAATTTACAAATCGGCTATATGCATTCCTGTAATTTACAAATCGGCTATATGCATTCCTGTAATTTACAAATCGGCTATATGCATTCCTGTAATTTACAAATCGGCTATATGCATTACTGTAATTTACAAATCGGCTATATGCATTACTGTAATTTACAAATCGGCTATATGCATTCCTGTAATTTACAAATCGGCTATATGCATTCCTGTAATTTACAAATCGGCTATATGCATTCCTGTAATTTACAAATTGGCTATATGCATTCCTGTAATTTACAAATCGGCTATATGCATTACTGTAATTTACAAATCGGCTATATGCATTACTGTAATTTACAAAATGGCTATATGCATTCCTGTAATTTACAAATCGGCTATATGCATTCCTGTAATTTACAAATTGGCTATATGCATTCCTGTAATTTACAAATCGGCTATAGGCATTCCTGTAATTTACAAATCGGCTATATGCATTCCTGTAATTTACAAATCGGCTATATGCATTCCTGTAATTTACAAATCAGCTATATGCATTCCTGTAATTTACAAATCGGCTATATGCATTCCTGTAATTTACAAATCGGCTATATGCATTCCTGTAATTTACAAATCGGCTATATGCATTCCTGTAATTTACAAATCGGTTATATGCATTCCTGTAATTTACAAATTGGCTATATGCATTACTGTAATTTACAAATCGGCAATATGCATTCCTATAATTTACAAATCAGCTATATGCATTCCTGTAATTTACAAATTGGCTATATGCATTCCTGTAATTTACAAATCGGTTATATGCATTCCTGTAATTTACAAATTGGCTATATGCATTCCTGTAATTTACAAATCGGTTATATGCATTCCTGTAATTTACAAATTGGCTATATGCATTACTGTAATTTACAAAATGGCTATATGCATTCCTATAATTTACAAATCAGCTATATGCATTCCTGTAATTTACAAATTGGCTATATGCATTCCTGTAATTTACAAATCGGTTATATGCATTCCTGTAATTTACAAATTGGCTATATGCATTCCTGTAATTTACAAATCGGTTATATGCATTCCTGTAATCTACAAATTGGCTATATGCATTCCTGTAATTTACAAATCGGCTATATGCATTCCTGTAATTTACAAATTGAACAGTTGAAAAAAAAAGATAGAACAATTTCAACAAAACAATATCATGTGACCTCCCCTCATTGGAACAAGCTCATTCCAATGAGTGGTCACATATGGTGTTGTTGAAATGTTTTGATATGGCTGATTAGTTAGGTAAAGGATTAACTGAATGGTCACTCTTTGCCAAATACAAATATGCAATCAACAGGAATATTCAATAAAGAGGAACCTTTATGTAGTGATTATTTATTTATTTATTTATTTATTTATTTATTTATTTATTTATTTATTTATTTATTGATGTTTGAGGCTACATATTGAGATACAAGGCATAATCGTGATCGCAACATGGATTTATTGATCAGAGTATAATGACACTTTTGACAGCCAGGGTAACCTCAGGTAGGACAGTTTTATGGGTGGAGGAAGCCAGAGTACCTGAAGAGAACCACTGAGCAATGGCAAGCAACTGTCAGACTCCCAAATACACTAATTCCACACAAGCAGTGTTAGCACTGGTTGAAGACAGGTGCACCATCGACGAGCAGTAGGCCTTAGTACTCAGTACAACTGTGCTCCCACGTGGGCAATCAAGATTAAGTGCCCAAGGACACAACACAGTTACCCATGGCCAGAATCGAACCGTGGACCTCTTGGTTTGCCGAAACCACTGAGCAAACTGCACTCCACCACTCCACCCCCTGGCAACATGGATATAAGTCAAGTCCAAACAAAATACTGTTTACTCGTTTCCTTAACAACCCAAGGGATGTCACTCTATCTGTTGTCTTCTGCATTTGTAAAAACAAAATAGTTATTCACAAATTTGGTTCAACTGATTACGGAGCGTGAGAAATGCAACCACAAATGTTTCTCCACTATGTTTCTATTGTGTTTCAAATGGGACAAAAACATTATCTCCGTCAACATGTATTGTATATGGAGATTTAATACCTGGATGTCTCATTTAAACACTGACATATGGATATTAAATCTCCATATACCATACATGTTGGCAGAGATAACTTATAGTATCTTGTTTGACAGACCTCAGAGAACTCTGTCAAACAAAATTTAAAAGATTATATGCTTATATTAGATGTACTGAGAGACAATCATGGGGAATTGTGTGGTTGTCCAGAAGAATTTGACAGATCACACTAAATTAAGATCAGTTTACTCTATATGTTATATGTAATTATCAGGTCAAAATTGTACATTTGCATGGCAAATGGTTTGGTGCTTTGAAGTTATATGCAAGTGACAGGGTTCAAGAATTTTTCAACTCTTACTGGAAAAGGGGTCTGGACCCTTGGTGTTGGGGAAAATTTGTGTTATAGAGGGTCAGGATTGGGAATTTCTGTCATCCTAAGCATGTCTTTAAATTCCCATGTATTCACAGCAACAATGTCTAAAAATTACAGGAATGTTCCCAAATTAAAGAGTTTGATCTCATTTTTTTTTTAATCAATTTTCGAAAGTGAGTATTAGAGTTAGCTTTGAACATTTTTGTTCCCTATTGACAGTGTACAACATGTGGCTTCGCTGTAATTTCTAGACAAGTCTTGGCTAACTAGACAGGCAGCCAAGTCTTGTCCACAAACAACTGTCAAGGTGAAATGAGAGATTCACGACAATGAATCGGTATACTATTGTCAACAAGCTCACATTTATGAAATATATCTACCAATTGTATTTGCACCCTTGTAAGTTTGACCAATTTATCGAACAAAAATTTGGAAAACTCATGCAAAGACAGACAAAATTTGTCCTGATTAGCAAGAATCAGTAATGATTCTTGCAAACTCCTGCTGTATGACTCCTTTTCAGATGTGATTATGAAAGGTCCAGTTTAGCAAGACCCACTGTTGAAATAAAAACATGCAGTGTACTTCATAATTCATATCAAGATGATAGTCTCACAACTTTCATATCCCCCATGTCAAATTTGTACTCAAGGTATGAAAAGTGTTTTGTGTTTGTTTGGGTAAATTAGTTGAGAGATACTCAGTTAACCCTTTACCCAATGCAGACGATATCAAAATTTATTATTTTAAATATCATTTTTTCAAATTTTTCAAAACATTTCAACAAAACTATATCATGTGGCCCCTCATTGGAATGAGCTCGATGAGCTCGTTCCAACGAGGGGTCACATGATATGGTTTTGTTGAAATTTTTTGAAAAATAATGTATTTTCAACTGATGAATTTGCATATTACGAGGGCGGATGTGGCCGATTCGTTGGGTAAAGGGTTAACTGGGCTCCACTATAATGTGAAAAGAAACTGAAAATACAAATTCTGGGTAGGGTTTTAGAATGGTAATGTGCCACGCTTATGAGTTCCGTCAAATAAAATTAAAAATACCAAACAATTCTCCCATAATGCAACTAGGAATTTAACCATTTCAATCTTGTTTGTGAGAGCTGAGAGGATGGTATCAAACATAACTAAACTGATTAGGCTTCATGAAGTAGATTTTTTGTTTCTCAGGCTATTTTTGTGTAAAATTGCAAGTGGGTGGGCAGTTTTTAATTTTATTTTTTGTTTTTTGTAACTATTTTTTTGCCATCAAAAGTTCTTGTTCTTGGCTTGTTTTATGTCTTAAGCCCATAATCTACAGAACAGCATGGGTGGTGTATTTCGTCCCTTGGATGCAAGAAGCCTTCTTGCACTCAAGGGACAAATATCAATTTTATTAACTTTGGTAAAATATTAGACATTTATTTATTGGTATTTAAGGTCACATACTTTTGCACAATGGCTAATCATGACCACAACATGGAGATAAAGTCAAAGTCAGTCAATCATTTATACCCCATGCTGCCTATTTTAGAGGACACGCACCTCAAGCATTAGTGACTAGGTCCTATTTTACCAGTGAAAAAGAGTTTGTTTACCACAGTAAACAAGCACTGCTTCACTTCCCCGGGTTCTCACAGGGGGAAAAATATCAGACATAAACCATTTAATTTTTAGCGTTTGAAGTTTGCATTGGTTATAAAAACAGAGCATGCGGTAGTCAAAAAGACCATGCACAAGGCCCTGAGAAACAGATTTTTTACTTTTTTAGTCCTTAAATTCCTTCTTGCATTGTGGAAAAAATTTGCTGTATGAAATTTTGTGTTTTTGACAAAAGAGCACAGAGAATAACTGGGGAGACACATAACAAAGTTGCTGTAAACTACGTCTCTCTCTCTGTCAGGGTTCCTGCAGGCAAGGCAGGATTCCTGATAAAATTCAAGGCTGTGGCCAAACAAAATTAATTGATTCTCAGGCAATCTTTTTTAATACAAATGATTGGAGTTTAATTTGTTTTTTTATTATTAATGGAATGGTCGCCAGTGCCAAAAATCTAGATGTTAGAGCCTAAATTTAAATACCAGAGCTTCCATGTTGATTTCCATGATAGTTTTTATTGTAACAGTAATCATACAACAAAAAATCAATATAGGAAAAACAAAATAGAGATTAAAAATGAGTTTTTTAAATAAATAATACAGTAAAACCTGTCTTGAGAGACCACTGTCTTGAGAGACCACCTGTTTTGAGAGACCACTGTGACCTGGTACCAATTTGTATTTTTATGCTATAATAGACCTGTCTTGAGAGACCGCCCCTTTGAAGACTGAAACCATGACAACAACTTTTTACCTGTTCTGGAATTGAAAATCCATTGTGGTTATACTAACATAATTAAAAGTATTAAAGATTGAGATGTTTTTATAAGACCCCTGTGAAAAGATTAGGATTATTGCTGAATAAACAATTTCATATGTACCTGAAATGTTTCAGATATAATAAAAATAAATTTGTGTTGAAAATCTTCTTGTAACATACTGAAATGGACTGTTATAAAAATTATAAAAATAAATTAGTGTTGAAAATCTTCACCGAAGATTTTCAACACTAATTTATTTTTATAATTTTTACAACAGTCCATTTCAATTTGTTACAAAAACTTCATAAAAAAGAACAACTACAAAGTAATTACAAAAATCCATTCTTCTCCATTTCTGAATTTTGTGGTTGGTTATTCACTGACTTGAGAAAACCTGAAACCTGTTATGAGAGACCACCTGTCTTGAGAGACCACTTTTGTGTGGCCCAAAGGGCGGTCTCTCAAGACAGGTTCTACTGTACTCTTATTATTTTATTTTATTTTTTATCTCCATTTAAAAGAGCGATATCACAAAATCAATCTTAGATCAATTCACAATCTCGCGGTTCCTGAAATTTAATTTACTTGGAATTTCTTGTATTTTTCAGAATTTTCATAAAATATCACACTATTATGATTTATTAACAAAATAATTATTCTAATTTCGTAATAAATATCTTGTGTATAGGTGTAAACTGGATTCAAAACCACTGATCTGGCATAGAAATCATCATGAGTTCTTGAGAGTACTGGCAAACATTCTTGTGATTAGGGCTGTCACGATTAATCGCTTGTCGATCGGTCATGCCAAAATCGATTAGTATTTTTCATTGTAACAGAATCGGTAAATTTTACACTGTTTTAGAGGTTTTATAATTAAAAAAAAATATGATGAAAAAACTATTGTTTCTAGAGATAAAAGGTCAAGAACATCGACATTAAACCTCAAGAAGCCATTATTAGAAGCATTTGTCTTTTAGGTACATTCAAAGCTTTGATGTTCTGAACTTTTGAACCGTCAGTGTAATAATCAAGACTGGTCGGCAGTTGCGAAGTTCGCAATTGCGACCGGTCTTGATTATTACACTGATGGTTCAAAAGTTAACAACATCAGCTTTGGATGTACATGTACCCATAAGAGGATCGTCTTCGTTGTTTATGTGAGGTAGGTCAACTGACTTGAACTTCTTTTAAACGACTTCAAAGAGAGGGGGAGGGGGTTATCTAGGTACAATTAATCGATTATTATCGATTATTTGCGACGATTAATCAATTCCTAAATTAAAAAATTGTGACAGCCCTACTTGTGATGTCTGACACCAGAGTAATGTTCTTTGAGTGATAAACGTTACTAAAACATTTTTTAAAACATCTTTGGAGGTATCAAACATTTTCTTTTCAAATTGAACGATTCAGTATACCCAGAATTTTTTTATTATTTAGACGCTCTATAGTTAAGATACTAAAGTTAAGATTCAGGTACGAAAACGTCCCAGAGAGCGACCAAAAAAAAAATACTTTGTGATTTTATGAAGAGAATAACAATACTGTTATCAATGTGTACGACTTATTGCCTAGCAAATCATGATGCGACACGGCTAAAATCACACCCTGTGATGGCTTTACACATTGAGAATTTTGCTTCTGCAATAAAAAAAAAACGAATGCGCCACTGCCTGAGAATTAAAAGATTAATTTTGTTTAGCCTATTCAAAGTACAGTTAAAACTAGAAGTCCTGTCACGAACTGCGTGCTTATCTTGGCATGATTGCGCGTAGGAATTGCGCGCAACTGCCATATTGAATGGCATCCCTAGCATGGTGGGTTCTCCTGGTTACTCATAGCAAACACATGCAATGTTTCAGTCAATGGACCTCCGGATTACCCGGAGGTCCATTGGCTGAAACATTGCTTGTGCACAGGCCATATGGACAGAATTTGATAGCCTTACTATGGTCATAACGCATAGATTAACGCGCAAATCGACTTGCTATTTGCGCGCATTTCATGACAGGACTTCTAGTTTTAACTGTAGTTTTTTGATATATTTCAGGATTTTTCAAGGCCCTACAATACCAAATTCAAGTATTTTCAAGCCTTGTCTTCACTTGTCTTAAGTAGTAGGAAGTGGAGGATGAGGTAATGACCAGGGGTCCTAGTTGTGCCTTCACAAACTCTGGCATATAAAACTAAATGGTTTGGATTACGGGATTTGTCAGCATTTATATTTTCCTGAATATCCAAGCCATTCAACAATAAATACTTAGAAAGTACTACAAAACAATGTTATGTGCAGGATAGGACAGCACTTCCTGGATCTCTGTGCATGCACATAACTCATCTATGGAGCACCATACAGGACTCTATTTTTTATTATTAACTGGTAGAGTGCTGGAAGCATGTTATGTGCAGGATTGGACAGCACTTCCTGGATCTCTGCGCAGGCACATAACTCATCTATGGAGCACCATACAGGACTCTAATTTTTATTATTAACTGGTAGAGTGCTGGAAGCATGTTATGTGCAGGATTGGACAGCACTTCCTGGATCTCTGCGCAGGTACGTAACTCATCTATGGAGCACCATACAGGACTCTAATTTTTATTATTAACTGGTAGAGTGCTGGAAGCATGTTATGTGCAGGATTGGACAGCACTTCCTGGATCTCTGCGCAGGCACATAACTCATCTATGGAGCACCATACAGGACTCTAATTTTTATTATTAACTGGTAGAGTGCTGGAAGCATGTTATGGGCAGGATTGGACAGCACTTCCTGGATCTCTGCGCAGGTACGTAACTCATCTATGGAGCACCATACAGGACTCTTTATTTTTTATTATTAGTGGGGGGGGGGGGGGGGGTCATTATTGGGGGGTGGGGTGGTCACAATTGATTATTTGGCCCGATTTCGGCGAATAGATAGCTAGCATGTTTGGGCTAAATATAGTATAAGTATAGTATAAGTACTACAAAACAATGTTATGGGCAGGATTGGATGGCTCTTCCTGGATCTTTGTGCATGCTCATACATCATCTATGGAGCACCATACAGGACTCTATTTTTTATTATTAACTGGTAGTGCTGGAAGCCCGTATTTGGGCTTTGATCTTAAGTTCAGGTACCACAACTTAAAGGCCTCATATTCTGTGGAAGTGCCTCACATTATCTTTGAAATAACATTAGTCCGTGTATATGGTTTTGCCTTGTTGCAATGGATGGGAGAGTGCCTAACATCCATTGTAACAAGACAAAAACATGCCATCAGATTTTGATGGCCAAAAATAATTCAGCACTCTACCAGTTAAGGAGGGGGGGGGGGGGGGGGGAGGGGGGTGGTCACAATTGAATATTTATCCTGATTTCGGCGAATAGATAGCTAGCATATCTGGGCCATGGTAATTGTGGATAAATGTAGCAGTATTTATGCCTTCACAGCATCTGCTTCCAAAACGGTTCATTTTCATAGAGAGACATAGTTTACAGCATAGGCATTTAGCATGTTATGGGCAGGATTGGACAACACTTCCTGGATCTCTGTGCATGCACATACATCATCTATGGAGCACCATACAGGACTCTTTATTTTTTATTATTAGTGGGGGGGGGGGGGGGCGGGGGGGGGGGGTTATTATTGGGGGGTGGGGTGGGGTGGTTACAATTGATTATTTGGCCCGATTTTGGCGAATAGATAGCTAGCATGTCTGGGCCATGGTAATTGTGAATAAATATAGCAGTATTTTCGCCTTCTCGGCATCTGCTTCCAAAACGGTTAATTTTCATACACAGAGAGACATAGTTTACAGCATAGAGATTCAAGTAGAGCTAGCTAGCATATCTCATATACACAGAGAGACATAGTTTACAGCATAGAGATTCAAGTAGAGCTTGCCTAGCATATCTCATATACACAGAGAGACATAGTTTACGGCATAGAGATTCAAGTAGAGCTAGCTAGCATATCTCATATACACAGAGAGACATAGTTTACAGCATAGAGATTCAAGTAGAGCTAGCTAGCATATCTCATATACACAGAGAGACATAGTTTACAGCATAGAGATTCAAGTAGAGCTAGCTAGCATATCTCGGCCAGTGATAGGTATGATAAATATAGAAACTTGATGGTGTCATTTGTGTGGAAAGCACACTATAGTATATCCCAGTACAGTGTGGCCCACTTAATTGGATATCTCTTAATTGTATATCCCTGTTAATTGAATATAATTTTCAAACACAAAACCATTTACCATACCTTCAGTACAAATTTGATCTGTTAATTGCATACGGGTTGTAGAGTAAACTCCTGTTAAATGTATATAAATTTTTGTAATATGTCGAAAAAATTACTGTGATACGCACCAAATTCCTCTTATTTATCAACCTTTTTGGCCTCGCTACATCCAATACAGACATTTATTCTATTATATCTTGTTTGACAGAGCTCTATGAGCTCTGTCAAACAAGATATAATAGAATAAATGCTCAGTTTACCTCCAGAACACAGGAAACTGACCAAATCCCTGTTAATTGTATACTCCTGTTAATTGAATAATTTTCACTGGCAAAAATGGATATTCAATTAAGAGGATTCTACTGTATTTGCATTCTTGATTATTGGTTCATGTAAAGAGAAATGAAAAGGTATTGCATAAAATTTGAAACTTTTATGTACATCTACAGACCCTACCTGAACATATGAATACACTTTCAATGTTTTGAATTAACCCCCCTAGGAGCCTTTCACAGGAAACTGATTCTCTAATGACAAAAGTGTCGCTAAGGGTGTCACATGGTGCCAAAAATTCAGAACTCTGAAACCTTTATACACATCTAGAGATCCTACCTGACATATGAACACACCTTCAACATTTCAAATTAAAATTCCTGAGAGCCTTTTGTCACAAACTGATTGTCTAACGACAAAAGTGGCACAATGGGAGCCATATGGAGCCGGATAAAAAATTCAAAACCTTTATGCACATCTAGAGACCCTACCTGAACATATGAACACACTTTCAACATTTTGATTAAAACCCCCTAGGAGTCTTTTGCCAGAAACTGATTCTCTAATGACAGAAGTGGCACTATGGGCACCACATAGGGTCGAATCAAAAATCTGAAACCTTCATGCACATAGAGGTCCTACTTGAACATATGAGCACACTTTCAGCATTTCGAATTAAAACCACCAGAGCTTTCACTGGAAAAATCCAACACCTTAATGCACATCTAGACTTCCCACTGGAACGTATGAAGACACTTTCAACATTTCGAATTAAAACTCCTAGGAGCGTTTCACCACAAACCAATTCGACATAAGTGGTGCTACGGGTGCCACACGGGGCTGAATCAAAAATTCCGAAACCTTTATACACATCTAGAGACTCTACTGGAACATATGAAACACTTTCAACATTTTGAATTAAAATACCTCGGGGTCTTAAACCGATTCTCGAATAGCAAAAGTGGCGCAACAGGTTCCCCATGGGGCCGAATCAAAAATCCCAAACCTTTATATCCATCTAGAGACCCTACTGGACCATATTAACACACTTTCAACATTTCAAATTAAAACCCCCTAGCAGTCTTCCACTGTAAACTGATTCTCTATGACTAAAGTGGACCTACGGGTGCCCCACGGGGCCGAATCAAAAATCCGAAAACTTTATGCACATCTGGAGATCCTACCAGAACATATTAACTCACTTTCAACATTTCGAAATTAAAACCCCTAGGAGCCTTCCACTGTAAACTGATTTTCTAACAATAGCAACAAAAGTGGCCATACACAGGGTTTCCGCTAGGGGAAAATTTGTGGGTCCGGTAGTTTTTTAAAGAAAGTGAAACTCAGATGCTGAAGGCGTCTGCTGCACGTGCCGAAGGCGTATAGAGGTGGGCTCTGGTTCTCCCCCCAGGAAAATTTTGATTTTTAGGTGCTCTCTGGCGGCCTCTGGTCGCCAAGTGCTGAATAATTCAAGAGGAAAATATGTATTTTTTCCTCCTACAATTCTCAAAATTCCCACGGGACACACAATACTACATCTGGTCGGAGGTTTCATAAAAATACAAACCCAAAACAACACAAAATCCACGAATCCTGATAGTGAATGCGACGCCTGACTTCAATTTATTTTATACAACCTGATACGTGCCAACGTAAATAATTGGAAATGCAGAGAGAACGAAATATCCAAAAAGAACCATGATGCGGACGTGTGACGTCATGCACGTGCAATTACATCAAAAATAGCTCGAAATAAAAGCCAGTGATTTCAGACCAAACACGACAATTTGAGTCCGAAATTTTATAGGCGACGTTTAGGATTTGAACTTTGTTTCCCCCTCTCATCTGGGGGTTATAAAGTATCAGGTTGTCGCCAGTAATAGTAGGCATAGTATACAACATAATTATGCCTATATTACGTGGAAACAAAGGATCCTGAGTGTCGTTACGATACAGCACTGTAACCGACATTTTAACCACCAGCTTTTCTGACTGATCATAGTGTGATCGGTGGGGGGGGAATGGGTCCGGTTGACGGACCCGCAACCGGTCTAGTGGAAACCCTGCCATACATGACCAAATCAAAATTCTGAAACTTTTATGCACATCTACAGAAGCTACCTGATCACCTGAGCATAGTTTAAATGTTTCGAATTATGTATTCTTGGTGATATAAAGATTGGATGGACGGATGGGAAGGACGGGATGAACGGGATGGATAGAGATCACAATATCCCAGCATTTTTTAAAAAATACAAGGATAATTATTTCCAATTTCTCTCCCATCAGGTCACATTGTGATGGCTTTGTGATCATTATAGTGACAAAATTATACCAAAAGCCTGAAGAATACTGACCATTGTGGAGTCTTCTACAGTCAGTATCTACATCAATCACACTTTGTACACTTGTCTCTAAAATATCATTTGTTGTCTGGAAAGAAAATAATACTTCAAAATCCAGTTACAATTATACATTTACAAACCTTGTTTTTAGCACTTAATACAGTTAAAACTAGAAGTCCTGTCATGAATTGCGCGCTTATCTTGACACAATTTCGCACAGGAATTGTGCGCAATTGTCCTATTGAAAATACCCAAATTACCACAGAGTCTTGCCATTACTCACAGCAAACACAAGCAATGTTTCAGCCAATGGACCTCCGGGTTAAACCCAGAGGTCCATTGGCTGAACCACTGTTTGTGCATAGGTTGCGTAGAGAATGTGATAGCCTTTCCATATGACCTAACGCGCCGATAAACACGCTAAATGGCGAGGACTTTGCGCGCAATTGATGACAGAACTTCTAGTTTTAACTGTAGAATACAAACTCAATTCATCTCTAGAATACAGAAAAGTGACCAAATCCCTGTTAATTCTTTACCTAACACAGCTTTTTTAAAAATTAAATTAAATTTCACATTTTCTGAAAAAAAAAATTCTTACAAATTTTTCATAAAACCATACAAATAGGAATATCAGTAGAACCGGCTCGACGAGCCGGTTCTAATGATATCCATATTTGTGTGGTTTTATCAAGACATTTGAAAGATATTTTAGGCTGAGGTAGGCTTATTTTGGTCAATTTCCTGGTCGTTTTTGGCTGCTATGTTGGCTAAACGGTTAATTGAATACTCCTAATAATTCAATAATTTCACTGGCTATTCAATTAATGGGGTTCTATTGAGCAAGGGAGATGCGGTCCCTTTTAGGAAACCCTCGCTCAGTTTTCCTCAAGATCCTCAATAAATATCTTTCTGCTGGAAATAAAAATTTAAAAAAGAGACAATTTTATCTAATGAAAGTGTCAATGACACTGTAGCTGAACTTGACAAACTTGAACTTGTTAAGTTATAAATGAAATGGCAAAATTAAAAATCATTGGTACCAATGTTATTAGATGAAATTTCAACATAACAGCATTGTGTGTGCACAACGTCAGAGTAATCCATGCATTTTTAAATGTAAACTGTAAGACTTGATAAATGTGGCCTGTAGGCCATGTCAAAGAATGTTGATGCATAAATGCAATAAATTCAAAGATTGTTGCTAACAACAACAGTTTTTGATGGAAATGAAAAGAAAATCAATAGCTCCTATCTTTGTCACCCTGCATAAGCATACAAAGTTTCAAAACAACCTGATAATGAATGTGCCCTCAGATGCATGCCAAAGGAAGATGTTAATGCACAAATGCGCTAAGTAGAAGGTCACTGCTTTATGGCAATGGTTTTTTGGGGGGTTTTTTATGGAAATTCATAAATATACCCTACAGAGAGTGCAAAAGGGATAAGTTGATGCACAAATGCAGTAAGTTCAAAGGCTGGTGACAACGACAATAACTTTTTATGGAAATTAAAAAATAGGTCACATCTTGAGGTCACTCCAAACACACATACCAAGTTTCAAAGTGATCCGATCATAAATGTGCCCTGAAGGGTGTGTTAAAGGGAAATATTGAGGTCTGACTAAACTAAGTTCAAAGGTCAGCGGCAACATTTTTTGACAGAAATGGAAGAAAATCGACAGCTCCCATATAGATGTCACCACACACAAGCACACCAAGTTTGCAAGCGATCCAATCATAAATGTGCCCTGCGGGGTGTGTCAAAGGGAAATATTGATGCTTAACTGCACTAAGTTTTTACTAAGTTCATCGAAGGTCATTGCCAGTGGCAACATGTTTTAACGAAAATCGAAGAAAATTGATAGCTCCCATCTAGAGGTAACCCCAAATAAGCATACAAAGTTTCAAACCGATCTGATCATAAATGTGCCCTGTAGGGCATGCCAAAGGAATATATTGATGCCTGACTAAACTAAGTTCAAAGATCGTTGCCAGCGGCAACATTTTTTGACGGACGGAAATGGAAGAAAATCGATATCTCCCATCTAGAGGTAACCCCAAACAAGCATGCCAGGTTTCAAAGTAATCCGATCATAAATGTGCCCTGTAGGGTGTGCCAAAGGGAAATATTGAGGTCTGACTAAACTAAGTTCTAAGAAGGTTGGCCGCGGCAACATTTTTTGACGGAAATGGAAGAAAATCGATAGCTCCCATCTAGAGGTCACCCCAAACAAACATGCTAGGTTTCAAAGCAATCCAATCATAAATGTTCCCTGTAGGGTGTGCCAAAGGGAAATATTGAAGTCTGACTACACCAAGTTCTAAGAACATTGGCCGCGGCAACACTTTTTGACGGAAATTGAAGAAAATCGATAGCTCCCATCTAGAGCTCACCCCAAACAAGCATACCAAGTTTCAAAGCAATCTTATCATAAATGTGACCTGTGAGGTGTGCCAAAGGAAACTGTGGACGTACGAACGTATGCCCAGACGTACGTATGTACGTACGTACTAATGAACGTACGCCGACGGATGAAAAGTGATGGCAATAGCTCAGCTTGACTTTGTCAAGTTGAGCCAAAAATCAGTGTGAGCACCAACATGGAATACAATGGTCCTTAATCACTCAACTGAGAAAGTTATTGAAACAAGAGGCCCCAAGGAGCCTTAATAGCTCACCGGCCAAAGTGGTTCAAAGAAGTATTTGGGGTCACATTCAGTTAGACATGGTTCATCAACACTACAAAGCAATGAAGTCATGAGAGACAAATTTTATGGAACTAGGGACAGGCTTGAATAAACTTGAATCTTACCCCCCTAAGGATGCTGCATACCAAATATCAAAAGCATTCATCTGCTGGATCTGAAGAAGAAGATTTTTAAAGAAAATTCCTCATTTTGAACTAAGTTATCATTCGGGCTCCCACAGTGAGCCCAAATATGAACCCAGGGACTTGGCTTGAACAAACTTGAATCTCACCCCCTAAGAATGCTGCATACCAAATATCAAAACATTCCGACTGCTGAATCTGAAGAAGAAGATTTTAAAAGAAAAATTCCTCATATTGAACTAAGTTATAATTCGGGCTCCCACAGGAAGCCCAAATATGGACCCAGGGACTTGGCTTTAACAAACTTGAATCTCACCCCCAAGCATGCTGCATACCTAATATCAAAAGATTCTGCCTGCTGGATCTGGAGAAGAAGATTTTTAAAGCAATTGGCCTGAAATGCACTAAGTTCAAATTTGGGCTCCTATACTGAGCCCAAATATGAACCCAGGGAGCCGATTTGAACACACTTGAATCAGATCCACCCCACAATGTTGCATACCAAATATCAAAAGATTCTGCCTGCTTTATCTGGAGAAGAAGATTTTTTAAGAAATTTGCCTGAAATGCACTAGGTTCGAATTCCGGCTTCTATACTGAGTCCAAATGTGAATCCAGGGGGCCGATTTGAACAAACTTGAATCAAATCCACCCCACAATGTTGCATACCAAATATCAAAAGATTCTGCCTGCTGGATCTGGAGAAGAAGTTTTTTTAAGAAATTTGCCTGAAATGCACTAAGTTCGAATTCAGGCTTCTATAGTGAGCCCAAATATGAATCCAGGGGGGCGATTTGAACAAACTTGAATCAGATCCACCCCATAATGCTGTATACCAACTATCAAATGATTCTGCCCACTTGTGCGGGAGAAGAAGATTTTTTAGTAATTTCTCCAATATACATAGGGTGCTATCAGAGTTATGCCCCCTATGGAGCCCCAAGTGGGCATGTCCATTCCATTTGAACAAACTTGAATTGACGTATGGAAATGAACATCCATACCAAGTTTCGAGCAAATTGACCTTGCTGTTTCAGAGGAGAAGTCGTTTGAAAAATGTTCACGACGCCGGGCGGAACGCAGACGGCAAGTGATAAGTTTAGCTCCCTTCGGGGAGCTAAAAAAGGGTTTAAGATCACCTTCAATATCTATGGCTAGTTAACTATACAGGCCCAAAATACACTATATATACAGGCAGGCACTTCACTTCAACAAGCTGGAATCTGCACCCCCCCACCACCCCCCCCCCCCCCACCCTCTCCCATCCTGACTGACGGTGCAGAAGTGGATCTCCCCTATGGAGCCCCTTTTGGTGAGCTAAAAATCTCCAGGCCTTTGGGCAGGCCTGCACAAATTAAAAATAGGGGCAACCCAAATAAATGTTAACTTAATCTTCCTCAAAGAACCTATGTTACCATCAATTCATCAAAATAATGTATATCTTCCAAATACTACCCACAGCCCAAAACCACATCGTGAAACGCACAAGTAAATTTTTAATTATAAGTTTAGTAAATAAACCTCTAGTCAACGACATTAGACAAATAATCAGGTCTGGCCATTTGAAAAATGCAGGCGAGCTACTACCGCCCTCCTTAAATCACCCCAGGCAGGCGATGATGGCGGCCCTTAATTCACCACTGGGAGCCATGAATCAAGAAAGCTCTATCACTTTTAAGTCCAGTGACACCTGGAACAAAAAAAGCAGGTGTGTGAAAATCACACTCGCAGTTTCCATTTCATAGTTTTTATTTTATTTCGGATTTTCCCAATGTTAATTGTAATCAGAAATTATTAAATAGACTGCAATTTTATGATTTTCCCTGTCGTTTATTCAAAGCTCACAGGTATAACTTAATGTAACGGGATGTGTGAGAATCTCTCAAAAACATGAGGCATGGAAAAAAAGTGTGAAGGTCATTCAGTGCAAGACCATACGGTAGTTGTGAAAATTCGAAATTTAAACTGAAATTTCATGTGGCAAGGCCTAAAAAAATAAAAAATCTGTTTCTCAGGCCCTCCCACATGGTCCTTTTGGCTGCCGCATGCTCTCTTTTTATAACCAATTTAAACTTAAAAAAAATTAAAATTAAATGGTTCATGTCCGATATTTTACCCAAGTTAAAAAAATTGATGAATTTGTCCCTTGAGTGCAAGAAGGCTTTGCAATGCTTTAGCATTGCAAAGCCTTCTTGCACTCAAGGGATAAAATACACCACCACCCATGCTATTCTGCAGATTATGAGGCCTAAAACTTGAACCAAGAACATGAACTTTTGATGGCAAAGAAATAATTACTGAAATAAAAAATAAAATAAAAAACCGCTCGCCCGCATGCAATTTCACAAACAATGGCCTGAGAAACAGAAGATCTACTTTGTGTGGCTCAACATATATTTTTTTCCAGTTTAATTTTTTCAAGAGATAATGTACTTTGTAGATGTATAGGTATTTTTTTTCAAAACAACTTGGTGTGTTGTACAGAGAGCAAAAGGTTAACACTGTGGTCAATGGGATTTATTTTGGCGTTCATAACCTAAAACACAGCGTGATATTGCTCAAGACATCTAAATATTGAAATTAGAGTTAACCGCCTTGGAAATGTTGCACTTGGAAATGATGCAATCTCCAAAAATAAACAGCCTTGGGGAAAATATATTGTTTCAATAAACGTTTGAAACATTCTATTGACATCTTGCATTATTGTTGAATATTCCTGATAAAAATGAGGGTGATTTGATGACTTTTGGACCTAAAAAATACAATTTACTTTTTGTGTGTTTTTGTAGGGAATTCCCTGAAAAATACGTGCACGTGACCGGTACTTCCCTTTGTGTCAGTTTTTCTCTCTTATTTGTTGCATGACCCCATTTTTGGATCAGAAAAAGTTGTCTGAAGGGCTATACTTGACAGAGATATTTGAATACCAAAATTGAAGTGACGCGATCATATTTTTTTCCGCCTGAACGTTATAATTGTCGCCTATGGGAAAATATTTAGTTCTGTGATACCTCAAAATGTTTGGCACATCGAAAAACAAAAGTCCTTCCTCGAAAACTGTTCCATATGAAAATAAGTTCCAGTCAATGCAATGCAGTGTGCATGGATTTCTGATTGTTAAACTTGAAAGTGGAAGTTTTTTTCACTGAATCGTGAGGTTATGAAAGGAGCACCCTTTAGCAATGTTGTGCTTGTTGGAGAAAAAAATCACCATCAAAATAAGTTCCGAAAAACTCACTCCAGTATTCAGAGAATGACTGAAGTTTAATGGCAAGCAGACCTTTTTGTTATGTTAGTGAATGATAAAAGGGCACAGTTTTTTCGCGGATGTTTTGATGTTGTTTGGGAAAGTAATTCGGTCAAAACTAATTTCATAATTAGCCAGTTTACACTTTTGACTGCACAAACCCGGAAATAAAAGTAAATGGGATAAACAAATCCATGTGTACGCTTATAACATGTTCGAGTGACACTGATCGTTCCTGTGGACAATTAAAATATATAGCAGTTTGTAGAAATATATCCCCAGCTGGCATCCCATTGCATTCTGACAATTCTATACCTTTTCCCAATTCATTTATTCAGTCTTTGTTTCTATAGCTACATAGTAATTAATTTGGTACACTGAACACCACAAACAAAGACCATGTTTTTTTCTTTGTATATTCCAAAACTGTTCAAATGGAACATATCATTTCGGAATACGAGTTATGTACAGCACGTGGAGAGTGTATTATCACTAAATCACCCACAGAGTGGAGATTCCACCCAAGTAATAATTGCAAATTTGCTGCAAAGCCTCACCAGCACAAGCAAAGTTTTAGCCAATGGACCTCCGGGTTAAACCCGGAGGTCCAATGGCTGAAACATTGCTTGTATTTTTTGTCGATATGTACAAAATTTGAAAGCTATAGCTTGGGTGATAACTCCACTCCGTGGGTGATTTAGTTACAATCCACTCTCCACGTACTGTAGCATTCACAACCCCAAGCATAAGGACTACTCGTGCTCACAACTATTTGTCCTATTCTCATCCCAACGGATAAAAGTGATCCCTAAATTTACTACACCAGTCTGACTTCTAAATATATGACCACAGGGTACAGTACTGGAATTAGCAGAATTAATTTACAGTATAACAATTGGGTTTTCTTCCTTAATTTATCCAACAAGGCCCTGATACCATTCTCTGACAAGCCTGCTGTGAGAGCTTTTCAGAAAATGGTATCAATTCCATGGTTCAATGATGGTTGGTCAGATTACATCATTCAGCTTGGGTAGAAAATGGTTTTGTTACCATTTAACTAATTTAACACTGTACTACTACTGTAGTTATCATACAGCTTATTTCTGTCTGTACTGTACTAACCATTACATTCACTATAGAGTGCCAGCTGAAACAAGTTGTAAGATAACCACAAGAAAACATTCTGAATTTGAAGTTAAATTACACCCTCACTTCCCATGTACTTGCTACAGTACGTGGAGAGTGGATTGTAACTAAATCACCCATGGAGTGGAGTTATCACCCAAACAATAACTTTCAGATTTTGTATATATCAACTAAAAACACAAGCAATGTTACAGACCCATTGGCTGAAACATTGCTTCTGTTGTTTTGTCCATATTTACAGAATTTGAAAGTTATAGCATGGGTGATAACTCCACTCCGTGGGTGATTTAGTTACAATCCACTCTCCACGTACTGTATATTATACGGGGAAAAAGATTTATCTGTCCGGGTTAAAGCACAAACAAAGTTTCAGCCAATGGACCTCCGGGTTAAACCCGGAGGTCCATTGGCTGAAACTTTGTTTGTGCTTGTTATGCTTTGCAACAAATTTGAAATTATTGCTTGGGTAGAATCTCCACTCTGCAGGTGATTTAGTGATAATCCACTCTCCATGTACTGTATATAAATAAGACAATTTTGCCCCCAAATAGTAGAATTACATGTTTAATTCAGTAACGCTCATTTGAATCAGAATATTAATCTTATAAAAAATTGTAACACAGATGTTCTGAAGCAACCATTATTATTTATTTATTTATTGGTGTTCTTATGCACAATGACTAATCATGACCGTGACAGTTTTATGGGTGGAGGAAGCCAGAGTACCCGGGGAGAACCACCGAGCAACGACGAGCAGCTGTCAGCTCTCCAACATCGTAACTCTGAACTCTGAACCGCAGCACAGGCAGGGTTAGATTGGTTGAAGACATGCGCACCATCGACGTGCAGCACGCCTCAGTACACAGCGTCATCGTGCCCCCATGTAGGCAATCGGGGTGAAGTGTCTTGCCCAAGGACACAACGCGGTTGCCGCAGGTGGGATTCGAACCGAGGACCTCTCGGCTTGCAGCCTGCACCTCTACCAACTGAGTCACCGCGCAACCATTTGAATGTTATTTATTTATTTATTGATGTTTAAGGTCACATATTTATGCACAATGGCTAATCATGACCGATTTGAATGTTACTTGGATAATGGCAACAAGAACTGATTTATATAACATGGTGAGGGGAGGTGTGCTGGGTATAATTTACTATACAGACTGTAACTTAAATTGTATGTACAGTATGTGGAGAGTGGATTGTGACTAAATCACCAGCAGAGTGGGGTTATCACCCAAAGTATCACTTTCAAATTCTGTACATATGGACAAAACAACAGAAGCAACGTTTCAGTCAATGGACCTCCGGGTTTAACCCAGAGGTCCATTGGCTGAAACTTTGCTTGTGATTGTTATGCTTTGCAATAAATTTGCAATTATTGCTTGGGTGGAATCTTCACTCTACAGGTGATTTAGTGATAATACACTCTCCACGTACTGTAATAACAAAAAGTGTTTGACTGTTTTAATTACCCGGAGGTCCATTGGCAGACACATTGCTTGTGCACAGGTCATATGTACAGAATTTGATAATCTTACTATGGTCATAACGCGTAGATTAACGCACAGATCGACGTGCTTTTTGTGCGCATTTTATGACAAGACTTCTGGTTTTAACTGTAACATATTGTTGGAGAGTACTTTCAAATAGTGCTTTACATAACAGTATGCACAAGATATGGTTTTGTTGAAATTTTTTGAAATATTTGAAAAACACTAATTAAAATAATAAATTTTGATATCCTATGCGTTGGGTAAAGTGTTAAAGCAGGCCTATACAAATAGAGTGAAATATAATAAAATCACCATTAGATCTCAAAGTTTCCATGTTTCTGGCAAAACATATTTAGTGAATCTGGGTAGAAAGATCTCAATAAGCTTTCTTTACATAATGAATCCTGCATTTTTATGTTGTTAAATTTAAAATATTTTGTCATATTTTTTTCTCATTTCAGACTTACCTTCTCTCGTATTTTCTTTAATTTTTTCTGGTATCTCTCACTCTCTTTGCCTTGTTTGATAAATTCATTATTAGACCTCTGTATACACAGCTGTTTTGCAGCCGTATTCAATACAGCAAGACTGAAAATTGAACTGCAAAGAAAGAAAATATTATGCAATCCCCAATACAAATAACGTAACATAAGATAAAAATATAATAAGTGATGGGGAGCGCGGTGGCTCATTGATTACGGCATTGAACTTCAAACTGAAAGGTCCACGGTTTGATCCCCACAAGGGGTAAATGTGTTGTGTCCAAGGCACTTCATCCCGATTGCCCGGCGATGGTGCACTTGTCTTCAACCAATACTAACACAGCTTGTATGGAGTTAGTATGTTGGGGAGTCTGGCAGTTTCTCACCGTGGCTTGGTGGTTCTCTCTGGGTACTCCAGCTTTCTTCACCAATAAGACTGTCTGACACAAGGTGACCCTAGCTGTTGACAGTGTCGTTAAATCCCAATAAATAAATAATGGATATCTAGGGGCAGTTTGCAAGACAGCATGATGATGAATGTGCCATTCATGTAGTGTTGAAACGATTAATGCCATGTGGATTTTTACTAATCGCCGGGTAGTAGTTGACGATTAACCGACTAGTCGGTTATGCAATGTCAGATGCTAAACTACAGTTAAAACTAGAAGTCCTGTCATGAAATGCGCACAAATAGCACATTTATATGTGCGTTAATGTGCGCGTTATGGCCCAAGTAAAGCTATCAAATTCTGTACATATGGCCTGTGCACAAGCAATGTTTCAGCCAATGGACCTCCGGGTAACCCGGAGGTCCATTGGCAGAAACATTGCATGTGTTTGCTATGAGTAACCAGGAGAACCTGCCGTGCTCTGGATGCCATTCGATATTGCAATTGCGTGCAATTCCAACGCGCAATTAAGCCTAGATAAGCGCACTATTCGTGACAGGACTTGTAGTTTTAACTGTAAGCAATAAATTCTACAAAACTGTGGTTTTAACTGAATTCATTGGCTGAAAAGGCTTCCAAATTATGATACAATTAATGGGTCTAACTGGGTAACTACGGAAGCCGATGTCTCCATGTCCTTACGAGCAAACAACCGGTTCCGCAAAAAATAAATTGTTCTAATAATAAATCTTTGATGTTCCAATATTCGGTTCTGTCAGGTATTTTTAAGCGAAATTGAACTTTTCCCCCTAAATTCCCTTCTGTATTGTGGTCTAATAAGAAATTTCTGCACTTTGTTATTGTGCTAAAAAACTTTAAAGCAGAAAACAGGTCACTGAAGAAGTGTACACTGATGACGTGATTGTTCCATGACCTGCATAACTTAATCAACCCCCAATGAAAAGCTAGACAAACTATAAACAATAACCTCACTGAATATTAAATACTTCACATGACCAAACAGTGAGATTTGTTTGGTAAGTACGTGCACTACGTAAAGTGAGTTGTAAAAGTTCATTCAATAGTAAATATCATTATGTGACATTTTGTTTTCTGACCAATCTTATTACAGCAACATTTACCCAAAACAAGAAGATGTTGAACAAGAGCGCTCGTATCGCTGAAGCAATACAATGTCCCCTACCAGACTAATAAGCATTAATAATTATACAAATGTTATAACCTAGATGTGATCAGCATGAATTCCGTTGAAGCATTTCCAAAAAAAAGTCCAGAAAACTGATATTTTGCCACTTTTCCATATTTCCAAGGGTCATAACTCACACAAGAATAATGCAATCAGCATGAAACTCAAACTTGATTGTAAGTCATCGTTCTATAGTAGGTTACCAAGAATGAAATCACTCGGTTGAAGCATTTCCCAAAAAAGTCCGGAAAACTAAAGTATGACTGACAGACTGACTGACAGACTGACGGATGGACAGAGTACAAATGAAACTTGATCTGTAAGTCATCGTTCTATAGTAGGTTACCAAAAATGAAATCATTCCGTTGAAGCGTTTCCAAAAAAAGTCTGGAAAACTAAACTATAACCGACAGACTGACTGATGGATGGATGGACAGAGTGTAAATGAAACTTGATCTGTAAGTCATCGTTCTATAGTAGGTTACCAAAAATGAAATCATTCCGTTGAAGCGTTTCCTAAAAAAGTCTGGAAAACTAAACTATAACCGACAGACTGACTGACGGATGGATGGACAGAGTGTAAATGAAACGTGATCTGCAAGTCATCGTTCTATAGTAGGTTACCAAAAATGAAATTATTCCGTTGAAGCGTTTCCAGAAAAAGTCCGGAAAACAGATATTTTGGCACTTTTTCATATTTCCAAGGGCAATAACTCACACAAGAATAAGGCAATCAGCATGAAACTCAAACTTGATCTGTAAGTCATCCTTCTATAGTAGGTTACCAAAAATGAAATCATTCCGTTGAAGCGTTTCCAAAAAAAGTCCGGAAAACTGAAATTTTGGCGCTTTTCCATATTTCCAAGGGCCATAACTCACACAAGAATAACGCAATCAGCATGAAACTCAAACTTGATCTGTAAGTCATCGTTCTATAGCAGTTTACCAAAAATGAAATCATTCCGTTGAAGCGTTTCCAAAAAAACTCTGGAAAACTGATATTTTGGTGCTTTTCCATATTTCCAAGGGCCGTAACTCACACAAGAATAATGCAATCAGCATGAAACTCAAACTTCATCTGTAGGTCATCATTCTATAGTAGTTTGCCAAAAATGAAGTCATTCCGTTGAAGCGTTTCCAAAAAAACTCCGGAAAACTAAAGTGTGACTGACAGACGGACAGACTGACGGATGGACGGAGTGCAAACCTATAGTCCCCTCTGGCGGTGCCGGTAGGGGACTAAAAAGCACGAACATCTGTAGAGAGCTTTTGTTTCCAATGTAGAAGAGTGAGTGCGATAGCACACCTTTAATCAAAATCACTGAATTAATTTTAATAAAATTGAATTAAATTTCTTAGAAGTTAAACCAAGTGGAAACTTCAAGGCTTTAAAGAATACACTCAGGTGACTAATCAACAAGTGATTCACTAATCGGTTAATAGATTTGTTTGGTACTAATCGCGTTGGTGTTGACTAGTCGAAAAATCGTTTCAACACTACATTCATGTTTGCTGACTATATGCCATATAGCAAAGTAACCAACATCCTCATTTCTGGGACGAGCAGACAGACATGATGCACGGAAAGGAACCATTTCTAAAATGTAGGTCACCATAACCGACTGATAAACTGTGCCATTTACCCTACCAATGATACCATGCATGTCAAGTTTGGAAACTCTAAGCCATATAAATGTACGTCACAATAATAATAGTGACTTGATTATTAAAATATTATTTTTAACCCAATTTTCGACTTTTGACAAATTTTTGGCCATAGAACAGGTGCCCCAACATACAGTAATAAAAAAATCTTCCAGAAAGTTAAAAAATTTATAGTAATTTATATATTTTTTATACTTACCAATGACCCAGACATAGCTGGTGCTAACTCTTAAAATATAGGGCCAAACACAAATTTTGCCCCCCAATCCCCAAAATTTGCATCTAAAACTAAAGAAAACATGTCCAGAAAGGCCCTCCACACCTCGCCCCCACTGCGCATGCGCAGTGTCAAGGACGTTCCGAAATTGGCGCCATTTATCATTCTAATAACCAGTGCCTGGTAAGCGCTATGTACTCAGCGGGGAGGCAAGAGTTCCCAACTCCTGGGAGGGCCATCCCCGTCTGGGTCATTGGTAAGTATAAAAAATATATAAATTACTATAAATTTTTTAACATTTTTATACTGTACCAATGACCCAGACATAGCTGAATAGTAAAAAGGCTGGAGGGCCAAGGACATAGAGCAAAATGGAATACGCTCAATAAAATAAAATAGAGTCATCCCCTGTAGGGAAAAGAAGTAATAGGCCTTACATGTATCTTTCTTATTTATGATAAATTAGAAAGATACAACACCTTCCAAAAATTGAGCTTCATACATCCATGTACTCTATTAATATCCAATAATCCTTATACTAATAATTTTTAAAGTAAGCCAATAATAAAGTAAGTCTAGAGAATAGAGACTCTTATACTCCTAAAAGTGTGTGAGAATTGCATAATCATGTCCGTTGACATATGCAATATTCAAAAGCTATACTTTAAAAACTAAGACTTGAATGAATTTTATAAACTTAAACTTCTCACTAAACAACCATCCCAATAACAGCTCAGAATTACTAACTCCGGAGGAGGTATCCCCTTGTTTTCATAGTAAAAACAGGTGACCCAAGGGAACACCCTCCCCCCCCCCCTTTTTCTTGCCCTGGGTCAAATAGCCCAGAGCGAAGAGGGCAGCCGAACGGAGACACTGCCGAAACAGACAGCCTACCTAGCTATAGTAGCAACTGTTAAGAGAATGATATTCTGAGCAGTAGATAATAGACCTAACAAAAGAGGCCTCCAGAAATGGACTCGATATTTCTGAGATAAAATTCATGAATGGATGGCTGAGCGCAATGAGCAGCCTTCAAAAATCTATAATAGCAACACTATTAATGTAAGCCCAAGAAGTAGAAGAACTCTTACTTCATGAGCCGAAATCTTAAGCACAACTGCTAAGCCAATGATATACCATAAGCAGTACGCTAGTTAATAGAATCCATTAAAAATAAAATGGAGCGTAACGTCCTTCTACTAGACATCAAAGACAGAAGAAGCTTACGCCCTTGTAATAAACAGATATCTGTTTATAAATACATAAACTGTACCCGGAAAGAGTAAAGGTCTATGCCCATACGAAGACGGAAGGACCTTAAATAATAGGTTCCGGAAATAGGAGCCTAACTCTTATGCAACAATCCAACCTAAATAGTAACGGAAGTATTGACTCCGAAACTATGAAAGTGAAAATCATCCATCGATAGTGCATGAAACTCACTGACTCTACAGTAAAAGAGAAACCAACAGAATTACTGTCTAAAAGGTCAGAATTTGAAAACTACTGTTTCCAGAGACTCAAATGATTACATAGCTAAATAAGAACCGAAGTTAAAATCCGTATAGGAATTTAATCTAAAGATTCTAAGTCTATTTATCAAAAAGTTACTAACTGACTTAGATAAAGAGACAAAAGACTCAATTGTAAACTATCGTAGAGTGCATAGGTATGAGGTAACATAAACCTATAACCTAAATAACAACAGGCTGCAGTAGATCTTGTGAAACAAGTATACTAAAAACTAGCAATGCGTAGTATGGAGGGATCAACCATATGAACATAATGATCCCTACACCACGACGGAAGAGCCTCCACTTTAGTCGCATAGAATAGCGAAGAAGAGGATCTCCTATAGTAAGAAATCGCGTCCAAAGCTCGTCCAGTACAGTGCTTACAATGCAATACGGACCACACAACGGAATACATGAAGGTTGCGACCTTGCTGGTTGTGATAAAGATGACACGATTTACCCAGTGAAAAAAGATCCTCACATAGAGGAAGATTTCACGTTAAGATCCACAGTAGACAAGAGAGTAAATTACTCATGATCTCTGTGAAGATAGAGATGCTATCAACAGAAATGTATTGTGGTTGTTTATCTTAGCAATACCTGCTAAAACAACAGCGCCGGAGGATACGCGTATCCTATCATTCCGTCCTATAGATCAATAGAGCGTTAACAGTATTAGCTCAGAGATCTGGACAAGCCAACACATACGTCTGCAATTGATTAGCAAGCTGTGTCATAAATAAAACATCATTGGGCGCTCCCATAGATAGCAAATCTGATTAAATACTTGTTTGTTGAGAGTCCATTCTGACAGCAACAAGCGACCCGTAAGAGAACGGGAGTGCGATAAAACAATCAGACGACCCAGAATATGACGGACCAAAACTGAACTTGGTGTACTATAACCAACAGACGGATTCTTTCCATTAAATTGAATAACGGAAACGAAAGAGTGCCTCCCTGGTTCCGGAGATACGCCACTACTGTCGAATTAAAGGACAGGAATTTGGGCATGCGTTTCTGAATAATGTTCATGCAATGACATAAAGCAAGCCTAAAAAACATTATTCCGCGGAAGTTAAACTGATAGCTAAAAGACTGCGGAACCCAAAGACCCTGGCACTTCGAATCCGTAGGGATCAGAATATCCCAATCTGTTTGACTGGCAACCGTCATAACAGCCACACTAGGGTCCGGCAACTGCGGCGGCACTCTCTGAGTCAACCACCGAATGTTTGCCCCAGTCTGAATCTCTTGTAACACTAGATAGACAAGAGAATGTATAAATCAAGCAATTCATGGATTGCCGGAAAGTTGCCGTCGAAGAGAAGCTCCTCCGAGAACGAAGCGACTCTGAGAGAGTTCTTAACCTACTATCCACGCGTGGATGTAGCTAGGGCTGCATCACGTCTAACCAACTCCAATCAGCCACTGAAGGGCGGAGTTATACGTGAACAAACTACTGCCCTCAAAAGAAATTACATTGAGAATAATATCCCGTAAATCTTTTCTTGAAGACGTAATGATAACGCCTCAGTAAGGCGGATTACGTATAATAAAGCGTCTAAGTTAAGTCTACTATACATAATGTCGTTTCCAACATTGAAGTTGGAAAAGACATAAACGGCGAAAAAGAATATATGCAGTCTTTAATCACACCGTCTAGACGCATATGAACTCTCGGTATGCCCTGCTCTGCCAAAATAAACTATATGTAAAAAAGATAAAATGGCAGAAATGAGCCACGCGGACAAGAAACTAAACTATCATGCTTAGTAGCAGGCTTGTATATATATATAATATATAGCGTCGAAAAATAAAACACATGTTGTAATGACAATATTGGACTGCGTCGGTAAGTCAGGGACAAAGTCCCTGTACCGATCGAAAAATCCGAGTCCAATGACGCTATAAGTCTCTTATCCAAGATCGCAGCAATGAAGTCCGAACAATAATCACTGGAAGAAATGCCAGAAGATATGAAAGGCATCTTCCGATACTACTAAAGGGAAAACTCGAAATCTTTCGAATCCCTTTCGCCATCCTGTCGGACCCTATAAAGCGTTCGGTCGTCCGTAGCTTGATGCAACCGCGGACCGCACCGACCCAGCGCCGTCGGATAATTCCTGATTCGACCGAGAAACCGTCAATTGCTGGGATGCTGCGAAACAACTGTGCTAACTCGGATAGCACGTCCGTCACTGAGGCCTGAGGAGCAGCGGTCTTACGATGCATTGCCGCAGGAAGCTCCGAGATCGTTACCCCGTGCATACTTCCAATATGCGAGCGAACGGAGTGTATAGGCCTCGTGTCCTTTGGCTACCGGATGGCGCGACCTATTCGCTGTGGAATCACTGAATGCCGAAACTGATCGGATACTCGAGGTCACGTAGCCAATGTGCGGTCGTGTGCCCTGCTGTGAGGATGAGGAAGCATTAAAGACAGTCTCTCGGACTGTCAATATAACGGAGCGTCCCGAGCAACGAACATATGCTCCGAATGTAAAATATCTGAACCACAACATGCGGTCCCCTATGTTGTTGGCTTCCTCCGATCCGTCCTCAATCTGCCGTCACTGGGTGAGTACTAAAGTAATTAAAGTGCTCGCATCACCCAAATCTCCTTCCTAGACCGCAACGGACGAACCCGGCAGCCGAACCATTCGATGAATGTACGCTACACCGGGTGAGCTAGCGAATGTCACTCCGTAAGCGATAGACATATTCCATGAGCACTTATTGCCGCTAACTCATCATTAACTATGACGACAGAGGCACACTTTTGAAGACATCTCCATAACTCTTCGAACAAGAAACCAGAAATGCTTGGATAGCAAGCATAAAATAATAATATATATAGCGTCGTTCAATAATTCGAAAGTTTGTGTGACATTATTGGACTATGTCGGAACTGAGGGACGATGTCCCTGAACCGAACCAAAAATTTCTAAGTCCACCGACGCTATCAGTTTCTTATCCGACATCGCAGCATATGTTGTTCCGAAAGGGAAAGCTTGAAATCCACCGAATCCCTTTCGGTATCCCGTCGGACCGGATGAAACTTTCGGACGTCCGTACCCGCTTCCGCGGAGCGTCCCGACCCAGCATCGTCGGATAAAATATATGCGACAGATTCAGTTGATGCTGGGATGCTGCGATAAACTGTGCTATTAAGGAAAGCACGTCCGTTCCCGAGGCCTGTGCAGTAGCGGACTTACGATGCATTGCCGCTGGAAGCTCCGTGTACGTTGACTCCCGCACACTTCCTATGCGAACGTCCGGAGTCTGCAGGCCTCGAGTCCCCGGCTACCGACCCAGCGCTGTCGGATAATTCTCGATCCGACGCCGTTTCTGTCGGCTGCTGGGATGCTACGATAAGCTGTGCTATGTGCACAAGAATGTCCGGCGTCGAGACCTGCGGAGGCGCAGTCTATCGGTGCTTCGCCGAGGGCAGCTCCGCATCAGATGGCTCCCGCATACTTCCTATGCGAACGTCCGGAGTCCATCGGTCTCGAATCCCTGGCTGCCGGATGGTGTGACCTGGTCGCCGAAGAATCCTTGATCGGCGAAGCTGGTAATATATCGGCGGTCACGCAGCCAAGGTGCGGTCGTGTGCGCTGACGAGAAGAGGAAGCCTTAGCAGTCTCAGCGGACTGCCTATACAACGGAGCGTCCCGAGCGACGGACGTATGCTCCGCTAACGACACATTTGTACCACAACATCTGGGGCCAGATGTTGTTGAACGAGAGAGGGGCCTCTCTCGCTTGCCGTCCGGATGGACCGGAACGAGCTAAGAACCGGACTAAAAGGCTTCCTCCGTTCTCCCTCCGATCCGCCGTCACTGGGTGTGCATTAAGTTAATTTTATAGTGCTCGCATCACCCCAAAATTCCTTCTAGACCGCAACGGACGAACCCGGCTGCCGAACCATTCGGTGAATGGACGCTACACCGGGCGAGCTAGCGGACGTCAAAGGCCGTCGAACCTACTAGGGTCCTCTTAGGCAATTGGCGTATTACATGAGCACTTTTCCGCTAGCCCTTCATAATTGTGACGACGGAGGCACACTGTTGGAAGACATCACAGATACATCACCCTAATCTTGATCGTCTGAAATAGAAATTGATAAAGTAGAGTGACCCTGCGGGGAAAGGACCGGAGTGTCCAAATCCCCAACAACATACCGTGACATACGCTTCCCATATTGTCATCGAAATCATACGATACAGAACAGGAGTTAATGCGAGTACACTGACCACATATAGAATGAAAATAAGGTCAGAGGAAGACTTCCTCTTAAAACAATTGATCAATATCCTTTCCATGTGAAAAGAAAACAAGTCCTGGTACTCGCACTAACCCCTGGCAATCAAAATACATAATAATAATATGATCCATTAATATAGAAAAAATAATTGAAATCAAAATATTTTGAAAAAATATTTTTTCAGAACAGCCCAAGTTTCTGAAAAGTAACGTTGAGCCCCAATGGATCCCAAGCCTAAGTGTGGACAAAAATTTTAAAAATATTTTAAACAATTTATTCAACACTTACGAACAATAATAATGTATCTAGTTATGATTAAAATAACATAAAGATATTATTATTTAGAAATCCCCCCCTCACACAGAGGGCTGTTGTAAATGTAAACAATGAGTGTAAAAACACTAAAATAAGACTCCAGGCACCCAGGCCCGAAATCAGTTACCAAAAATACCCCATCTGATGCAAAACAGAGACTTCCAGGGAAGAAACTGCAGAACATCAGATGGTAGATGCAGAACACAACGCCTAACCACCCGTAGGTGAAGACGTAAACATGGGGAAAGAACAGAATTCATTCTGTTATTAAGCTAAAACTCCCAAGAAATTTTAGTAATAATAATTACAGAAACTATGCCAAAAGCATGGGAGAATAGCAAGGGGGAATTAAAGGACAGGGAGAGAGGAAAAACACTTGAAAACACAGTGTAACTAAATAATCAGAATGACAACAAAATGGCTGCTGCCTTGAAAATAGGTAACTTAACATAATTTCATTAAAAAATTTTAAGTTACAGCCCTGATAATATTCTGTCACACATTCTTTTCCTCTCCTCCTTTTCTATCCTCCTTAGAATCACCATTTCACTAATATTTATGTGTCTGGCATCATTTAAACTGAGATTTAAAAGCACAAAGATCAGTCAGATGTTAACTGATGAAGGGCCAAACTTAGAATGATAAATGGCGCCAATTTCGGAACGTCCTTGACACTGCGCATGCGCAGTGGGGGCGAGGTGTGGAGGGCCTTTCTGGACATGTTTTCTTTAGTTTTAGATGCAAATTTTGGGGATTGGGGGGCAAAATTTGTGTTTGGCCCTATATTTTAAGAGTTAGCACCAGCTATGTCTGGGTCATTGGTACAGTATAAAAATATCATGAGACTATCCTGCCATTGGTTTCTAGTCCAGTCTTGGTTGCCTGCTATACAGTCTTGGTTGCCTGCAATACAATCTTGGTTGCCCACTATAGTCTTGGTTGCCTGCTATAGTCTTGGTTGCCCGCTATACAGCCTTGGTTGCCCACTAAACAGTCTTGGTTGTCTGCTATAGTCTTGGTTGCCTGCTGTACAGTCTTGGTTGCCTACTATACTGTCTCGGTTGCCTGCTATAGTCTTGGTTGCCCACTATACAATCTTGGTTGCCTGATATACAGTTTTGGTTGCCCACTATACAGTCTTGGTTGCCTGCTATACAGTCTTGGTTGCCTGCTATATAGACAGCCAAGACTTGACTAGAAACCATTACCAAGTCTTCAGATCAAAGTTAGAGGGGGATGCAATTTGTCCAAATGTATCCTAGCCCTTAAGTGTTAATACAGTATTGTGGAAAGGTATATTCAAAGATCCACAGGTGGAAGGCAATATTGGAATATTAACTCCTTGCATGCTGTTGGCAGATATTTCTGTGCGGGAGAGAAAAGCTCTTCCCACTGAATGATTTTGGCACTCTTAACCAAATTTTTCTCTGTAAATTATATCAACTTTTTTGTTCAGTAATTTCTTAAATTAAATTGTATTGAATTTTCCATCAAATCTAGTCATGGCTGCTTCACAGCAGCTATAACTAGATTTGATGGAAAATATTTTTAAAATACTCAGTGGGGTAATAATACAAACAACGCCTGGCTTGCAGTAAAATTATTGCTCTGTTCTTGGTTTCTTGACTGAAATGACATAGAATTTTGGGAGCGCAGTGGCTCAGTGATTACGGCATTGAACTACAAACCGAAAGATCAACAGTTCACTCCCCTCCAGGGGTAACTGCGTTGTGTCTTTGGAAAAGGCACTTCATCCCGATTGCCCACGTGGGGCACAGTGGTGCTGTGTAGTAAGGTGTACTGTATGTAGATGGTGTACTTGTCTTCAACCAATGCTAACCCTGCTTGTGTGGAATTTTTGTGAATTAATGTTCTAATAAGACTAAAATACTCAACCTCTGACTGAACGAGAGTTCATACATTTTTTTCTATCTTTACAGTTCCTGTAGCATTTATTACCATTTCATGTTACCAATTATCTCATAAACAGAGTGACTTGCAAACCGCTCCATTGTTCAACATTTTTCATACATGCAGCAGGCAATGCTCGAATGAAATGTTGTTTAAATTACAAATCAGTTTATGATTTGATCTAACATGGAGTGACCCTGACCTTTATCTGATATACTATTTGTCCAGTGAAGCCGTGGTGTAAAAACGAAGTTTATTTACTAAACTTGATATCGTTAAAAGTTGTCGACTTCATTTCACGATGTGGGTTTTGGGCTATGGATAGGATCTTACTGGAACATATTCGTTATTGTGATGAACTAATAGTAACATGGTCTGAGGCTTGTAGCTCCACATCTCAGTTGAACATAAACACCGAGCCGCAAAGCTCAGACCATGTTACCATCAATTCATTACAATAACACCGAGCCGCAAAGCTCAGACCATGTTACCATCAATTCATTACAATAACACCGAGCCACAAACCTCAGTCCATGTCACCATCACTTCATTACAATAACACCAAGCCACAAACCTCAGACCATGTCACCATCAATTCATTACAATAACACCGAGCCACAAACCTCAGTCCATGTTACCATCAATTCATTACAATAACACCGAGCCACAAACCTCAGACCATGTTACCATCAATTCATTACAATAACATCGAGCCACAAACCTCAGTCCATGTTACCATCAATTCATTACAATAACACCGAGCCACAAACCTCAGTCCATGTTACCATCAATTTATTACAATAACACCAAGCCACAAACCTCAGTGGACTGTTACCATCAATTCATTACAATAACACCGAGCCACAAACCTCAGTCCGTGTTACCATCAATTCATTACAATAACACTGAGCCACAAACCTCAGTCCATGTTACCATCAATTCATTACATAAACACCAAGCCACAAACCTCAGTCCATGTTACCATCAATTTTTTACAATAACACCAAGCCACAAACCTCAGTCCATGTTACCATCAATTCATTACAATAACACCGAGCCACAAACCTCCGTCCATATTACCATCAATTCATTACAATAACACCGAGCCACAAACCTCAGTCCATGTTACCATCAATTCATTACAATAACACCGAGCCACAAATCTCAGTCCATGTTACCATCAATTCATTACATAAACACCAAGCCACAAACCTCAGTATATGTTACCATCAATTCATTACAATAACACCAAGCCACAAACCTCAGTCCATGTTACCATCAATTCATTACATAAACATCGAGCCACAAACCTCAGTCCATGTTACCATCAATTCATTACAATAACACCGAGCCACAAACCTCAGACCATGTTACCATCAATTCATTACAATAACACCGAGCCACAAACCTCAGTCCATGTTACCATCAATTCATTACAATAACACCGAGCCACAAACCTCAGTCCATGTTACCATCAATTCATTACAATAACACCGAGCCACAAACCTCAGTCCATGTTACCATCAATTCATTACAATAACACCGAGCCACAAACCTCAGTCCATGTTACCATCAATTCATTACAATAACACCGAGCCACAAACCTCAGACCATGTTACCATCAATTCATTACAATAACACCGAGCCACAAACCTCAGTCCATGTTACCATCAATTCATTACATAAACACTGAGCCACAAACCTCAGTCCATGTTACCATCAATTCATTACATAAACACCGATCCACAAACCTTAGTCCATGTTACCATCAATTCATTACATAAACACCGAGCCACAAACCTCAGTCCATGTTACCATCAATTCATTACAATAACAACAAGCCACAAATCTCAGTCCATGTTACCATCAATTCATTACAACAACACCGAGCCACAAACCTCAGTCCATGTTACCATCAATTCATTACATAAACACCAAGCCACAAACCTCAGTCCATGTTACCATCAATTTTTTACAATAACATCGAGCCACAAACCTCAGTCCATGTTACCATCAATTCATTACAATAACACTGAGCCACAAACCTCAGTCCATGTTACCATCAATTCATTACATAAACACCAAGCCACAAACCTCAGTCCATGTTACCATCAATTCATTACAATAACACCGAGCCACAAACCTCAGTCCATGTTACCATCAATTCATTACATAAACACCGAGCCACAAACCTCAGTCCATGTTACATCAATTTTTTACAATAACACCGAGCCACAAACCTCAGTCCATGTTACCATCAATTCATTACAATAACACTGAGCCACAAACCTCAGTCCATGTTACCATCAATTCATTACATAAACACCGAGCCACAAACCTCAGTCCATGTTACCATCAATTTTTTACAATAACACCGAGCCACAAACCTCAGTCCATGTTACCATCAATTCATTACAATAACACCGAGCCACAAACCTCAGTCCATGTTACCATCAATTCATTACAATAACACCGAGCCACAAACCTCAGTCCATGTTACCATCAATTCATTACAATAACACCGAGCCACAAACCTCAGTCCATGTTACCATAAATTTTTTACAATAACACCGAGCCACAAACCTCAGTCCATGTTACCATCAATTTTTTACAATAACACCGAGCCACAAACCTCAGTCCATGTTACCATCAATTTTTTACAATAACACCAAGCCACAAACCTCAGTCCATGTTACCATCAATTCATGAAAATAACACCGAGCCACAAACCTCAGACCATGTTACCATCAATTCATTACAATAACACCGAGCCACAAACCTCAGTCCATGTTACCATCAATTCATTACAATAACACCGAGCCACAAACCTCAGTGGACTGTTACCATCAATTCATTACAATAACACCAAGCCACAAACCTCAGTCCATGTTACCATCAATTCATTACAATAACACCAAGCCACAAACCTCAGTCCATGTTACCATCAATTCATTACAATAACGAGCCACAAACCTCAGTCCATGTTACCATCAATTCATTACAATAACACCGAGCCACAAACCTCAGTCCATGTTACCATCAATTCATTACAATAACACCGAGCCACAAACCTCAGACCATGTCACCATCAATTCATTACAATAACACCGAGCCACAAACCTCAGTCCATGTCACCATCAATTCATTACAATAACACCAAGCCACAAACCTCAGTCCATGTTACCATCAATTCATTACAATAACACCGTGCCGCAAACCTCAGTCCATGTTACCATCAATTCATAACAATAACACCGCGCCACAAACCTCAGTCCATGTCACCATCAATTCATTACAATAACACCGAGCCACAAACCTCAGTCCATGTCACCATCAATTCATTACAATAACACCAAGCCACAAACCTCAGTCCATGTTACCATCAATTCATTACAATAACACCGAGCCACAAACCTCAGTCCATGTTACCATCAATTCATTACAATAACACCGTGCCGCAAACCTCAGTCCATGTTACCATCAATTCATAACAATAACACCGCGCCACAAACCTCAGTCCATGTTACCATCAATTCATTACAATAACACCGTGCCGCAAACCTCAGTCCATGTTACCATCAATTCATAACAATAACACCGAGCCACAAACCTCAGACCATGTTACCATCAATTCATTACAATAACTTAGAATGTTGACTCTGGAAGGAACATATAAATAGTTGAGAATGGACGGTGAGGCATTCAACTGTATAGAGTTTTCCATCAAATCTAGTCATGGCTGCTTCATAGCAGCCATGACTAGATTTGATGGATAATACTTTTAAAATACTCTGTGCTCTGTGGGGTGGGGGTGGGGGTGGGGGGGGAGTGTAAAATTGTCAGTCTACTATTTGTTACCCACTTTCCATTGAACAAACATCATTTAAGAATGTTCCACTCTGTGGAAGCAATTATAATAATACAGACATGAATTTATCAAAACTTAGCAGAGCAATTTTTACAACAACACCTGTTTGCAGTAAAATTATTGCTACATTCTTGGTCTTCATGGCTGAAATGACAGGGATGGTAAGGCAGTAAGGTGATTTACTGAGCAGCACATCCTGTCAAGACATGCAAAAAATCAATAAATTAAGTAAAAACCACGTCGTTCAAGACTGTACTAAACAAATATATACTCCTATATCAGACTATATAGAGGTGCGCAACTGTGCTTGTGCACTATAGTGTGCCTGGATTTGAAAAGTACAGTTAAAACTAGAAGTCCTGTCCCGAATTGTGAGCTTATCTAGGCTTAATTGTGCGTAGGAATTGCACGCAATTGCCATGGCAGCCAAAGCACGGCAGGTTCTCCTGATTACTCATAGCAAACACAGGCAATGTTTCTGCCAATGGACCTCCGGGTTACCCAGAGGTCCATTGGCTGAAACATTGCTTGTGCACAGGCCATATGTACAGAATTTGATAGCCTTGCTTTGGTCATAGCGCGCAGATTAACGCGTAGATCGACGTGCTATTTGTGCACATTTCATGACAGGACTTTTAGTTTTAATTGTAGCACACAAAAAAATGCACACCTCATAATTTTTCAAATATAGATTTTATTTTGCTCTGGCAGACACACCTACAAAACCTTTTCATTCAATATGAAGAGGATTACTGATGCACAATACATTATTTTTCACGTAATGATAAGTTTTGATTCTTGGTACTTGCATTAAAAATCTTTTTTGGGATCAATTTATTCAAAATTCCATGTCAACTTTCTCATGAGATGTCATTCTATAACTGCAGGTAGCACTCAATTGCACTAGCTCAAGTTCATACACTCAGTTGAATCCATGTGTAAATAATGGCCCCCAAAAGTAAATGACTCTATTAAACAAACGTATGCACCCGATCTTGGGCAATCAAGCACTACCATGTTTGTTTTTTTTTACATGTCAGAGTATCCATCAAAGATTGAAATGATTTAGTAGTGGATTTGAACTGATTTAAAACTAGACGTATAACTGTCCCAGATGGGCCTGTCGATCCCCCCCCCCCCCCCCCCCCGCCCCCCACCACCGCCCACACACACCCTGCCGAAATATTCTAAGACAAAAAGAGGAATAACTTGATCGAAACAAAATCGCAGGTGCACAGGTTCTCATGGTAGTGAACATCTATACCAAGTTTCAAAGGAATCAACCCATAAACATCTGAGAAAACTAACATGGCTAACATATTCCATAACACTGTGTGGCTACCATATGCAGACACACAATGAACCTATATACTAACGGATAACCACGCAATGTACCGCTGGTCAGAAAATAGTTTCCATAACTTGTGTGTCTAATATTTGGAAGAACTCTGAGAGCACAAAATAAGCCACAGAGAGACTTTTTCAGACATGTTTTTTTGTGTGGGTAGCACACAAGCAAATTAGACATACAGTGTACCATTAGGTAGATCACTAGCCACACAATGTATCTCTCGTGAGAATGGATGGAGAGACAGATGTACGGATGGACAAGGAGATTCCAGTATACCTCTCACAACTCATTGGCGGGGATATAATAAACTAAAACTGTCCTAATGAGACAAATACTCCCCACAAATTCAAATAAAGAACTTGACCCTAAAACCAAGAGCTGAAATAGTTGAAGAGTTTTCTTGATTGATTAATCACATGGATTAATCTTGGTTAAGCAATTAATCACTTACTCTAATAGGTAGCTGAATTTATTCATTTATTTATTGGTGTTTAAGGTCACATATTTCTGCACAATGGCCAATTATGACGACAGTTTTACGCATGGAGGAAGCCGGAGTACCCAGAGAACCACCGAGCAATGGCAAGCAACTGTCAGCTACCCAACATTCTAACTCCACACAAGTAGGGTTAGCATTGGTCGAAGACAGGTGCACCATCGAAGTGCAGTACACCTTAGTACACGTCACCATGCCCCCACGGGGGTGCCCAATGATGGTGAAGTGTCTCACCCAAAGACACAACACAGCTGCCGCAGGTGGGATTTGATCCTAGGACCTCTCGGCCTGCAGTCTGCACCTCTACCAACCGGCCCTCCCCCCACCCCTCAAAAGGCAGCTGAATAACTGCTGTATTTACAGTATTAACCCTTTACCCGATGTGAACAGACAACCCTGATCAGCGCTATATACAAAAATCTCCAATCAAATTTTATTATGTTTTCAATTTGTGTTGTGGTCATGGTTAGCCATTGTGCAAAAATATGTGACCTTAAACACCAATAAATAAATAAATATTTGTGTCTCAAAAACTTAGCCTATGACCCCCACCTTGGAACAAGCTTGCAGGCTCCTTCCAACGAGGGGTAATGAGCTATGTTTTTGAGACAAAAATTGGAAAATTTTTAGTAATTCAAGAATTTATTTTGCAAGTATCGTCTGCTACCCACATTGGGTAAAGAGTTACGGTACAAGTCAAAATACATTGTAGCATAACCGCAATAAACTAAGTATACTCTTGCTCCTGCACTGATATTTATTTATTTATTAGGGTTTAACAACATTTTAATAGCCAAGGTCATATAATGTCGGCGACATTTTACGGGTGGAGGAACCTGGAGTACCTGGAGAGAACCACCGAGCAACGATGAGCAGCTGCCAGCTCTCCAATATCATAACTCCGCACTGCAGCACAGGCAGAGTTAGATTGGTTGAAGACATGTGCTCCATCGATGTGCATTATGCCTTAGTACACTGCGTCATCATGCCCCCTTTTGGACAATCATGGTGAAGTGCCTTGCCCAAGGACACAACGCAGGAGTCTGAATCGGTTGTTCAGAGGGTCACCCATCCAAGGACTAACCGGGCTCGATGTTGCTTAACTTCAGTGATCTGACGAGAACCGGTTACCGCAACCACCTCTTGCACTGATGAGATCAGAATCTGACATCATTTTCTTTCCAGAAAATGATGTCAGATTCTGATCTTTTCAGTGCAGGAAGAGAAAGATACATAGTTTATTGTGGTATTCCTACAACTTATTTTGACTTGTACTGTAAGAATAATCTTTTCCAGCTACGGATACAGTTTAATGATCAAGCATGTGAACAAGTATGTCAGCACGTAACTTACATGCTTTACTGTGTCTCATATAATTGATGTAGGTCAGTGTGACAATGTTTGCCTCTTGTGAAGCAAGTTTGGTCCTTTGTTAACTCATATAATACAGTCATTCAAAAGTAATGGTAAATCGATCAGTTACTTTTTTGATCAAATCAATATGTTGATTATTGGTTAATCGATTAATTGGTTAACCATTTCAACTCTAGACCCTTGACCTTCAAGTAGAGCTGTCACAATTAATCGATTAATCGACTGTCGATCAGTCACGCCAAAATCGTTTAGTACAGTGGAGCCCACTTAATTGGATATCTCTTAATTGTATATCCCTGTTAATTGAATATAATTTTCAAACACAAAACCATTTACCATATCTTCAGTACAAATTTGATCTCTTAATTGCATAGGGTTGTAGAGTAAACTCCTGTTAATTGTATATAAATTTTTGTAATATGTCGAAAAAATTACTGTGACACGCACCAAAGTCCCCTTATTTATCCACCTTTTTGGCCTCACTACATCCAATACAGGCATTTATTCTAGTATATCTTGTTTGACAGAGCTCTATGAGCTCTGTCAAACAAGATATAATAGAATAAATGCTCAGTTTACCCCCAGAACACAGGAACACAGGAAACGGACCAAATCCCTGTTAATTGTATACTCCTGTTAATTGAATAATTTTCACTGGCAAAATGGATATTCAATTAAGAGGATTCTACTGTATATTGCGTTGTCGATGAATCGGTAATTTTTTCCCCATTTTAAACGTTTAATAATACAAAAAAGAATTTGATGAAAAAACTATTGTTTCTAAAGGTAAAAGGTCAAGAACGTCGACGTTAAACCCCAAGAAGCCGTTAGAAGCATTTGTCTTTCAGGTACATTCAAAGCTTTGATGTTCTGAACTTTTGAACCATCAGTGTAATAATCAAGTTCGCAACTGACGACTGGTCTTGATTATTACACTGACGATTCAAAAGTTCAGAACACCAAAGCTCTGAATGTACCTAAAGGAGGATCGTCTTCGTTGTTTACTTTTGATAGGTCAACTGACTTGAACTTCATTTTTAACGACTCAAAAGAGAGGGAGAGGGCGGTCATCTAGATACGATTAATTGATTATTATCGATTATTTGCGACGATTAATCGATTCCTAAATTCAAAAATCGTGACAGCCCTACCTTCAAGATCAATAGAGGTCACCCATATGCCATCAATCCTTATGCCATAAAGAATCTATGCAGGCCTGAAAATAAGCAGTCTGACATTTGCTGCATGAGGTCCCAAGAAGGTGAATTTGATGATGCTGTCCCATACAGTGGGCCAATTTATCCTCTGGGTACCTCCTTCTGTTTAGTTTTGAGACCCTGATGCAGATTGAGGTTCACAGAGGGTAAATTTAGTGATGCTACCCTGCTGTGCAGGGTAGCATCACTAAATTCACCATCTGGGGACCTCATTTTGCAGATGACAGTCTGCTTATTTTCTGGCTTGAATCTATGTGTCATTTCCTCATCCTACTTGAAATACTTGTCATGCAGAGCACAGAACATGTCGGGTTTACAGACAGAGGAACTTACTTCTGTTTATTACTAGGAATGAGGTCATCATTATTGTTGTTATTTTTATTATTGTCGCTGATGAAGTTGGTAGTAACATCCAAGTCAACAGAAGGCTGATTTTGCTTTTCCAACCATGTCCGTGCAATCTGAATTAAAAATAAATACAACTAAAGTTAACTTAAAGTGTGCTGAGAAATAAAAAAAAAAAATGAAAATGTTGGTCTTCGTTGTGGTTAGCATATGTTAAACATTTTCATCTGGACTGAAGTATTAAATATTGATACGCTTGTGCTGGTTATCATATACAGTAACAAGAGGAATGTTACATCCCAACGCTCACCTACATTCTCGCTTGCTAATGTCGTTCCAATGTAACATGCCTAATATTTAGTTTATATAAATCATTAACTAGACATCAAATGATTAATGTGGTTTATGTGATGGCTTTGGAAAGTCTATATTTCTGTATTTTAGAACTTAAAAATGAGTCAGAGAAAAACGTGAACATTGTGACTGAAAAAAAGAAAAGAAATCAGTTAAATTTCTGTATACAGTAGGGTTAATACCTAAAGTACTTATTGAAATGAGAAAATAACAGTAATGAGAGGTGAAGGCACCACAATCTGCACAAAAGCTGACTTTAACGCAAATTCTTACAACACCTAAATGCTAATTCTTACAACAAGTTTTGGCAGAAAATCAGCCTCAAATTCCTCAAATATGCAAGTAATGAGGGTTAAATATTACTGCAATGGAGTTCAGTAACCCAAGTGTAGAATATTAATCGCCTGGAAAGACACATAGAAACACAACTCACCTAAACACAAAGTTTACAAAGTTTTACAAATTAAAATTTACTAAGTCCAAGAAAAACATGAAAACTTTGACTGAAAAAAAAGAAAATTTCCATTAAATTTCTGCATACAGTAGGGTTAATACCTACAGTTGTTATTGAAATATGAAAATCAACAGTAATGAGAAGTTAAAGCAGCACAATCTGCACAAAAGCTGACTTTAACGGAAATTCTTACAATAAGTTTTGGCAGAAAATTTTAGGTGAAATTTGGAAAAAAGTCGTAGTATCAGGGTTAAATACTGTTCTGATAGTCCACTACAACCTACATATGCAATATCAAAGGCCTGAGCCCACTGATCTTTGAGAAATTAACCTTAACATTAAATCTTATAATATTGGAAAGGCCGGATGCCGACGCTGATGCCCGAGGTCATCATATAAGCTCACCACTTCTAAAAGAAGTAGGTGAGCTAAAACCTAGAAGTCCTGTTTCAATTAACACACAAAATGCTCGTTAGTTAAAAGTGCTCCTTACTGCAGAAGAATGAAGTAGTCTGAAAAAGACAAGAATGTTTGCGTTGTGCAATGAAAAATATGATATGCTATTAGCAAGGTCAGTGGTGAACTCATGAAATGAACAGATCAAATAGAAAGAAAATATTGTGACTACAGTATGTGGAGGGAGGATTACTACTAAATCGCTGAGGGATAGATTTTTCACACCATAATTATTTACAATGTCTGAGGACAAGACACAAGAAGCACTTGGAAACTTTCATCACATGGACCACCGGGTTGCTCCCGGTGGTCCACGTGATGAAAGTTTCCAAGTTTTTCTCATATTGTTATGAACAATTATAAATACTTTTCGAGTGGAGAATATATGGCGCTGCAATTAAGTAGTAATCCACTCTCTTTATTCTTGTGGAAAATGGAAATTTTTGCTGGTTAAATTGGTAAATTTGAGGTCAGAGGTCAAAGTCACATGCAGTTCATCAAGGTAGGGGACATGCGGTTTCATGGTGACACATCCACATGTCAAAAAAAAATAAATTCTGGTCTCGACAATCACTCCCTATTTAAAGTACATAAATTTGACCTTCAGGTCAAGGTCATATGAAGGTCATGATGACATGTGGTCTCATTGTGATACATCCACATGTCAATCATCTAAGTCCCAGGTCAAAAAACAAAAAAGTTCTGATCTGGACAATTATTCCCTATTTGAAGTACATAAATTTGACCTAGAGGTCAGAGGTCAAGGTCACATGCAGTTCATCAAGGTAGCGAACATGCGGTTTCATGGTGACACATCCTCATGTCCAAAAAAAAAAAAAATCTGGTCTGGACAATTACTCCCTATTTAAAGTACATAAATTTGACCTTGAGGTCAAGGTCACATGAAGGTCTGGATTACATGTGGCATGCGGTCTAATTGCGATACATCCACATGTCAAATATCTAAGTCCTAGGTCAAAAAACAAAAAAGTTCTGGTCTTGATAATTATTCCCTATTTGAAGTACATAAATCTGACCTTAAGGTCAGAGGTCAAGGTCACATGAAGGTCATCGAGGTAGACGACATGCGGTCTCATGGTGACACATCCACATGTCAAATAACCAAGTCCTAGGTCAAAAAACAAAAAAATTCTGGTCTGGACAATTACTCCCTATTTGAAGTACATAAATTTGACCTTGAGGTCAAGGTCACATGAAGGTCACGACATGCGGGATCATGGTGACACATCCACATGTCAAATAACCAAGTCCTAGGTCAAAAAACAAAAAAATTCTGGTCTGGACAATTACTTCCTATTTGAAGTACATAAATTTGACCTTGAGGTCAAGGTCACATGAAGGTCACAATGGTATGCGACACACCGGCTCATGGTGATACATCCATGTGCCAAATATCTAAGGCCTGGCTCAAAAGACAAACAAGTTTTGGTCCGGACAAAGTTTCCTTGAAAAAAGCACAAATCTGACCTTCAGATCAATGGTCAAGGTCACATGAAGGTCACAATGGTATGCTACACACCGGCTCATGGTGATACATCCACATGCCAAATATCTAAAGCCTGACTTGAAATACAAAAAAAGTTCTGGTCCAGACAGTTTTCCTTAAACAAGAGGCCCAAGGGGGCCTGAGGGCTCTCACCTGACATGGTAGCCTAAATATCAACCCAGAGAATTGATTTCAACAAGTTGCATCTGCTCTTCCTAAGAAAAGCCTCCTACCAAATATCCAAAGATTCTGACCAGTGGATCGAAAAAGAAGATTTTTAAAGAATATTCCTCATATTGAACTAAGTTATAATTCGGGCTCTCACAGGAAGTCCATATATGAACCCAGGGACTTGGCTTTAACAAACTTGAATCTCACCCCCAAAAGGATGCTGCACACCAAATATAAAAACATTCCAACTGCTGGATCTGAAGAAGAAGATTTTTAAAGAAAATTCCTCATTCTGAACTAAGTTACAATTCAAGCTCCCACAATGAGCCCAAATATGGACCTAGGGACATGGATTGAACAAACTTGAATCTTACCCCCTATGGATGCTGCATAAAAAATATCAAAAGCATTCATCTGCTGGATCTGAAGAAAATTTTTAAAGAAAATGAGCCCAAATGTGAACCGAGGGACTTGGTTTGAACAAGCTTGAATCTCAGCCCCCTAAGATTGCTGCATGCCAAATATCAAAACATTCCGACTGCTGAATCTGAAGAAGAAGATTTTTAAGAAAAATTCCTCATATTGACTTAGTTATAATTCGGGCTCCCACAGGGAGCCCAAATATGGACCCAGGGACTTGTCTTTAACAAACTTGAATCTCCCCCCTAAGGATGCTACACACCACATATCAAAACATTCCGACTGCTGGATCTGAAGAAGAAGATTTTTAAGAAAATTCCTCATTTCGAACTAAGTTACAATTCAAGCTCCCACAGTGAGCCCAAATAGGGACCTAGGGACATGGCTTGAACAAACTTGAATCTCACCTCCCTAAGGATGCTGCATACCAAATATCACAACATTCCGACTGCTGGATCTGAAGAAGAAGATTTTTAAAGAAAATTCCTCATTTCGAACTAAGTTACAATTCAAGCTCCCACAGTGAGCCCAAATATGGACCTAGGGACATGGCTTGAACAAACTTGAATCTCACCTCCCTAAAGATGTTGCATACCAAATAACAAAACATTGCTGGATCTGAAGAAGAAGATTTTTTAAGAAAATTCATTTCGAACTAAGTTACAATTCAAGCTCCCACAGTGAGCCCAAATATGGACCTAGGGACATGGCTTGAACAAACTTGAATCTCACCCCCTAAGGATGCTGCATACCAAATATCAAAACATTCCGACCGCTGGATCTGAAGAAGATTTTTAAAGAAAATTCCTCATTTTGAACTAAGTTATAATTCGGGGTCCCACAGTGAGCCCAAATATGAACCCAGGGACTTGGCTTGAACAAAATTGAATCTCACCCCCTTAGCATGGTGCATACCCAATATCAAAAGATTCTGCCTGCTGGATCTTGAGAAGAAGATTTTCAAAGAAATTTGACTGAAATGTACTAAGTTCAAATTTGGGCACCTATACTGAGCCCAAATATGAACCCAGGGAGGCCGATTTGAACAAACTTTAATCAGATCCACCCCACAATGTTGCATACCAAATATCAAAAGATTCTTCCTGCTGGATCTGGAGAAGAAGATTTTTTAAGAAATTTGCCTGAAATGCACCAAGTTCCAATTCGAGCTTCTATAGTGAGCCCAAATATGAACCCAGGGGGCCGGTTTAAACAAACTTGAATGAGATCCACCCCACAATGTTGCATACCAAATATCAAAAGATTCTGCCTGCTGGATCTGGAGAAGAAGATTTTTAAAGAAATTTGCCTGAAATGCACTAAGTTCCAATTCGAGCTTCTATAGTGAGCCCACATATGAACCCAGGGGGCCAATTTGAACAAACTTGAATCAGATCCACCGCACAATGTTGCATACCAAATATCAAAAGATTCTGCCAGCTGGATCTGGAGAAGAAGATTTTTTAAGAAATTTGCCTCAAATGCACTAAGTTTGAATTCGGGCTTCTATAGTGAGCCCAAATATGAATCCAGGGGGCCGATTTGAACAAACTTGAATCAGATCCACCCCCACAATGTTGCATACCAAATATCAAAAGATTCTGCCTGCAGGATCTGGAGAAGAGAAGATTTTTTAAGAAATTTGCCTCAAATGCACTAAGTTCGAATTCGAGCTTCTATAGTGAGCCCAAATATGAACCCAGGGACTCAATTTGAACAAACTTGAATCGGACCCCCCTAGAGATGTTGTATACCAAATATGAAAGAATTCTGCCTGGTGGATCTGAAGAAGAAGATTTTTTTGATTTTGGAAAGAAGTTCATGGGTGCTATCAGAGTTATGCCCCCTGTGCTGCCCCTTGTGGGCGTGGCAACTTTATTTGAACAAATTTGAATTGACATATGATAGGAAACATGCACAGCAGATTTTGTTGAATTTGGTCCAGTAGTTTGTGAGGAGAAGTCAATAATGCAAAGTTTACGACGGACGGATGGACGGACAGACAGACAGATGACGGACAGAAAGTGATTAGTAAAGCTCCCCCTTGAGCTTCGCTCAGGCGAGCTAAAAAGCGCATAAATCTGACCTTCAGGTCAAAGGTCAAGGTCACATGAAGGTCACTATGGTACACTGCATACCGGTTCATGGTGATACATCCACATGCCAAGTATCTAAGGTGTAGGTCAAAAGACAAAAAAGTTATGGCCCGGACAAAGTTTGTGTGATGTTTCCCTTAAAAAAACACATAAACCTGACCTTCAAGTCAAAGGTCAAGGTCACATGAAGGTCACTATGGTACACTGCACACCGACTCATGGTGATACATCCACATGCCAAGTATCTAAGGTGTAGGTCAAAAGACAAAAAAGTTATGGCCCAGACAAAGTTTGTATGAGAAGAAGAAGAAGAAGAAGAAGAAGAAGAAGAAGAAAAGAAGAAGAAGAATATGCACTAAAACAATATGTCTCCCTTCTGGGAGGGAGGTGAACTGTCACTCTTGCGTGACATTGCATCCTGCAATTTTTTAGGGCTGAAATAGTTAACCAGTTATGATTTCCATAACTGGTTAAGTTGGTAATATACCAATGCATTTAAGTGTGGTTATTATGGTACTTCGATACTTGTTTTATTTCTATCAGAAACCATGTGCTTTCAATATCACACCAAATGGGGAGATTTTTATCAGTAGTCATTTCAAAGAATATTTATTTAATATGCACATACGATTATTTTATTAATTGCATAAAAACATGAATGCTGTTACAAGATATGCTATCTGAACTAATGCAGCATTCTATTTGTTCGTCACTGTGATGTTTTGGTGGTCGGGTCAATGTTAATAGTCTCAAAAGAGTTGAGATGCATACAGAGGGCAGAAAAGTTTTCCATCAATTATAATCACTTCAACTGAGGATAACTTTACGAGAAATTTATTAAGAGTTATCAGACGAGAATGTTATACAAGGTTTGTGTGTCCATTTGGTAGTTCTGGAAATTTGCCATCACTCTCTCGGAAAAATATATGCAGACGAGCAATTTGGGTGGGGTGAGGTGTTGTGCTACCAAATGGATCCTTGAAATGTGCTATCAAATGGCGCCTTCTGGTGGCTTTTTTGGGAGCAAAGGCACTTGTTTTTTGGGGGGGGGAATGAAAAAAATGTTCCCTTTTGACAGCATGTTTCAAATTGCCCCAAATCCCCACTCATTGATGGATATTTCCTTGTTTTGTTTTTGAACATAATGACAGGCTTCTCTAGTTCGTATATATACTCTGTTCTAAAATGTACTAACTATGATTGATTATTGAGGAAATTCAAATTCAGTTTAAAGAGGTTATCCATGTATTCAAATTATTCTTTTAATTTTGGGGGGTGGGGGGAGTGAGGGGGTGGGGGGGGGGGGGTGGGGTAGGGCTCCATAGTATAATCGTATTTGCATATTAAATAAACTTTCCTTGAAATGACTACTGATAAAAATCTCCCCATTAAGTGTGATATTGAAAGCACATGGTTTCTAACAGAAATAAAACAAGAATCGAACTACAGTAAAACCTGTCTTGAGAGACCACTGTCTTGAGAGACCACCTGTCTTGAGAGACCACATCTACCAGGCACCGATTGGTTTTACTCTATTATGGACCTGCTATGGGAGACCACCTGTCTTGAGAGACCACCTGTCTTGAGAGACCACTGTGACCTGGTACCAACTTGTATTTTTATGCCATAATGGACCTGTCTTGAGAGACCGCCCCTTTGAAGACTGAAACCATGACAAAAACTTTTTACCTGTTCTGGAATTGAAAAATCCATTGTGGTTATACTAACATAATTAAAAGTATTAAAAGCTCTTAATTGGGTTTCAATTGCTAACTCATTAAAGATTGAGATGTTTTTATAAGACCTCTGTGAAAAGATTAGGATTATTGCTGAATAAACAATTTTATACATACCTGAAATGTGACAGATAGGAATAAAAATAAATTTATGTTGAAAATCTTTTTGTAACAAATTGAAATGGACTGTTATAAATATTAAAAAAATAAATTAGTGTTGAAAATCTTCAAGGAAGATTTTCAACACTAATTTATTTTTATAATTTTTATAACAGTCCATTTCAATTTGTTACAAAAACTTCATAAAAAAGAACAACTACAAAGTAATTACAAAAATCCATTTTTCTCCATTTCTTAATTTTGTGGTTGGTTATTCACTGACTTGAGAAAACCTGAAACCTGTTATGAGAGACCACCTGTCTTGAGAGACCACTTTTGTGTGGCCCAAAGGGCAGTCTCTCAAGACAGGTTCTACTGTACCACATAATTTGACCAATTTCAAAGGTGAGTAATGTCTTTTCAATTAGGTAATTATCATTTTATTGACTTATGGCTGCTACACTGAAGTTGCATTTCATGTATTGTACCAAAATCAAATAAATTTGATTATTGCTGCAAAAATCTTATTCGAAAAATCAGGTAATAATTTTTTAATCCACCTGTGGAGTGAACAGTATGCAGATGTGCAGTGATGTTTTTCGTGAAAACAGTTTTCCAATGCCGGGACTCAACAATCGTGGGCTTCACTTCAAATGATAGCAAGTAATATCTAGCATGCCTCCCATTTTCAAAACAAGCTAAAGCATGAAAACAAGTCAGCCATATGCACAAAATGACTGTTCCAAAAATAAATGTTCATGGTTTCGCCACTGAGCTCATTCCAATGAGTATACCCCAAAGCCGTGAAAGTTAAAAAATTTATAGTAATTTATATATTTTTTATACTTACCAATGACCCAGACTTAGCTGGTGCTAACTCTAACAAAACCAGGGCCAAACACAAATTTTGCCCCCCAATCCCCAAAATTTGCATCCAAAACAAAAAGAAATCATGTCCTAAAGGACCTCCATACTACGCCTCTACTGCGCATGCGCAGAGACGCAGTCGTCCCGAAATTGGCGCCAATTATCATTCTTACTGGCAGTGCCTGGTCAGCGCTATGTACTCAGCGGGGAGGCAAGAGTTCCCAACTCCAGGGAGGGCCATCCCCGTCTGGGTCATTGGTAAGTATAAAAAATATATAAATTACTATAAATTTTTTAACATTTTTATACTGTACCAATGACCCAGACTTAGCTGAATAGTAAACAGGCTGGAGGGCCTAGGACACAGAGGAAAATCCAATAAGCTCAACTATATAGTAAAGAGGTAACCCCTTAAGGAGAAAAGGAGTATTAGGCTTTACATGTATCTTTCTTATTTAATATTAAATTAGAAAGATACACTACCCTTAATAATCGAGCACAATAACATTCATGTTCTCTATTAACATCCAGTATAACCCTTATACTAATTATTTTTAAAGCAAGCCAATAAATAAAGTAGTCCAGAGAATTGAGACTCTTTATAATCATTTAAAAGTGTCCGAGTATTGTATATTAAAGCCCGTTTGACACTTGACATATACAAATGCTTCACACCGAGCTACACTTTAAAAATAAGACATGAATGAATTTAAACATTAATATTACACTTTAAAACCATCCCGGAAGCGACTCAGAAATACTGACTTGGAGGAGGCATTCCCTTGCTTTTCACTATAAAGCAGGTGACCTAAGGGAACACCCGCCCCCCCCCCCCCCCCCCCCCCCCCTTCCCCTTGCCCTGGGTCAAATAGCCCAGAGCGAAGAGGGCAGCCGGATGGAGTCACTGCCGGAACAGAAAGCCTGCATAACTATAGTTGCAACTGTTTAGTGGACGACATTCTGAGCAACAGATAACGGACCTAAACAATGCAGGTCTCCAGAAATGGACTCAATATTTCTGAGATAAAAATTCGTAAATGTGGATGGCTGAGACCAATAAGCAGCCTTCATTAAATCTGTAATAGCAACACTATTAGCATAAGCCCAGGAAGTAGAAAGAGCTCTTACTTCATGAGCAGAAATCTTAAGCACAGACTGCTGAGAAGAAGATAAATCTTCATAAGCAGTACGGATAGTTAACTGAATCCATCTAGCAATAGAATGGACTGAAATGTCCTTTCTATTAGGCATCAAAGACAGAAAGAAACGTTTCCGTCCCTTTCTGATAAACTGAGATCTCTGTTTATAGATACGTAGTGCTCTAACAGGACAGAGTAAAGGCCTACGCCCATCTGAAGACGGAAGAGCCTTAATAACAATAGGTTCCGGATATTTATTAGGAACCTGATTCTTAGCTAAAAAACCCACATTAGTAGTGAAGGTGATAGTGTTCCCAACACTACGATAATGAGAATCATCCACCGATAGTGCATGAAGCTCACTGACTCTTCTGGCAGAAGAGAAAGCTAAGAGAAAAGCTGTCTTATAAGATAAGAATTTGAAATCTACTGTCCCAAGAGGTTCAAATGGCTTTTCCTTCAATTTAAGGAGAACCCAAGCTAAATTCCACTTAGGAATTAATCTAAGAGTTCTGGGTCTATTTATCGAAAAGTTTCTAACCAACTTCGATAAAGAGACATTAGATCCAATTTGTAAACTATCATGATGTGCATAGGTATCAGATAACATAGATCTATAACCCTTTATAGTAACAGGCTGCAGTTTGATTTCGTCAAACAAGTATACTAGAAAGTTTGCAATGTCTGGTATAGAGGGATCAAATATATCTACAGAATGATCCCTACACCAACGACGAAAAACCTTCCACTTAGCCGCATAGTTTAGCGAAGAGGAGGTCCTCCTACAGTTAGAAATCGCGTCCACTGCTCGTCCTGTAAAGTGCTTGCCATGCAAGAAGGACCGCACAACGGAAAAACGTGAAGGTTGAGACCTTGCGGGTTGTGATGGAGTTGGCGCGATTTCCCCTGCGAAAGAAGATCCTCTCGTGGAGGAAGCTTCCGCGGTAGGTCCCACAACAGACACCTGAGTAGATTTATCCACGGTCTCTGTGGCGACAGAGATGCTACCAACAGAATCTTGCATTGAGATTGTTTTATCTTTAGCAATACTTGTTGAATTAACGGCGCTGGAGGATACGCATATCCTATCATTCCGTCCCAAGGGATCGACAGAGCGTCTACTGCAAATGCTCTTGGATCCGGACACGGAGACACATACGTCTGCAACTGATTGTTGAGATGTGTCGCAAATAAGTCTATCATTGGCCGTTCCCATTGGTAGCAAATCTGATTGAATACTTGTTTGTTGAGAGTCCACTCCGACGGCAACAAGCGACCCTTTCGTGAAAGGGAGTCTGCTAGCACATTCAGACGATCCGGTATGTGACGGACCGAAAGAAGAACGTGATGTTCTAATGCAAACAGAAGGATTCTTTCCGTTAGATTGAACAACGGAACTGAATGAGTGCCTCCCTGATTCCGTATATACGCCACTACTGTCGTATTGTCGGATAGGATTTGGACATGAGCATCGTGAATAATGTCCATCCAGTGACGTAACGCAAGCCAAATTGACATCATTTCCTTGATGTTTATGTGCTTGCACAGGAATTGCGGATCCCAAAGACCCTGGCATCTCAAATCCGTTGGGATTAATGATGCACCCCAACCTGTTTGACTGGCATCCGTCATAACGGTAAAACTCGGATCCGGCAACTGCAGCGAAACTCCTTGAGTTAACCACTGAATGTTTGCCCAAGTCTGAATCTCTTGTTTCACTTGATCTGACAAGAGAACGTCTACATCGAGCGAATGAATTTTCACACTCCAATTCTGAGTCAGGAAAATTTGAAGAGGACGTGTGCGTAGCCGCCCCATCGGAATGAGATCCGCGGCGGCTCCGCACAGACCTATCAGTCTCATAAATTCTCTCGCCGTGACTTTGTCTGCGTGCAGACAATAGCGAGCGTAACAACTGACTAATTTCGCTCTGGTTAACGGCAGACGAACGAGATTGTTGTGCGTCTCGAAGCTCATTCCCAGATGAGTGAATGACTTGGACGGCACCAGATCCGACATCTCCTCGTTTACTATAAAACCGAGACGTCGGAGCAATAGAAGAAGATTCTGAACATCGTTCTGAAGCGTTAACTCGTTGCCGTACCTCTGAAGAATGTCGTCCAGGTAGGCCGACGTTACCGCAGACGAATGGGCTCGGAAGTAGATCATTACCGAGTTCATTACCCGAGTGAAAGCCCAGGGTGCTAGATTCAATCCGAAGCACATCGCCCGGAATTGATACACCACTCCCAGGACTGCAAAGCGTAGATACTTTCGGAATGTCGGATGTACCATGACGTGAAAGTACGCATCTTTGAGATCTATGCTCGTTGCATAATCGTTCACCCGAATACTCGCTCTGACCGATCGAATCGTCTCCATATAAAACTTCGGAGCGACGATCAGCTTGTTTATCCAGCTCAAATCTATGACTGGACGGAACGAGCCGTCTGGTTTCGGAACCAGAAACAGATGGCTGTAGAATCCCAGAGATTCCTGGTTTTCTACGACCTCTACCGCGTTCTTCATTAAAAGAGACTGCACCTCTGATAACAGAGCGTCTCTTTTCTGTGGATTTGACGGAAGATGAGTCCACTTTGGACTTCGAGTTAATGGAGGCTTTCGTTTGAAGGATATGTTTAGACCTTCCGAAGTCACTCCTCTCACCCAAGGGTCGTCCGTAATCGACGCCCACTCTTGTGAAAAACTCGACAACCTTCCGCCAACCGGAACGCGATAGAGGTTTAAGCCATCACCTCCTGGACCTGCGAGGCCTGCGGTAGGAGAAACCACGTCTTCCACAACCCGCACCTCGCCTCGTCGACCTCGGGGCGTCCGACCGATTGTCCCGGCCTGAAGGACGTCCCGAACGAGAGTCGCTATCCTGACGGTCTCTCGAATAAGACCAAGAGGACGCACCGGAACCTCTATAGGAACCTCTCTTGGGCGCATTAGACCCAGAAGTGCCTGTCTTATTCGTGTCTGCTGTATCCGACTTTTTAGGAGCCGATCTGAACAACAGAGAATCATTAGCTTTCTTTTTAATTTTATCATAAATAGCGGAAAGCTTGCCGTCAAAGAGAAGTTCTCCTGAGACCGAAGCGACTCTAAGAGAGTTCTTCACCTTAGAATCCACTAGTGTAGATGTAGCTAGGGCTGCGTCACGTCTAACCAACTCCAGATTTGCCACTGAAAGGGCGGAGTTACACGTGGAATAAGCTACTGCCCTTGAAAGAAGTCTTAAAGAGGATTGTATATCCTGAAACTCTTCCCCTTGAAGGCGCAGTGATAACGCCTTAGTAAGGTGATCTGCGTAAGATAAGGCATCTAAATTGGCTCTGTTAGACGCAATAGCTGTTTCCAACACCGCGGTTGGAATAGAAGCTGACGACGGTAATGATAGCTCTAAGTCTTCCGCCTCGTCGTCCATACGCAGAGGAACTCTCGGTATACCCTGTCCTGCCGTATCGAATTTATTCCTTGCATTAATGAAAGGCAGGTTGAGAGTATTAACGGACAAGAAACCTGCTTTCCCCGTCCTGGAAGCAAGTTTAAATATAGCGTCGTTCAATAATTCAAATGTTCTAGCAACATTATTGGACTGCGACGGAAACTCGGGAGCGATGTCCCTGAACCGCTCAAAAAATTCAGAGTCCAATGACGCTATAATTCTCTTGTCCGGAAGCGCAGCAGTCTGGCCCGACAGAACAACTTGAGGGAGAAAGTGCCGGATGAAGTCCACGGCAGCTTTATGTTGTTCCGAAAGGGATAGCTCCAAGTCATCCGTATCCCTTTCACCATCCGGTCGGACCTCACGATGTTCCCGGTCGTCCGCCCCCGATGCTTCGGCGGAGCGTACCGACCCAGCGCCGTCGGATAATTCTCGATCCGACACCGTTTCTGTCGGCTGCTGGGATGCTGCGATAAGCTGTGCTATCTGCACAAGAATGTCCGGCGTCGAGACCTGCGGAGGCGCAGTCTTTCGCTGCTTCGCCGAGGGCAGCTCCGCATCAGATGGCTCCCGCATACTTTTCCTATGCGAACGTCCGGAGTCCATCGGTCTCGAATCCCTGGCTGCCGGATGGTGTGACCTGGTCGCCGAAGAATCCTTCATCGGCGAAGCTGGTAATATATCGGCGGTCACGCAGCCAAGGTGCGGTCGTGTGCGCTGACGAGAAGAGGAAGCCTTAACAGTCTCTGCAGACTGCTTATACAACGGAGCGTCCCGAGCGACGGACGTATGCTCCGCTAAAGACACATTTTGTACCACAACATCTGGTCCCAGATGTTGTTGTACGAGAGAGGGACCTCTCTCGCTCGCGGCCCGGCTGGACCTGGACGAGCTAGGAACCGGACTAAAAGGCTTCCTCCGTTCTCGCTTACTATCCGCCGTCACTGGGTGTGCATCTATTATGTTTATAGTGCTCGCATCACCCAAAATTTCCTCTTGGACCGCATCGGACGAACCCGGCTGCCGAACCATTCGGTGAATGGACGCTACACCGGGCGAGCTAGCGGACGACATTTGTCTAATCTCCATGAGCACTTTTGCCGCTAGCTCTGAATTCATTTGTGACGACGGACGCACACTTGAAGAAGATAACATGGAAACATCACCCTGTTCTGGTTCCTCTGAAATAGAAACTGAGAGAGTAGAGTGACCTTGTGGAGAAAGAGCCGGCATCGCTCTTTCTCCAGAAACAACATATCGTGACACACGTTTCCAATGTTTCTCATCCCAATGTTCACATAAAGGACAGGGATTAATGCGAGAACACTGACTACAATTAATACAATGATCATGAAAGTCAGAGGAAGATTTCTTCCTATTACAATTTGAACAACGTCCCTTCATTGTGAAAGAACAACAATAAGTCCTAGTTACTCGCAAAAACCCCTGACACAAAGATACATAATAACATGATCCATTAATAAATGAAAAAACAATTGCAAAACAAAATAATTTTGAAAAAATATTTTTTCAGAGAAGCCCAAGTTGCTGAAAAGTAACGTTGAGCCCCGATGGATCCGATGGCAAAGTGTGGTCAAAAATTTTAAATTTATATAAAATAATTAATGAGACACTTTCGGATAATATAAATGTATCTATAATGAGATAAACTACCACAAAGGCAAACAGCCCCCCTCAAAAAAGGCTGTTGCCAATGAAAACAAACAGTGTAAACACACTAGAAAACATGACACCAGGCACTGAAAAAACTGGCCCGGAATCAGTCATCAATTACACTCTATCTGATGCAAAACAGAGACTCCCAGGGGAGAATCTGTAGAACATCAGATGGAAGATGCAGAACACAAACGTTATACACCCATGGGTGAAAACGTAACTATGGGGAAAATAACAGAAAACATTCTGTAACCAAGCAACTCTCCCAGGAAATTTTAGAAATGAAATTTCTCAAAAATATGCCAAAAGCATGGGATAATTGCCAGGGGGTACTTTAGAAGGCTAGGGGAGAGGAAACACTGAATAAGCAGTGCAACAATTAGCAAGAATGACAACAAGAGGCCCATGCCTCGAAAATAGGCAACTTAACATAATTTCATCAAAAAATTTTAAGTACAGCCCTGATTATTTTTTGCCACTTCTTTTTCCTCTCCTCCTTCTATCCTCCTTAGAATCACATTTTCTCCAAAAATTACGTGTCTGGCATCCTTTAAACTGAGATTTACAAGCACAAAGATCAGTGAGATGTTGACTGATGAAGGGCCAAACAGAGAATGATAATTGGCGCCAATTTCGGGACGACTGCGTCTCTGCGCATGCGCAGTAGAGGCGTAGTATGGAGGTCCTTTAGGACATGATTTCTTTTTGTTTTGGATGCAAATTTTGGGGATTGGGGGGCAAAATTTGTGTTTGGCCCTGGTTTTGTTAGAGTTAGCACCAGCTAAGTCTGGGTCATTGGTACAGTATAAAAATATTTGAATTCACGGCTGGCTGGGCTTTCTGTGATAGCTGGCTACCTGGCTGAGTTGGCTAAGCTATCACTTTGGTGGCTGGCTAGCAATCCTATTTTTTGTGGTGGCTGCACCAGTTAATTTAGCTTGGAGGGTTGTTCTACTTGTGTTTTCATCACAAAGGTAGGATCCACATGGCAATATTGGGATACTAGTAATATCCAACTAACAAATTATTCTGTATAATACTTAGTTAAATTGGTTTTTTCGTGTTAAGATTTGGATAGATGCCAGCTGGATCAGTGAATCACCATGCATCTGTTCTTTATACCCCAGTTCCACAAGTAACAAATGTTTGGGGTGGCATTTCATTTTGAATCTCTCAATGCCTCTAGAGTCATGGGTATTGCAACTTTTTCCCAATTTAAACAAACATTTCTCGAACCGGTCCGAACCATGATCAGACCAGTGGGTCCATGGAGTTTCTAGTCTATTCTGTTGGGGATCATAGCCCCTGCATTATGGAAATCTTGGTGCCACCCCTGATCTTGATGTCAATGTTTCAGCATTCATGGTACCATTGTGTTTTTTTTCTTCTAATACAGTCCTTATAGTGAATTTAACACTTAACCTAGTGAGTACAGTAAAACCTGTCTTGAGAGACCACTGTCTTGAGAGACCACCTGTTTTGAGAGACCACTGTGACCTGGTACCAACTTGTATTTTTATGCCATAATGGACCTGTCTTGAGAGACCGCCCCTTTGAAGACTGAAACCATGACAAAAGCTTTTTACCTGTTCTGGAATTGGAAAATCCATTGTGGTTATACTAACATAATTAAAAGTATTAAAAGCTCTTAATTAGGTTTTAATTGCTAACTCATTAAAGATTGAGATGTTCTTATAAGACCCCTGTGAAAGATTAGGATTATTGCTGAATAAACAATTTTATACATAGCTGAAATGTGACAGATAGGAATAAAAATAAATTTGTGTTGAAAATCTTTTTGTAACAAATTGAAATGGACTGTTATAAAAATAGGTCGATGAAATCGTGTACCCATACGCGCAACTAGTAAAAAGCTGTATGATGGAGGGCCACCACGGATGCCGACATTATGTACACCATACAAGGTATGGGTACATATAGAAATAGATTGGAGGAGTGTCTAATTTGATGGATAAAGGGTTAATATCTCCGGATCAAATTATCAGATTTACATAAAAAACTATACAGCACAGCACACCAGTAACCTGAATAAATATATAAAGTAACATGACAATCGGATTGATATTTTTTGAGTTATCTCATGCCAAAGGGATTGGAGGAATTTTCAATTTGAAGGATAAAGGGTTAATATCTCGGGATCAAATTATCAGATTAACACCAAAAACTATACAGCTCAGCACATCAGTAACCTGAACACAATTATAAAGTAACTTGACAATCCAAGCAATATTTTTCAAGTTATCAAATGCCAAAGGGATTGGAGGAATTTTCAATTTGAAGGATAAAGGGTTAATATCTCAGGATTAAAATAACAGATTTACACCAAAAACTATACAGCTCAGTACATCAGTAACCTGAACACAAATATAAAGTAACTTGACAATCCAAGCAATATTTTTCAAGTTATCGAATGCCAAAGTGATTGGAGGAATTTTCAATTTGAAGGATAAAGGGTTAATATCTCAGGATTAAATTATCAGATTTACACCAAAAACTATACAGCTCAGCACATCAGTAACCTGAACACAAACATAAAGTAACTTGACAATCCAAGCAATATTTTTTCATGTTATCGAATGCCAAGGGACTGGAGGAATTTTCAATTTGAAGGATAAAGGGTTAATATCTCAGGATCAAATTATCAGATTTACACCAAAAACTATACAGCTCAGCAAATCAGTAACCTGAACACAAATATAAAGTAACTAGACAATCCAAGCAATATTTATCAAGTTATCGAATGCCAAAGGGATTGGAAGAATTTTCAATTTGAAGGATAAAGGGTTAATATCTCAGGATCTAATTATTCGATTTACACCAAAAACTATACAGCTCGGCACATCAGTAACCTGAACACAAATATAAAGTAACTTGACAATCCAAGCAATATTTTTCAAGTTATCGAATGCCAAAGGGATTGGAGGAATTTTCAATTTGAAGGATAAAGGGTTAATATCTCAGGATCAAATTATCAGATTTACACCAAAAACTATACAGCTCGGCAAATCAGTAACCTGAACACAAATATAAAGCAACTTGATAATCCAAGCAATATTTTTCAAGTTATCGAATGCCAAAGAAACGGATACGGATGCCGGGCGGACAGACGGACGGACGGACGGACACTCCAACTATTTGGGTTTAAGGGCTACGAAAAAAACATTTTATATGTCCATCACCTTATTTTAGCCAGAACCCCACCCCCTCCACCCTAGAATTTATATTTAACCCTAACCCCACCCCATCCACTCAAAATCTACACCCTAACCCTACCCAACCCTGACCCTAAAACCCCACCCCTGACCCTAACCCCCCCTCGGACCTAACCCTCCCCAACCTTAAGATCTACTCTGGGGCTAACCCTAACCCAACCCCACCCCTGACTCTAACCCCACCCTAGCCAGATCAAAAAGATTAGGGGCTATTTTTTGGTTTAGGGACTATAAAAACTAAAACCCCAACTCTGACCCCAACCCCCACCCACCTGGGTCCTACCCCCTCCAACTTTTAGCCCTGCCCTGGGGCTACCCCTAACTCTAACCCCACCCCTCCCCTAACCCTAATACTACCCTAATTTCGACTAACCTCCTAAAAATAATAGCTCCTAAACAGGTTTAGTAGGCCCGGCCGGACAGACGGATGGACAGACGGACAAAGGATGGACGAACGACGGATGGTCACCCCGGATGCCGGCATTATGTGTACCATACATAGTATGGGTGCACATAAAAATTATAAAAATAAATTAGTGTTGAAAATTTTCAATGAAGATTTTCAACACTAATTTATTTTTATAATTTTTATAACAGTCCATTTCAATTTGTTACAAAAACTTCATAAAAAAGAACAACAACAAAGTAATTACAAAAATCCATTCTTCTCCATTTCTGAATTTTGTGGTTGGTTATTCACTGACTTGAGAAAACCTGAAACCTGTTATGAGAGACCACCTGTCTTGAGAGACCATTTTTGTGTGGCCCAAAGGGCGGTCTCTCAAGACAGGTTTTACTGTAATTTCAAAATATTTTACATCGAATCTAGTCATGGCTGCTGTGAATCTGCCATGACCAGATTTGAGTAAAAATTCATAAAAATCTGACTTAAAAAATCTACATAATTTAAAAAGGAAGATTTAGCCCTTTACCTAACATGAAAAGTAGACAACACTTTGCAAAAAAAATTCTTGAATAACTAATTTTTTTAAGTTGTTGTCTCAAAAACATAGGTTATGACCCCTCATTGGAACGAGCTTGACAAGCTCGTTCTAATGAGGGGTCATAACCTGTGTTTTGGGGACAAAACTGAAAAAATAATGAAAATTAATTGGCGATTTTTTAGAATAGAGCTGGCCGGTTTTGGCCGTTACGTTGGGTAAAGGGTTAATTATCCTCAAATTTGACTTATTTTAGTGACAAGAGATTTCCTGTCCTGGGCAGGAATATCCGACATCAGCATGCAAGGAGTTAATTACTTTGATTAGTATCGGCTCACTAAATGTGTCATAAATTTCTTTAATATACTTCTTCATGTCTACACTAAATGCACTGTAACTATATGTCTTCAATTCTGTGTTATCTTGATCTTCAGAGTCGATAATCTTCTTTATTCTTTCTGCCAGAGCCTTCAAAAAACATTATATGTGTTAATTAACCATGAAACAGGATTGCTTGAGAAGTAGATGGGTTATATACTGTAAATATCATTGGGTATCTGTATCGAACCAACATCAATTTACCATACTGAGGGAATCTTAAAATACTGAAATTTTGGTTTGTTTGTTTGTTTGTTGGTGGTTAACGTCACATATTTATGCACCATGGCTAATCATGACACAACATGGAGATGAAGTCAAGTTTAGTCAATCGTTGATCAACACGTTGCCCATTTTAGAGGACTTTCACCCCAAGCATTGGTGACTGGGTCCTATTTTACTAGTAAAGCGGAACTGGTTTACCACAGTAAACAAGTGCTGCTTACTTCCCGGGGTTCCCACGGGGAACTGAAATTTTGGTACTGAAATATATTGTATGAATACGACAAATAGCCCCTCAATACCACTGTAGTTTGCTCATCAAATCCAGTTCTCTGGAAAACAAGAGTGTCAAGTTTTTCCCTTTACACACACACCCTATCCTTTTGGGTTGTATCTCTCACTCAATCTTTTTCAACTCTAATATGTGGCTTTATAAAGGGTGATGTCTACATGAGAGAAGTCATAGGGTCGGAAGGGGCCTGTCTCCCATACCGTCCCCGTGCGCCTTCGGCTCGCGAAATCATTTTGTTCGAGAAGTCATGCTTTTTGTTTCATTTTATTTAACCCTTTACCCAATGCAGACGATATCAAAATTTATTATTTTAAATATCATTTTTTCAAATTTTTCAAAATATTTCAACAAATCCATATCATGTGACCCCTCTTTGGAACGAGCTCGATGAGCTCATTCCTATGAGGGGTCACATGATATGGTTTTGTTGAAATTTTTTGAAAAATGTTTTTTCAACTGCTGAATTTGCATATTACGTGGGCGGATGCAGGCGATTCGTTGGGTAAAGGGTTAAAAACATATCTCACATTTTGCAATTAAATTGTCTATAATTCCTACATACAGCCCATCCTACAGGTACTTAGTTCAGTCCGTTGTGAAGTTGAGCTACAGTGTCATTAACCCTTTCATTTAACTGGTTGAGTTGAGTTGTAGTGCCAATTACCCTTTCATTTAACTGGTTGAGTTGAGCTGTAGTGCCATTAACCCTTTCATTTGACTGGTTGAGTACTAGAATTATTTTTCAAAAAACGTGTTGTCAGCAGTGGCTCAGTGGTTAGAGTACTGACCTTCAAATCGAAAGATCGACGGTTCGATCATAACCATCAGTAACTGCGTTGTGTCCTTGGACAAGATACTCAATCCCATTTACCCATGCAAGGGCACGGTGACACTGTACTTAGATCTATTATATGACTACCACAAATAGCTCCTCAATACCACTGTAGTTCGCTCATTATATCCAGCTCTCCGGAAAACAAGAATGTCAAGTTTTCTAGATCATTATCATGCCGGTCTCAAACGAGGCGCACATGAATGGACTATTTCTACATTTGACCTATTTTATAAATAAATCGGTAAATTCCACAAATACATCAGGGAATTCTGTAACGCATGCGTTCGATCTAAGTCATTTATTAATACCGTATGAGAAAACTGCTTTTCTATGACCAGTTACAGAACTCAAATATAGAACGTTAGTGAGTACACGCACATACCCCACGCGCCCCGATAATTCAAGCTCTAATCACCATGTTAGACTAACATACCAAAAATCAGCTCAATATTTGGAAGCGTGTAGGAAAAAAGTCCGCAAAACTGTAATTTTGATGAACTTTTCAAAGTTCAAGAGCCGTAATTTCGGTAAAAATCAGTGGAGCGGAACAAAATGCAAACTTGATCTGTAGGCCACCATGTCAGTCTAACATACCAAAAATCAGCTCAATATCTGGAAGCGTGTAGAAAAAAAGTCCGGAAAACTGTAATTTTGATGCATTTTTCAGAGTCCAAGGGCCGTAATTTCGCTAAAAAAAAGTGGAGCAGAACAAAGCACAAACTTGTTCTGTAGGCCACCATGTTAGACTAACATACCAAAAATCAGCTCAAAATCTGGAAGCGTGTAGGAAAAAAGTCTGCAAAACTGTAATTTTGATGAACTTTTCAAAGTTCAAGGGCCGTAATTTCGGTAAAAATCAGTGGAGCAGAACAAAATGCAAACTTGATCTGTAGGCCACCATGTCAGACTAACATACCAAAAATCAGCTCAATATCTGGAAGCGTGTAGAAAAAAAGTCTGGAAAACTGTAATTTTGATGAATTTTTCAGAGCCAAGGGCCGTAATTTTGGTAAAAATCAGTGGAGCAGAACAAAATGCAAACTTGATCTGTAGGCCACCATGTTAGACTCACATACCAAAAATCAGCTCAATATCTGGAAGCGCGTAGAAAAAAAGTCCGGAAAACAAGTAGGACTGACTGACAGACTGACGGACGGACCGGTCAAAAACATTATACCCCTGCAACTTTGTTGCGTGGGGTATAATAAAAACAATTGTGCAGTTTGCGCACTTCATGGTAAGCGATTGAAAGAGAAATGAGAATTGGTTACAATATTATAGCGAATCGAACATACTCAAGCCCCATTGCCAACGTACTTGAGGCCTGTTGCCAAGTGACAAATATAGATTGTGTCTCCTCATTAAACTCAAGTGACAAACATTCCAGTTGAGGTCTATTTGAAAATGTCGTGCAGAACAATTGCAAAATAACAATTAACAACTATTTTCAAGATGCGAATCCAACAAAACATAAGAGAATCTGTGTTATGGAAAGCGATTCCAATTGAAATTCAAGTCTTGCCTCCATGGTTTCGACTTCCAAGTTTCATGTTCGAAATGACCGTTTGATATTACTACGCATTTGGGATTCCGCAATTCCATAAATTGTTAAGGCCTCACAAAGTAGATCCTTGTTTCTCGGGCCATTTTGTTGTAAAATTGCATGCGTGCGGGCGTTTTTTTATTTTATTTTTTATTTTTGTAATTATTTCTTTGCCATTAAAAAGTACATGTACTTGGTTTGTTTTATGTTTTAGGACCCATAATCTACAGAATAGCATGGGTGGTGGTGTATTACGTCCCTTGAGTGCAAGAAGGCTTGCAATGCTAAAGCATTGCAAAGCCTTCTTGCATTCAAGGGACAATTTTATTAACTTGGGTAAAATATCAGACATAATCCATTCGTTTTTTATTTTTTTAAGTTTGGATAGGTTATAAAAAGAGAGCATGCGGCAGCCAAACGGACCATGCGGGAGGGCCTGAGAAACAGATTTTTAATTTTTTTAGGCCTAATGGTTATTTGGTTAATATAATTCTTGTTGTATTTGATTTTTCAGGTATTGTGATCAGTATAAAATACTAATTGTCATATAATAAACGAATTACTACAACAGTCAATTGATCTGTGTTGTATTCCATCTCATTGATGAGATGAGATCGGCCAGGTCAAACAAGACACCTGCAGCATATCATTTATCTAGCCGATCGCATCTCATCAACTCGACGGATATACAACAACAAAGATCAACTGCTGTTGTAGTAATCTGTATATATTCCTGACATTAGCTAAACAAGAGGCTGCAAGTGGCCTTAATCGCTGACCTAATAAAATGGTTTAAAGAAAGATTTAAGGTCGCATCTACATGTTACTATACTTGTATTTTAGCTAGGGTCTGTAGAGTAAAAACATTTTTGGCGTAAAATCACTCAAACACTTTTCAAAACATATTTTGAAGCACAGAAAAAAAAATCTCCAGTGCCTGCCCACGCTCACACCCCCTCGTCCACAAACACCCCAGGTGAATTTCATAAAATCAGTCTTCTGAAACAAACAAAAAATTGTCCAATGTTCCCTTTGACAACTCGAGATGGGCAGTTTTCAAATTTCATTTCAGTTCCGTTTTCAGTTTCATTCAGAGTAGGGTTTTGGTTTCGGTTTCCATTGTACAAACATAGCAACACTACATTGCATTTGCATTTAAGAAGATGTATTTGGCACCAGTCAGTGTCACAGGGACTCCCTTTCCAGGGCATCACACCTGTGTAATAGCCTATACTGATACTTTGATTTCCTGAGCACAATGTATTTGCTTAACCCTTTACCCAACGCAGACAATATCAAAATTTATTATTTTAAATATAATTTTTTTAAATTTTTCCAAAAATTTCAACAAAACCATATCATGTGACCCCTTAGTTGGAACGAGCTCGTTCCAACGAGGTGTCACATGATATGGTCTTGTTGAAATCTTTTGAAAAATAATATTTTTTCAACTGCTGAATTTTCATATTATGCAGGCGGATGCGTCGATTCGTTGGGTAAGGGGTTAAATTATCTCAAGAGTTTTAAGTTTGAGAAAAATGATTTTTGACTTGAACCTGTTGCAAAATTACCCCCCCCCCCCCCCCCCCAATATCTGTGTTTAGTGTAACTGACACACCTAAAAAATTATGCCTCCCCATAAAAATTTTATCGAGTAAAAGTCGCTCATATAAGTCATTGTAACTCTAAATTTTCATCCAACTTCAAGTGTGATTTTGACGCTGGCTTTGGAGTTCAAGTTTTCAAAATTACTTGTGGAAATAAAAATATCTGTCATTATAAATGTGGAACAAGTGACAAGGTTCAGTTCTGCAAAGGAAATCACATTTGATAAACAGATGAATGTTTAAACCATGATGCTTAAGAAGTAATTTTCTCACCTATTTTTGTGGAAAATGCCATGCTCGAACGTAATACCAATTAATGCAGCTGTTCTGAAAAAGGGGTATCGTGACTCTGAAGTTTGAAAACAAGGTTAACTTTAAGTTGTTTCTTTCTTTACTATAAGAATTGAAGACGTGATTAGAGTTTTTCAACACTGAATTTGAAAACCACGACGGCAGGTTTTCTATAATTGCTTCAGTTTTGATAACAAAACCGAAACCAAACCGAATATTCAGTTAAATGCCCATCTCTACCGACACCACCTCCCTCATTAAACTTATACCCTCACATTCACCTTTCACTAAAATTTACCACAATCAGCTCTGTCAGAATCTGATTCGTGGATGTGAAGAAGATTTTTTAAAGAAAAGTTTTTATACCGCACTAAGTTAAAATTTGGGATCCACAAATATGACCAAGGTACTTCATTTGAACAAACTGGAATCTGAATCTCCAAAAGTTGCTGGATATCAAATGACAAATGATTCTGACTGGTGGATCTGAAGAAAATTTTGAAAGGAATTTCCCCATATTGCATTAAGTTAAAATTTAGGTTGCCAAAGGGAACCCAGATATAAACCCAGGGACTTCATTTGAACAAACTGGAATTCGACCCCATGAAGGATACCGTAAACCAAATATCAAAAGATTCTGACTGATGGATCTGAAGAAGAGGATTTTCAAAGAATATTCCTCATATTGCACTAAGTTAAAATTCAGGCTCCCATGGGGCACCCAAATATGGCCATAGGGACTTGATCTAAACAAACTTGAATCTAAACCTTCTGAGGATACTGCATATGAAATATCAAATGATTCTGACATGTAGATCTGAAAACAATTTTTAAAGAATATTAGTCATATTGAACTAAGTTCAAGTTCCAATAGGGAGCCCAAATATTATCCCAGGGACTTGATTTGAATAGGCTTGACTCTGACCCTCCCTAAGGAGGCTCTATACCAATCATCAAAAGATTCTGACTGGAGGATTTGAGGAAGGTTTTACAGAAATTTTCCTCATACTGCACCAAGTTAAAATTCAGCCCAAATATAAACCCAGGGACTTGGTTTGAACAAACTTAAATCTCAACCCACTCAAGATACTACATACCAAATATCAAAAGATTCTGACTGATGGATCTAAAGAAGATTTTTAAAAACTATTCCTCATGTTAGGCCAAGTTACAATTTGAGCTCCCAAAACCCACTCATCCCACCTACTCATCCCAATTGACGAGTCTACTCGGACCTGCTTAATGGTCCAGTTGCCTCAGTCCAAAGTCCACTTGGCTCCCAATAAAACTAATTATGACAGACGTCTATGTGGAAACTTAAGAAAACATCGGCAATTACTGTTTCCTGAGAGAGTAAATAGGTCAACAGTCCATTGGCTATGAACAGACCTGAAAATAAGCAGTCTGACATTTGCAAAATGAGGTTCCCAGAGGGTGAATTTTATGATGCTTTCCCATATAGTGGGCCAATTTATCCTCTGGGTACTTCTTTCTGTTTAGTTTTGAGATTTCTGATTCAGATTGAGGTTCACAGAGGGTGAATTTAGTGATGCTACCCTGCTGTGCAGGGTAGCATCACTAAATTCACCCTCTGGGGACCTCATTTTGCAGATGACAGTCTGCTTATTTTCTGGCTTGGCTATGAATATTATATAAATGTATCATAATGTTATTTACTGAACGTTGACAAGAAAAAAAACTATTATTTGAGTAAATAAGTTCTGCTTGCAATATTATCACGGAATTACAGTTCCTCGGTGCTATAGTTTTTTCACAGTTTTAGACTTTGCCTTCAAATGCATGTACAGTGGAGCCCACTTAATTGGATATCTCTTAACTGAATAACCCTGTTCATTGAATATAATTTATTCAAGCCAGGGGGGGCGTAGTGGCTCAGTTCGTAGCGGTGCCGGCTGCAAGCTGAGAGGTCCTCGGTTCAAATCCCACCTGCGGCAACCGCGTTGTGTCCTTGGGCAAGACACTTCACCCGCATTACCCATCTGGGGGCACGGTGATGCTGTGTACTAAGGCGTACTGAACGTTGATGGTGCACCTGTCTTCAACTAATGTTGTAGAGTTAGTATGTTGGGAAGCTGACAGTTGCTCGCCGTTGCTCGGTGGTTCTCTCTGGGTACTCCGGCTTCCTCCACCTGTGAAACTGTCATGGTCATGATTAGCCACAGTGCAGAAATATAAATAAATAAATAAATAAATAAATAAATAAATAAATAAATAAATAAATAAGCCAACCCTTATCATTCCCAAATCCCCAAATACCATGGGTTACAGCAGTGTTTCCTGTAGAGGAAAATAAATTAGGCTGTATAATGGGGCAACCAAGAGTCATCACTACCACAAGCCGACCATGGTCTGACCCATTGCAGGAAAATTTTTAATCTGGGGGTCCCAAAACCCCCATTCTGTTGCATCTTGGGGATAGTTTGAGGTTTTTCACAGCGATACTTGTGTAGGTTTTCACATTCAGAGACCTGATAATGGCGTAAGAATAAGGACCAATGAGGAGAAATTCAGGTTAAAAATCATTCATTTACACAATAAATTTCAGTGCTGTCAATTTGAGGAGCGCTATCACACTCATGCCTTTTCAAACTTCTAAATTGGAAACAAGCTCTCTTTTTCGTGTTTCTGTAATTTTCAAGAAAATAGATTAGAGATTCCATTACACTAATTAAAACACACAAATGAGGTGTAAACAGTATACAGTAGAACCTGTCTTGAGAGACCGCCCTTTGGGCCACACAAAAGTCGTCTCTCAAAACAGGTGGTCTCTCATAACAGGTTTCAGGTTTTCTCAAGTCAGTGAATAACCAACCACAAAATTCAGAAATGGAGAAGAATGGATTTATGTAATTACTTTTTAGTTGTTCTTTTTTATGAAGTTTTTGTAGCAAATTGAAATGGACTGTTATAAAAATTATAAAAATAAATTAGTGTTGAAGATTTTCATCACTAATTTATTTTTATAATTTTTATAACAGTCCATTTCAATTTGTTACAAAAAGATTTTCAACACAAATTTATTTTTATTCCTATCTGTCACATTCCAGGTATGTATGAAATTGTTTATTCAGCAATAATCCTAATCCTAATCATTTCACAGGGGTCTTATAAAAACATCTCAATCTTTAATGAGTTAGCAATTGAATCCCAGTTAAGAGCTTTTAATACTTTTAATTAGGTTAGTATAACCACAATAGATTTTCCAATTCCAGAACAGGTAAAAAGTTTTTGTCATGGTTTCAGTCTTCAGAGGGACGGTCTCTCAAGACAGGTCCATTATGGCATAAAAATACAAGTTGGTACCAGGTCACAGTGGTCTCTCAAGACAGGTGGTCTCTCAAGACAGGTGGTCTCCCACAGCAGGTCCATTATAGAGTAAAACCAATCGGTGCCTGGTAGATGTGGTCTCTCAAGACAGGTGGTCTCTCATTACTGTAGCTGCAAACTGTTGTGTCATTTTAATTAACACTGACAGTGGAAGTACATCCACAGAAGTTCATGCTTTTTCAACAGATGCTTGTTTTGCGTAAATGTTGGAGTAATAAGACTGGTCAGAAAACAAAACTTCACCTAATGATATTTACTAATGAAAGAAGTTTTACAACTCACATTACGTAGTGCACATACTGACCAAACAAATCACACTGGTTTGTTACGTGACGCATTTAACATTCAATGAGGTTACTGTTTACAGTTTGTCTAGCTTTTCATTGGGGAGGTTGATTAAGTTATGCAGGACTCATGGAACAATGGTGTCATCAGAGTACACTTATTCAGTCATTTTTCTACGACATTTGTGTACGGAACTCTTCAAAAGAAGTCTAGAAATGGCACTTCAACAATCTGTGAATCAATTCTTGCTCAGGGATCGGGCAGGTCAGGGTGAATTTTAACATCTTGATTAACATTTGGAAGGTTCCCTGGTTGGGGAATGCAGCCAGTTGACGGCCACTGTGCCGGTATAGTGGAAACCCTGGTTACAGGTGTATTTTGGGGAAAAATGGCATATTAGAATACAAGATGACAACTGATTTTGTTGGAGACGAGTTGTCCTCTGTTAGGGACGAGTAGACTTTCAGTAGGAATGAGTAGCATTCTGTTTTGGGATAAGTCAACTTCTGTTTCGGATGAGTGGGATTTGGGCCGAGTGTGCAATGGGCCAAACAGACTGGTTACCATCTGAAATGCTTTGACAATTAATGTCATTTTCACAACATCATTCTGTCAGAATGACAGCGTGGAAGTGTCGTTCTTGGTAAGATCCCTGCAGAATTCTTTTTTTTCTGTCTATTTTTATACGACTACATATTGTACTAAGGTAAGTGAATACCTCACACACACATTTCAGTGTGTCCAGCAAGACAAATGAGTGCTAGCTGTGTTAGATATTCAAGAAGATCAAACCATTCCTGTCGAGAAATGGCGTTCCTCAAGAAATAATTGCCGCTTCAAGCACTGTGACAGTAAATCAAGAAGAACTTCAATCTTGTTAAAAAAAACTTGAAATTAAAGCTTCGACCTGAAATGCAAACAATTTCCAAACAGACATATGAACATACAGACTGACAGGTAAATGTAACATCATGAAGGTATCTGTTCAGCCCAACTAGTCTGCCTGAATTTAATTAGGAGATAAGAGACAAGTAAATTTTCATTTCCTACATTTCTGATCCCACATTTCAGTTGAGTTTTTTTTTGTTGCAATACATACTGTTGAACATAATCTCAGTTAAGCTATTAAAAAAATTTCTTGTTTCTCAGGTAATTTTCACTCAAACTTCTGATGAGGGATAGTGGATTTCACTTTTGTTAATCCATGAAAGAGTCCTGAAAATAAATTATTTATTTATTAAGGTTTAACGACACTCTAACAGCCAAGGTCATATCATGTCGGTGACAGTTTAATGGGTGGAGGAAGCCGGAGTACCCGGAGATAACCACCGAGCAACGACGAGCAGCTGGCAGCTCTCCAACCTCGTAACTCTGCACTGCAGCACAGACAGAGTTAGATTGGCTGAAGACATGCGCACCAACGATGTGCAGTACGCCGTAATACACAGCACCATCATGCCCCCATGTGGAAATCAGGGTTAAGTGCCTTGCCCAGGGACACAATGCGGGAGTCCGAATCGATCGCTCAGATGGTCACCCATCCAAAGACTAACCGGACTCAACATTGCTTAACTTCGGTGATCTGATGAGAACCTGTTACCGCAATGCCACTGCGCCCCCTGGTGGAAATAAATGGAATCTTTAACTCCTTTCATTATTCTGTGGAAAATCTAACCAACACAATCTTGTTTGACAAAGCTCAAACAAGTGCAGACTAATATCATTAAAGAGAGTTCCAGGTGAAAAAAAGGATGCGGCAGATTTTCAATGACGAGGGAGGAGCTTGAGAAACCAAAAATTTTTAATTGCCTCAGACACCTTGTTTTACCTTTCTCTTATTGTCTTTCATCTCTTTACCATTAAATCTCCCAAAAAGTCTTCTGTACACAGTTTTTGAAGCATCAAAATTGCCATCCCGACAGCACACAAACACAGCCTGGATACATAAAAAAAAAGTTTTGTCAACAATTCTTCGTAAATTGCACCCAGTGGTCACTGTGATGAAAGTTTGCAAACATTTATGAACAATTATAAGTACTTTTCGAGTAGGGCTGCATGGTATATCAATAAACCGATATATACCATATTCAAACCAATATCGATTGAATACCGGTGTAATTACAAAAATATCGGTTTATCGTCATTATTTATTTACCCACAATTTAATTTTCAAGATGTCTTGAGTTTTTTAACTGTAGCCCCAAATGAATAATATTATCCCTTTATCCAAGGAATCGTCTGCTTGTGCCCTCGTAATATACAAACTCAGCAGTTGAAAAAATAAATTTAAAAAATTTCAAGAAAACTATATCATGTGACCCCTCATTGGAACAAGCTCGTTGAGCTCGTTCCAATGAGGGGGTCACATAATATAGTTTTGAAGAAATCTTTGGGGAAAATCTGATAAACTAATTTTGAAAATAATAAATTTTGATATCGTCTGCGTCGGGTAAAGGTTTTTCGAATCGCATCTTCAAGGCATGCTAATTCGTTCCGACTGTGATGCCTCGAGTCTCGATTGTGGTACCTGCGTTCATATATCTGAACAGTTTTCAATATACCGGTATACTGCGGTATTTTTTTGAATACCGATACCGGTATTCAGTTTTGAATATCGTGCAGCCCTATTTTCGAGTGGAAAATATACGGCATTGGGATTAAGTAGTAATCACTTTCTTCATTCTGCATCTACTGTCAAATTTTAATATCTATTTACATCATGTACATGTATCCCAGTAGAGAGAGGTTAGTTATGATGTTAATAATGTCACCCATTCAGGGCTTGCTTTAACTGGATTCACAGTGATTTTCAAATCAATTTTTAACTACAGTAAAACCTGTCTTGAGAGACCACTGTCTTGAGAGACCACCTGTCTTGAGAGACCACTGTGACCTCGAAAGGAATGGTTTTGCGCGCCGAAGGCGTGCAGGGACAGTATGGGGGACAAGCCTCTTTCAACCTTATGGGAGACCACCTGTCTTATGAGACCACCTGTCTTGAGAGACCACGGTGACATGGTACCAACTTGTATTTTTATGCCATAATGGACCTGTCTTGAGAGACCGCCCCTTTGAAGAATGAAACCATGACAAAAACTTTTTACCTGTTCTGGAATTGGAAAATCCATTGTGGTTATACTAACAAAATTAAAAGTATTAAAAGCTCTTAATTGGGTTTCAATTGCTAATTCATTACAGACTGAGATGTTTTTATAAGACCCCTGTGAAAAGATTAGGATTAGGATTATTGCTGAATAAACAATTTCGTACATACCTGAAATGTGACAGATAGGAATAAAAATAAATTTCTGTTGAAAATCTTTTTGTAACAAATTGAAATGGACTGTTACAAAAATTATAAAAATAAATTAGTGTTGAAAATCTTCAATGAAGATTTTCAACACTAATTTATTTTTATAATTTTGATAACAGTCCATTTCAATTTGTTACAAAAACTTCATAAAAAAGAACAATTACAAAGTAATTACAAAAATCCATTCTTCTCCATATCTGAATTTTGTGGTTGGTTATTCACTGACTTGAGAAAACCTTGAACCTGTTATGAGAGACCACCTGTCTTGAGAGACCACTTTTGTGTGGCCCAAAGGGCAGTCTCTCAAGATAGGTTCTACTGTATAGCTAATCAATTTCACATGCCAGAAATATATAAATAATAGGAAATGTTAATCAAAATTTATCCAAGTTAGTAAACTGCTATTCAATTTTTAAAAATTAAATCGACCCCTGCGCCCATTTCGTAACTGCTTCATCAATGGAGTGACTAGCAAGCTGCTTCATTTTTCTGGATATTTCACATGTGCAGCAGACAGTGTTCCAGATGATGTGTTGTTTTATTATAAACCAATTTACGATTTGAACCGAACTGGAATGAGTTTATCTGGTTGATTGATTGTTATCCAGTACACAAGAGAGGTACACAAGAAGTTTATTTACTAAACCTGTGATCATTAAAAGTTGCCTTGAATAAGGCAACTTTTTAATGATTACAAGTTTTGTAAATAAGCCTCTCGTGTTTCACAATGTAAGTTTTGGGCTATGGGTAGTGTTTTATTGGAACATGTATGTTATTGTGATGGGAATATGGTCTGAGGTTTGCAACTTGGAGTGCATGTTCAACCTCGACACTTTGCGTCTCTGTTGAACATAAGCTCCAAGCCACAAACCTCAGACCATGTTACCATCAACTCATCACAATAACTTACATGCATAAAGTAGTTGAGAGCTGGGAGCCCATATTTGGGCTCTATTCTCAAGAAAGGCTGTACAATATAAAAACTTCATACTCTGCTTCCCTCCCATAAATTGTAACAAGGCAATTATTTATGAACAATATATTGCTGAACTAAGGTCACTTGTGCTGATAGTATTGTATCTTTAAAAAAAAAATACTGTTTCAAATCACCTTTGAAAAATAATTTAGCACTCAACCAGGTAACACATGCTCAAGTTATCATCTAACAAGAGGGATGTTACATCCCAACGCTCACCTACATTCGCGCTTGAAAACGTCGTTCCAATGTAACATGCCTAATATTTAGTTAATATAAATCATTAACTAGGCATCAAATGATTAATGTGGTTTATGTGATGGCTTTGGAAAGTCTATATTTCTGCATTTATTATATATCAATTCAACATAGAATCATTGGATATAAAAGCATTTTTTTCTTTTAGAAATGTTTATGATTAAGAATATGAATCGTGAGGCCAGATATTAAATCATAAATAAGAATTAGGAAAGGCTTTCATAAATCACTGAAATTGTAATTGAAGTACATTCATTGGTTAAAGAGGAGTTGCGGAAAAACATTCATTCAAGAAAGTGACTATAAGTCCCAACAAAAATACATCACATCAACAACTAAAATAAGCCTTAAGTTAATGTTACTAGTAACAAGTATGAGAAAGTATTAAAAAAAAAAAGTTAAAAAATTTTTTTTTAAAGAAAGTGAATATAAGTCCCAAAAATCCCCCTCACCTTAACACAAACTTTTATAACTTAAAATTGAGTAAGTCAGACAAAAACGTGAACATTGTGACTGAAAAAAAGAAAAGAAATCAGTTAAATTTCTGCATACAGTAGGGTTAATACCTACAGTTGTTATTGAAATGAGAAAATAAACAGTAATGAGAGATGAAGGCACCACAATCTGCACAAAAGCTGACTTTAACACAAATTCTTACAACACCTAAACGCTAATTCTTACAACAAGTTTTGGCAGAAAATCAGTCTCAAATTCCTCAAATATGCATGTAATGAGGGTTAAATATTACTGCAATGGAGTTCAGTAACCCAAGTGTAGAATATTAATCACCTGGAAAGACACATAGAAACACAAATCACTTAAACACAAAGTTTTACAACTTAAAATTTACTAAGTCCGAGAAAAACATGAAAATTTTGAGTGAAAAAAAAGAAAATTTTCGTTAAATTTCTGCATACAGTAGGGTTAATACCTACAGTTGTTATTGAAATATGAAAATCAACAGTAATGAGAAGTTAAACCAGCACAATTTGCACAAAAGTTGACTTTAACACAAATTCTTACAACACCTAAACGCAAATTCTTACAACAACTTTTGGCAGAAAATTTTAGCTGAAATTTGGAAAAAAGTCGTAGTTTCAGGGTTAAATACTGTTTTAATAGTCCCCTACAACCTACATATGCAATATCAAAGGCCTGAGCCCAATGATGCTTGAGAAATTCACCTTAACATTAAATCTTACAATATTGGACACGCCGGACGCCGACGCTGACGCCCGAGGTTATCACAATAGCTCACCACATCTTACAGATGTAGGTGAGCTAAAAATCATACAATGTATTATAATTCACTAAAGTCAGGGGAAATAACTCTAAAACTGAGTAAGCAAATACAGTCACAGGGTTCTTACAGTCAAGGACCAAAAAAATTCAAGGACTTTTCAAGGACATATCAGTATTTTCCAAGGATGTTTTTTTAAAATGTACATTTGGAATATAACCATTTTTAGAAGCCTTACCTACTTTAACCCTTTGCCTTACATGAAAAGCAGACGACACTTGCCAAAAAATTCTTGAATAACTCATTTTTTGTCTCAAAAACATAAGTGAGCTCGTTCCAATGAGGGGTCATAACCCACGTTTTTGAGACAAAAATTAAAAAAATAATTGAATTTAATTGGTCATTTTTGAGAATAGTGGTGGCTGGTTTTGGCCGTTACACTGGGTAAAGGGTTAAAAATGTCTTCTACCTCATCCTTCTAAATTCCAGGAAAAGGGTGCTTCTAAAATGCTTTGCAACAAAATTATGGTACTTGCAGAATGACACCCAGTTAAATAATGCCTGAACTTTAATTCCTCATTTATCCATTATCCATTATTTATGTTCGTTTTTCAACTAAAACAAGTGCAAAAGAGATGTTTCAATTGTCCACTATTACACAGGTAAAAATGATATAGGGCAAAATTCAAGGACTTTCAAGGAGTCTGATGGATTTTCAAGTACTTTTCAAGTACATTTTCTGAATTTTCAAAATTCAAGGTGTAAGATTGAAAATTCAAGGACTTTTCAAGGATGTGCACACCCTGAGTTAAACACAAACTTGTCCTGTATTTTAGCATTCCAGACAATAAGTTGAAGTTTTAAAAACAAGAGGCAATTGCCATATCAAATGGCATCCAAACCACGAAAGGTTCTCCTGGTTACTCATAGCAAACACAGGCAATGTTTCTGCCAATGGACATCCGGCTTAACTGGAGGTCCATTGGCTGACACTTTGCTTGTGCACAGGCTATATGTACAGAATTTGATAGCCTTACTATGGTCACAACGCATAGATTAACGCGCAGATCGACATGCTATTTGTGCGCATTTCATGACAGGACTTCTAGTATCAGCGGCAGTCCTTTAGGGGTGAGAGTAGAGCTGTAGGTTAACCGAAACCGAACAGAGGTTTTTCTCTTTTTTTTTAAAACCGAAACCGAAACAGTCAACATCCTGTAATCTAAGGTTTTTTCGTTTTTTATTAAAATACTCTCTTGCTGCAGAAATTCACAGAATGTAGCCATCGAAGAGTAGTGAGAGTGCCCAGACACTGCCAATGGCAGTGTCTGGGAACTTTCACTACTCTGGGATGGCTACATTCTGTGAATTTCCGACATTTCAGCTTAGTTGTGTTTGCAGCTTTCCTCAAGTTGCGCGTAGGTGTCAGACCTCGAAAAATGGCCAAGCACAATAAAAGTTCTGTATATTTAGGTAATTATTATATTGGCCTTCCTGATTCTTCATGTATTATAGCTTATTTTGGGCATTCATTGGGTTTCATTCAATTTCACTGCCATTCAGTTATGATTCCGGACATATAGAATGAGTTTTATTGAATTTTATTTGGCCTCATGAACAAACAGAAAACCGAACTGAACCGAGGTTTTACTCAACCTGAAAAACCAAAACCGAACAAGAAATTTAAAAACCTACAGCTCTAGCTAAAAGGTTTTGATTTCTCAGATTCAGTTTCGGATCGGTTTCAGGAAAATACCTCGGTTTCGGTTTGGGTTTTCTATGTGTCAAGAACAGATATTAAACTTTTAAATATTAAATTTAACACTTCAGGCTGCTTGACTTGGAAATAAGTTTCATCTAAACTATGTTGTGTTCTCATTATCACATTTTCTCCCTTATTAACCCTTTACCCAACGCAGACGATATCAAAATTTATTATTTTAAATATCATTTTTTAAAATTTTTCAAAAAATTTCAACCAAACCATATCATGTGACCCCTCGTTGGAACGAGCTAGACGAGCTCATTCCAGCAAGGCGTCACATGATATGGTTTTGTTGATTGTTTTTGAAAAATAATATTTTTTCAACTGCTGAATTTGCATTTTAAGTGGGCGGATGCATCGGATCCGTTGGGTAAAGGGTTAATTCGTCGGGAGGAGTCCAGGGGGACAAGTCAATAAGGGGGAAAATGTAACAATAAGAACACAACGTATTTGTCCCTTTACAGGATAGACTAAGTGACAGGAGTCCATGGAGGTCAGTAGACCAGTTCCCTCCCTGGAAGATATTTATTTATTTATTTATTTATTTATTTATTTATTTATTTATTTATTTATTTATTTTATTCATTTATTTATTAGGGTTTAACTAGAGGTACTGTGATCAAGCTCCTGAAATGTATAAGTTAGATTATCTCCCCTTGGAAATGTCAGAACGGAATTATATTGTTTCATGCACATCTTCATATGGAGTTCTTCCATTGTGCAAAGTTTCAGGAAAATTCTTCAAACGGTTTAGGAGGAGTTGCGCTTATAAGGATGGACAGAGGGACAGATGGATGGACAGACGGCCGGACAGGGTGATTCCTATATACCCCCCCAAATGTGGTTTGAGGGGGGTATAAAGACGCTTTAACAGCCAAGGTCATATTATGTAGGTGACAGTTTTACGGGTGGAGGACCCGGAGAGAACCACCGAGCAACAATGAGCAGCTACCAGCTCCCCAACATCGTAACTCCACACTGCAGCACAGGCAGGGTTAGATTGGTTAAAGACATGCAGTACGCCTTAGTACACAGCGTCATCGTGTCCCCATGTGAACAATTGGGGTTAAGTGCCTTGCCCAAGGACATAACACGGGAATCCGAATCGATCGCTCAGGTGGTTACCCATTCAAGGACTAACCAGGCTCGACATTGCTTAACTTTGGTGAACTGACGAGAACCGGTTACCTCAATGCCACCGTGCCCACTTCCAGTAAGATAGTTTATGCACAAACACAGTAAAACCATTTGGTTGTTTTCTGCTGGGTTTTGTGGTTCAGTTTTCCTGTTTGCCAAAAACCAGAACCGAACTGGAAAACTAAAAAAACGCCCAGCCCTATGGTCCTTATGTTGCACAAAGTTAAAAATTTGGGTTCCAACAGGGAGCCCAAATATGTCTCAAGAGACTTCATTTGAACAAACTGGAATGTGAACCTCCTAAGGTTGCTGCACATCAAATATCAAAAGATTCTAACGGGTGGATATGAAGAAGATTTTTAAAGGAATTTCCCCATATTGCACTTAGTTAATATTTAGGTTTCCTTAAGGAGTGAAAATATAAACCTGGGCACTTGAATTGGTGCAAACTAGAATCTCATCCCACTAAGGATGTTACACACCAAATAGCTAAAGATTCTGACTGACAGATCGGAAGACGATTTTTAAAAAAATATTCCTCATATTAAAGTTAAAATTTGGGCTCCCACAGACAGTGAGCCTAAATAAGACTACACGGAAGTGAGTTGAACAAACTTCAAGCTGAAGATGCAGTATACCAACTACAGTGGAACACTGTAAATTGAATAGCCACTTTGGCTAAGAAAATGAGTCAATTAACAGGAGTATTCAATTAACATGGATTGTGTCATCTTCCTGTAATCTAGAGATAAACTTAGCATTTATTCTATTATATCTTGTTTGACAGAGCTCCATGAGCTCTGTCAAAGAAGATATACTAGATTAAATGCCTGTATTAGATGTACTGAGGCCAAATACAGCCTATAACAGGGACCAGCCTAGGTGGAACTTTAGGGAGACTTCATGTCTCCCTTCAGAAAAAGTAGGGAGATTGCAGAGTCAAGTAGGGAGACTTCATGGGCATGTGGGGAAAATGAAGAATATTTGTGTACCAACCCCTGCCATCCCTTCATATTTTCAGCTTGTGGTCCTCCATTAACGTCCGATTAATCCAGGTCCAGTAGCCTCTGAAACATCTATGCCAGGTTAAAAATTACAAAGTAATTATTGACTGAAAATCCCCCACTGTTACCCTCTCCTACATGACCCCTCCCCTCTTCTCCATGCCAATACCCCAGCACCCTGCTGTGGTTGCCTTTCACCAAAGTCCAACTAAGATAATAATTTCCTAAGTCTGAATGTGTGAACAGGACCAGATGTACATGTAAGAAGGTTGCTTGGAAGGTACTTTGTTAGTTAATAAACAAAATACATTCTGGGGTCGAATATTTTGTAAAATAAATGTCATTCCGCATCATTTTTATAGCATTCCGGTCTCTTTCCACGCCATTTCGTGTCATTCCGATGTTTAGGAGGACCATTTTTCAAGATCCTTCACATGCACACTTGTGTCCTGTACAAAGCTTTTCTTGTCATCACTAAACCTTTTTTTCATGTGTTTCAATTCCAGTCGTGTTTTTCTGGGAATAGACGGCAAAACAGTTAACTGTCATCAGCAAAATAAAATAAAAGTTAAAAAATTTATAGTAATTTATATATTTTTTATACTTACCAATGACCCAGACTTAGCTGGTGCTAACTCTAACAAAACCAGGGCCAAACACAAATTTTGCCCCCCAATCCCCAAAATTTGCATCCAAAACAAAAAGAAATCATGTCCTAAAGGACCTCCATACTACGCCTCTACTGCGCATGCGCAGTGACGCAGTCGTCCCGAAATTGGCGCCAATTATCATTCTTACTGGCAGTGCCTGGTCAGCGCTATGTACTCAGCGGGGAGGCAAGAGTTCCCAACTCCAGGGAGGGCCATCCCCGTCTGGGTCATTGGTAAGTATAAAAAATATATAAATTACTATAAATTTTTTAACATTTTTATACTGTACCAATGACCCAGACTTAGCTGAATAGTAAACAGGCTGGAGGGCCTAGGACATAGAGGAAAATCCAATAAGCTCAACTATATAGTAAAGAGGTAACCCCTTAAGGAGAAAAGGAGTATTAGGCTTTACATGTATCTTTCTTATTTAATATTAAATTAGAAAGATACACTACCCTTAATAATTGAGCACAATAACATTCATGCTCTCTATTAACATCCAGTATAACCCTTATACTAATTATTTTTAAAGCAAGCCAATAAATAAAGTAGTCCAGAGAATTGAGACTCTTTATAGTCATTTAAAAGTGTCCGAGTATTGTATATTAAAGCCCGTTTGACACTTGACATATACAAATGCTTCACACCGAGCTACACTTTAAAAATAAGACATGAATGAATTTAAACATTAATATTACACTTTAAAACCATCCCGGAAGCGACTCAGAAATACTGACTTGGAGGAGGCATTCCCTTGCTTTTCACTATAAAGCAGGTGACCTAAGGGAACACCCGCCCCCCCCCCCCCCCTTCCCCTTGCCCTGGGTCAAATAGCCCAGAGCGAAGAGGGCAGCCGGACGGAGTCACTGCCGGAACAGAAAGCCTGCATAACTATAGTTGCAACTGTTTAGTGGACGACATTCTGAGCAACAGATAACGGACCTAAACAATGCAGGTCTCCAGAAATGATCTCAATATTTCTGAGATAAAAATTCGTAAATGTGGATGGCTGAGACCAATAAGCAGCCTTCATTAAATCTGTAATAGCAATACTATTAGCATAAGCTCAGGAAGTAGAAAGAGCTCTTACTTCATGAGCAGAAATCTTAAGCACAGACTGCTGAGAAGAAGATAAATCTTCATAAGCAGTACGGATAGTTAACTGAATCCATCTAGCAATAGAATGGACTGAAATGTCCTTTCTATTAGGCATCAAAGATAGAAAGAAACGTTTCCGTCCCTTTCTGATAAACTGAGATCTCTGTTTATAGATACGTAGTGCTCTAACAGGACAGAGTAAAGGCCTACGCCCGTCGGAAGACGGAAGAGCCTTAATAACAATAGGTTCCGGATATTTATTAGGAGCCTGATTCTTAGCTAAAAAAACCCACATTAGTAGTGAAGGTGATAGTGTTCCCAACACTACGATAATGAGAATCATCCACCGATAGTGCATGAAGCTCACTGACTCTTCTGGCAGAAGAGAAAGCTAAGAGAAAAGCTGTCTTATAAGATAAGAATTTGAAATCTACTGTCCCAAGAGGTTCAAATGGCTTTTCCTTCAATTTAAGGAGAACCCAAGCTAAATTCCACTTAGGAATTAATCTAAGAGTTCTGGGTCTATTTATCGAAAAGTTTCTAACCAACTTCGATAAAGAGACATTAGATCCAATTTGTAAACTATCATGATGTGCATAGGTATCAGATAACATAGATCTATAACCCTTTATAGTAACAGGCTGCAGTTTGATTTCGTCAAACAAGTATACTAGAAAGTTTGCAATGTCTGGTATAGAGGGATCAAATATATCTACAGAATGATCCCTACACCAACGACGAAAAACCTTCCACTTAGCCGCATAGTTTAGCGAAGAGGAGGTCCTCCTACAGTTAGAAATCGCGTCCACTGCTCGTCCTGTAAAGTGCTTGCCATGCAAGAAGGACCGCACAACGGAAAAACGTGAAGGTTGAGACCTTGCGGGTTGTGATGGAGTTGGTGCGATTTCCCCTGTGAAAGAAGATCCTCTCGTGGAGGAAGCTTCCGCGGTAGGTCCCACAACAGACACCTGAGTAGATTTATCCACGGTCTCTGTGGCGACAGAGATGCTACCAACAGAATCTTGCATTGAGATTGTTTTATCTTTAGCAATACTTGTTGAATTAACGGCGCTGGAGGATACACATATCCTATCATTCCGTCCCAAGGGATCAACAGAGCGTCTACTGCAAATGCTCTTGGATCCGGACACGGAGACACATACGTCTGCAACTGATTGTTGAGATGTGTCGCAAATAAGTCTATCATTGGCCGTTCCCATTGGTAGCAAATCTGATTGAATACTTGTTTGTTGAGAGTCCACTCCGACGGCAACAAACGACCCTTTCTTGAAAGGGAGTCTGCTAGCACATTCAGACGACCCGGTATGTGACGGACCGAAAGAAGAACGTGATGTTCTAACGCAAACAGAAGGATTCTTTCCGTTAAATTGAACAACGGAACTGAATGAGTGCCTCCCTGATTCCGTATATACGCCACTACTGTCGTATTGTCGGATAGGATTTGGACATGAGCATCGTGAATAATGTCCATCCAGTGACGTAACGCAAGCCAAATTGACATCATTTCCTTGATGTTTATGTGCTTGCACAGGAATTGCGGATCCCAAAGACCCTGGCATCTCGAATCCGTTGGGATTAATGATGCACCCCAACCTGTTTGACTGGCATCCGTCATAACAGTAAAACTCGGATCCGGCAACTGCAGCGGAACTCCTTGACTTAACCACTGAATGTTTGCCCAAGTCTGAATCTCTTGTTTCACTTGATCTGACAAGAGAACATCTACATCGAGCGAATGAATTTTCACACTCCAATTCTGAGTCAGGAAAATTTGAAGAGGACGTGTGCGTAACCGCCCCATCGGAATGAGATCCGCGGCGGCTCCGCACAGACCTATCAGTCTCATAAATTCTCTCGCCGTGACCTTGTCTGCGTGCAGACAATAGCGAGCGTAACAACTGACTAATTTCGCTCTGGTTAACGGCAGACGAACGAGATTGTTGTGCGTCTCGAAGCTCATTCCCAGATGAGTGAATGACTTGGACGGCACCAGATCCGACTTCTCCTCGTTTACTATAAAACCGAGACGTCGGAGCAATAGAAGAAGATTCTGAACATCGTTCTGAAGCGTTAACTCGTTGCCGTACCTCTGAAGAATGTCGTCCAGGTAGGCCGACGTTACCGCAGACGAATGAGCTCGGAAGTAGATCATTACCGAGTTCATTACCCGAGTGAAAGCCCAGGGTGCTAGATTCAATCCGAAGCACATCGCCCGGAATTGATACACCACTCCAAGGACTGCGAAGCGTAGATACTTTCGGAATGTCGGATGTACCATGACGTGAAAGTACGCATCTTTGAGATCTATGCTCGTTGCATAATCGTTCACCCGAATACTCGCTCTGACCGATCGAATCGTCTCCATATAAAACTTCGGAGCGACGATCAGCTTGTTTATCCAGCTCAAATCTATGACTGGACGGAACGCGCCGTCTGGTTTCGGAACCAGAAACAGATGGCTGTAGAATCCCAGAGATTCCTGGTTTTCTACGACCTCTACCGCGTTCTTCATTAAAAGAGACTGCACCTCTGATAACAGAGCGTCTCTTTTCTGTGGATTTGACGGAAGATGAGTCCACTTTGGACTTCGAGTTAATGGAGGCTTTCGTTTGAAGGATATCTTCAGACCTTCCGAAGTCACTCCTCTCACCCAAGGGTCGTCCGTAATCGACGCCCACTCTTGTGAAAAACTCGACAACCTTCCGCCAACCGGAACGCGATAGAGGTTTAAGCCATCACCTCCTGGACCTGCGAGGCCTGCGGTAGGAGAAACCACGTCTTCCACGACCCGCACCTCGCCTCGTCGACCTCGGGGCATCCGACCGATTGTCCCGGCCTGAAGGACGTCCCGAACGAGAGTCGCTATCCTGACGGTCTCTCAAATAAGACCAAGAGGACGCACCGGAACCTCTATAGGAACCTCTCTTGGGCGTATTAGACCCAGAAGTGCCTGTCTTATTCGTGTCTGCTGTATCCGACTTCTTAGGAGCAGATCTGAACAACAGAGAATCATTAGCTTTCTTTTTAATTTTATCATAAATAGCGGAAAGCTTGCCATCAAAGAGAAGTTCTCCTGAGACCGAAGCGACTCTAAGAGAGTTCTTCACCTTAGAATCCACTAGTGTGGATGTAGCTAGGGCTGCGTCATGTCTAACCAACTCCAGATTTGCCACTGAAAGGGCGGAGTTACACGTGGAATAAGCTACTGCCCTTGAAAGAAGTCTTAAAGAGGATTGTATATCCTGAAACTCTTCCCCTTGAAGGCGCAGTGATAACGCCTTAGTAAGGTGATCTGCGTAAGATAAGGCATCTAAATTGGCTCTGTTAGACGCAATTGCTGTTTCCAACACTGCGGTTGGAATAGAAGCTGACGACGGTAATGATAGCTCTAAGTCTTCCGCCTCGTCGTCCATACACAGAGGAACTCTCGGTATACCCTGTCCTGCCGTATCGAATTTATTCCTTGCATTAATGAAAGGCAGGTTGAGAGTATTAGCGGACAAGAAACCTGCTTTCCCCGTCCTGGAAGCAAGTTTAAATATAGCGTTGTTCAATAATTCAAATGTTCTAGCAACATTATTGGACTGCGACGGAAACTCGGGAGCGATGTCCCTGAACCGCTCAAAAAATTCAGAGTCCAATGACGCTATAATTCTCTTGTCCGGAAGCGCAGCAGTCTGGCCCAACGGAACAACTTGAGGGAGAAAGTGCCGGATGAAGTCCACGGCAGCTTTATGTTGTTCCGAAAGGGATAGCTCCAAGTCATCCGTATCCCTTTCACCATCCGGTCGGACCTCATGATGTTCCCGGTCGTCCGCCCCCGATGCTTCGGCGGAGCGTACCGACCCAGCGCCGTCGGATAATTCTCGATCCGACACCGTTTCTGTCGGCTGCTGGGATGCTGCGATAAGCTGTGCTATCTCCACAAGAATGTCCGGCGTCGAGACCTGCGGAGGCGCAGTGTTTCGCTGCTTCGTCGAGGGCAGCTCCGCATCAGATGGCTCCCGCATACTTTTCCTATGCGAACGTCCAGAGTCCATCGGTCTCGAATCCCTGGCTGCCGGATGGTGTGACCTGGTCGCCGAAGAACCCTTCATCGGCGAAGCTGGTAATATATCGGCGGTCACGCAGCCAAGGTGCGGTCGTGTGCGCTGACGAGAAGAGGAAGCCTTAACAGTCTCTGCGGACTGCTTATACAACGGAGCGTCCCGAGCGACGGACGTATGCTCCGCTAAAGACACATTTTGTACCACAACATCTGGTCCCAGATGTTGTTGTACGAGAGAGGGACCTCTCTCGCTCGCGGCCCGGCTGGACCTGGACGAGCTAGGAACCGGACTAAAAGGCTTCCTCCGTTCTCGCTTACTATCCGCCGTCACTGGGTGTGCATCTATTGTTTATAGTGCTCGCATCACCCAAAATTTCCTCTTGGACCGCATCGGACGAACCCGGCTGCCGAACCATTCGGTGAATGGACGCTACACCGGGCGAGCTAGCGGACGACATTTGTCTAATCTCCATGAGCACTTTTGCCGCTAGCTCTGAATTCATTTGTGACGACGGACGCACACTTGAAGAAGATAACATGGAAACATCACCCTGTTCTGGTTCCTCTGAAATAGAAACTGAGAGAGTAGAGTGACCTTGCGGAGAAAGAGCCGGCATCGCTCTTTCTCCAGAAACAACATATCGTGACACACGTTTCCAATGTTTCTCATCCCAATGTTCACATATAGGACAGGGATTAATGCGAGAACACTGACTACAATTAATACAATGATCATGAAAGTCAGAGGAAGATTTCTTCCTATTACAATTTGAACAATGTCCCTTCATTGTGAAAGAACAACAATAAGTCCTAGTTACTCGCAAAAACCCCTGACACAAAGATACATAATAACATGATCCATTAATAAATGAAAAAACAATTGCAAAACAAAATAATTTTGAAAAAAGTAACGTTGAGCCCCGATGGATCCGATGGCAAAGTGTGGTCAAAAATTTTAAATTTATATAAAATAATTAATGAGACACTTTCGGATAATATAAATGTATCTTATAGTGAGATAAACTGCAGCAAAGGCAAACAGCCCCCCTCAAAAAAGGCTGTTGCCAATGAAAACAAACAGTGTAAAAACACCAGAAAACATGACTCCAGGCACTGAAAAAACTGGCCCGGAATCAGTCATCAATTACACTCTATCTGATGCAAAACAGAGACTCCCAGGGGAGAATCTGTAGAACATCAGATGGAAGATGCAGAACACAAACGTTATACACCCATGGGTGAAAACGTAAGTATGGGGAAAATAACAGAAAACATTCTGTAACCAAGCAACTCTCCCAGGAAATTTTAGAAATGAAATTTCTCAAAAATATGCCCAAAGCATGGGAGAATTGCAAGGGGGGACTTTAGAAGGTTAGGGAAGAGGAAACATTGAATAAGCAGTGCAACAATTAGCAAGAATGACAACAAGAGGCCCATGCCTCGAAAATAGGCAACTTAACATAATTTCATCAAAAAATTTTAAGTACAGCCCTGATTATTTTTTTGTCACTTCTTTTTCCTCTCCTCCTTCTATCCTCCTTAGAATCACATTTTCTCCAAAAATTACGTGTCTGGCATCCTTTAAACTGAGATTTACAAGCACAAAGATCAGTGAGATGTTGACTGATGAAGGGCCAAACAGAGAATGATAATTGGCTCCAATTTCGGGACGACTGCGTCACTGCGCATGCGCAGTAGAGGCGTAGTATGGAGGTCCATTAGGACATGATTTCTTTTTGTTTTGGATGCAAATTTTGGGGATTGGGGGGCAAAATTTGTGTTTGGCCCTGGTTTTGTTAGAGTTAGCACCAGCTAAGTCTGGGTCATTGGTACAGTATAAAAATATACAGTGTTAGAAAATATGTCCGTTGTGTATACATTTTCGTTATCCTAAGCGAGGTAAAACTGATCTACTTTCAAACTGGGTTAGTTTGTTGAGTCGCGTAAGTCACCTATTTTCATTTCGACACTTGAAGCTCCGACTGAAACGGAACAAAATAGAAATAAAAAATCTGCCAAAAGCGACAATGGACAATTGATTGTCGTGTGATTTCAAATAAACGGTTGTTTATTTGACGAATGAAAATGCCCATTTATCACACTCAAGCATATTTGATTCTTGAAAGTTAAAAAATTTATAGTAATTTATATATTTTTTATACTTACCAATGACCCAGACATAGCTGGTGCTAACTCTTAAAATATAGGGCCAAACACAAATTTTGCCCCCCAATCCCCAAAATTTGCATCAAAAACTAAAGAAAACATGTCCTGAAAGGCCCTCCACACTTCGCCCCTACTGCGCATGCGCAGTGTCAAGGACGTTCCGAAATTGGCGCCATTAATCATTCTAATAACCAGTGCCTGGTAAGCGCTATGTACTCAGCGGGGAGGCAAGAGTTCCCAACTCCTGGGAGGGCCATCCCCGCCTGGGTCATTGGTAAGTATAAAAAATATATAAATTACTATAAATTTTTTAACATTTTTATACTGTACCAATGACCCAGACATAGCTGAATAGTAAAAAGGCTGGAGGGCCAAGGACATAGAGCAAAATGGAATACGCTCAATAAAATAAAATAGAGTCATCCCCTGTAGGGAAAAAGAAGTAATAGGCCTTACATGTATCTTTCTTATTTATGATAAATTAGAAAGATACAACACCTTCCAAAATTGAGCTTCATACATCCATGTACTCTATTAATATCCAATATAATCCTTATACTAATAATTTTTAAAGTAAGCCAATAAATAAAGTAAGTCTAGAGAATAGAGACTCTTATACTCCTAAAAGTGTCTGAGGATTGCATAATCATGTCCGTTGACATATGCAATATTCAAAAGCTATACTTTAAAAACTAAGACTTGAATGAATTTTAAAAACCTAAACTTCTCACTAAACAACCATCCCAATAACAGCTCAGAATTACTAACTCCGGAGGAGGTATCCCCTTGTTTTCATAGTAAAACAGGTGACCCAAGGGAACACCCTCCCCCCCCCCCCTTTTTCTTGCCCTGGGTCAAATAGCCCAGAGCGAAGAGGGCAGCAGAACGGAGACACTGCCGAAACAGACAGCCTACCTAGCTATAGTAGCAACTGTTAAGTGAATGACATTCTGAGCAGTAGATAATAGACCTAACAATAGAGGCCTCCAGAAATGGACTCGATATTTCTGAGATAAAATTCATGAATGTGGATGGCTGAGCGCAATGAGCGGCCTTCAAAAATCTATAATAGCGACACTATTAATATAAGCCCAAGAAGTAGAAGAACTCTTACTTCATGAGCCGAAATCTTAAGCACAACTGCTAAGTCAATGATATACCATAAGCAGTACCGATAGAATCCATTAACAATAAAATGGAGCGTAACGTCCTTCTACTAGACATCAAAGACAGAAGAAGCTTACGCCCATAGTAATAAACAGAAATCTGTTTATAAATACATAAACTGTACCCGGAAAGAGTAAAGGCCTATGCCCATACGAAGACGGAAGGACCTTAAAATAATAGGTTCCGGATAATAGGAGCCTAACTCTTATGCAACAATCCAACCTAAATAGTAACGGAAGTATTGATTCCGAAACTATGAAAGTGAAAATCATCCATCGATAGTGCATGAAACTCACTGACTCTACAGTAAAAGAGAAACCAACAGAATTACTGTCTAAAAGGTCAGAATTTGAAAACTACTGTTTCCAGAGGCTCAAATGATTACTTAGCTAAATAAGAACCGAAGTTAAAATCCGTATAGGAATTTAATCTAAAGATTCTAAGTCTATTTATCAAAAAGTTACTAACTGACTTAGATAAAGAGACAAAAGACTCAATTGTAAACTATCGTAGAGTGCATAGGTATGAGGTAACATAAACCTATAACCTAAATAATAACAGGCTGCAGTAGATCTTGTGAAACAAGTATACTAAAAAATAGCAATGAGTAGTATGGAGGGATCAACAATATGAACATAATGATCCCTACACCACGACGGAAGAGCCTCCACTTTAGCCGCATAGAATAGCGAAGAAGAGGATCTCCTATAGTAAGAAATCGCGTCCAAAGCTCGTCCAGTACAGTGCTTACAATGCAATACGGACCACACAACGGAATACATGAAGGTTGCGACCTTGCTGGTTGTGATAAAGATGACACGATTTACCCAGTGAAAAAGATCCTCACATAGAGGAAGATTTCACGTTAAGACCCACAGTAGACAAGAGAGTAAATTACTCATGATCTCTGTGAAGATAGAGATGCTATCAACAGAAATGTATTGTGGTTGTTTATCTTAGCAATACCTGCTAAAACAACAGCGCCGGAGGATACGCGTATCCTATCATTCCGTCCTATAGATCAATAGAGCGTTAACAATATTAGCTCAGAGATCTGGACAAGCCAACACATACGTCTGCAATTGATTAGCACACTCGTGTCCGGCAACTGCGGCGGCACTCTCTGAGTCAACCACCGAATGTTTGCCCCAGTCTGAATCTCTTGTAACACTAGATAGACAAGAGAACGTGTAAATCGAGCAATTCATGGATTGCCGAAAAGTTGCCGTCGAAGAGAAGCTCCTCCGAGAACGAAGAGACTCTGAGAGAGTTCTTAACCTTACTATCCACGCGTGTGGATGTAGCTAGGGCTGCGTCACGTCTAACTAACTCCAATCAGCCACTGAAGGGCGGAGTTATACGTGAACAAACTACTGCCCTCAAAAGAAATTACATTGAGAATAATATCCCGTAAATCTTTTCTTGAAGACGTAATGATAACGCCTCAGTAAGGCGGATTACGTATAATAAAGCGTCTAAGTTAAGTCTACTATACATAATGTCGTTCCCAACATTGAAATTGGAAAAGACGTAAACGGCGAAAAAGAATATATGCAGTCTTTAATCACACCGTCTAGACGCATATGAACTCTCGGTATGCCCTGCTCTGCCAAAATAAACTATTTGTATAAATGATAAAATGGCAGAAATGAGCAACGCGGACAAGAAACTAAACTATCATGCTTAGTAGCAGGCTTGTATATATATATATATAGCGTCGAAAAATAAAACACATGTTGTAATGAGAATATTGGACTGCGTCGGCAAGTCAGGGACAATGTCCCTGAACCGATCGAAAAATCCGAGTCCAATGACGCTATAAGTCTCTTATCCAAGATCGCAGCAATGAAGTCCGAAATAATAATCACTGGAAGATAATGCCAGAAGATATGAAAGGCATCTTCCGATACTACTAAAGGGAAAACTCGAAATCTTTCGAATCCCTTTCGCCATCCTGTCGGACCCTATAAAGCGTTCGGTCGTCCATACCTGATGCAACCGCGGACCGCACTGACCCAGCGCCGTCGGATAATTCCTGATTCGACCGAGAAACTGTCAATTGCTGGGATGCTGCGAAACAACTGTGCTAACTCGGATAGCACGTCCGTCACTGAGGCCTGAGGAGAAGCGCTCTTACGATGCATTGCCGCTGGAAGCTCCGTGATCGTTACCCCGTGCCTACTACCAATATGCGAGCGAACGGAGTGTATAGGCCTCGTGTCCCTTGGCTACCAGATGGCGCGACCTATTCGCCGTGGAATCACTGAATGCCGAAACTGATCGGATACTCGAGGTCACGTAGCCAATGTGCGGTCGTGTGCCCTGCTGTGAGGATGAAGAAGCATTAAAGACAGTCTCTCGGACTGTCAATATAACGGAGCGTCCCGACCAACGGACATATGCTCCGAATGAAAAATATCTGAACCACAACATGGAGTCCCCTATGTTGTTGGGCGAGAGAGGGACCTCTCTCGCTCACAGCCCGGACGGACCTGGACAAGCCAGGAACCGGACTAACAGGCTTCCTCCGATCTGTCCTCAATCTGCCGTCACTGGGTGAGTACTAAAGTAATTAAAGTGCTCGCATCACCCAAATCTCCTTCCTAGACCGCAACGGACGAACCCGGCAGCCGAACCATTCGATGAATGTACGCTACACCGGGTGAGCTAGCGAATGTCACTCCGTAGGCGACATATTCCATGAGCACTTATTGCCGCTAACTCTTCATTAACTATGACGACAGAGGCACACTTTTGAAAGACATCTCCATAACTCTTCGAACAAGAAACCAGAAATGCTTGGTTAGCAAGCATAAAATAATAATATATATAGCGTCGTTCAATAATTCGAAAGTTTGTGTGACATTATTGGACTATGTCGGAACTGAGGGACGATGTCCCTGAACCGAACCAAAAATTTCTAAGTCCACCGACGCTATCAGTTTCTTATCCGGCATCGCAGCATTCTGGTCCGACGAAAGAAGCTGTAGAAGACCAAGTCAGATGACATACACAACAGCATATGTTGTTCCGAAAGGGAAAGCTCGAAATCCTCCGAATCCCTTTCGGTATCCCGTCAGACCGGATGAAACTTTCGGACGTCCGTACCCGCTTCCGCGGAGCGTCCCGACCCAGCATCGTCGGATAAAATATATGCGACAGATTCAGTTGATGCTGGGATGCTGCGATAAACTGTGCTATTAAGGAAAGCACGTCCGTTCCCGAGGCCTGTGCAGTAGCGGTCTTACGATGCATTGCCGCCGGAAGCTCCGTGTACGTTGACTCCCGCACACTTCCTATGCGAACGTCCGGAGTCTGCAGGCCTCGTGTCCCTGGCTACCGGATGGTGTGACCTGGTCGCCGAAGAATCCTTGATCGGCGAAGCTGGTAATATATCGGCGGTCACGCAGCCAAGGTGCGGTCGTGTGCGCTGACGAGAAGAGGAAGCCTTAGCAGTCTCAGCGGACTGTCTATACAACGGAGCGTCCCGAGCGACGGACGTATGCTCCGCTTGCGACACATTTTGTACCACAACATCTGGGGCCAGATGTTGTTGAACGAGAGAGGGGCCTCTCTCGCTTGCCGTCCGGATGGACCGGAACGAGCTAGGAACCAGACTAAAAGGCTTCCTGCGTTCTCCCTCCGATCCGCCGTCACTGGGTGTGCATTAGGTTAATTTATAGTGCTCGCATCACCCGAAAATTCCTTCTAGACTGCAACGGACGAACCTGGCTGCCGAACCATTCGGTGAATGGACGCAACACCGGGCGAGCTAGCGGACGTCAAAGGCCGTCGAACCTACTAGGGTCCTCTTAGGCAATTGGCATATTTACATGAGCACTTTTCCGCTAGCCCTTCATTAATTGTGACGACGGAGGCACACTGTTGGAAGACATCACAGAAACATCACCCTAATCTTGATCGTCTGAAACAGAAATTGATAAAGTAGAGTGACCCTGCGGGGAAAGGACCGGAGTGTCCAAATCCCCAACAACATACCGTGACATACGCTTCCCATATTGTCATTGAAATCATACGATACAGAACAGGAGTTAATGCGAGTACACTGACCACATATAGAATGATAATAAAGTCAGAGGAAGACTTCCTCTTAAAACAATTGATCAATATCCTTTCAATGTGAAAAGAAAACAAGTCCTGGTACTCGCACTAACCCCTGGCAATCAAAATACATAATAATAATATGATCCATTAATATAGAAAAAATAAATGAAATCAAAATATTTTGAAAAAATATTTTTTCAGAACAGCCCAAGTTTCTGAAAAGTAACGTTGAGCCCCAATGGATCCCAAGCCTAAGTGTGGACAAAAATTTTAAAAATATTTTAAACAATTTATTCAACACTTACGAACAATAATAATGTATCTAGTTATGATTAAAATAACATCAAGATATTATTTTTTAGAAATCCCCCCCTCACACAGAGGGCTGTTGTAAATGTAAACAATGAGTGTAAAAACACTAAAATAAGACTCCAGGCACCCAGGCCCGAAATCAGTTACCAAAAATACACTATCTGATGCAAAACAGAGACTTCCAGGGAAGAAACTGCAGAACATCAGATGGTAGATGCAGAACACAACGCCTAACCACCCGTAGGTGAAGACGTAAACATGGGGAAAGAACAGAATTCATTCTGTTATTCAGCTAAAACTCCCAAGAAAATTTAGTAATAATAATTACAAAAACTATGCCAAAAGCATGGGAGAATAGCAAGGGGGAACTTAAAGGACAGGGAGAGAGGAAAACACTTAAAAAACAGTGTAACTAAATAATCAGAATGACAACAAAATGGCTGCTGCCTTGAAAATAGGTAACTTAACATAATTTCATTAAAAAATTTTAAGTTACAGCCCTGATAATATTCTGTCACACAATCTTTTCCTCTCCTCCTTCTCTATCCTCCTTAGAATCACCATTTCACTAATATTTATGTGTCTGGCATCATTTAAACTGAGATTTATAAGCACAAAGATCAGTCAGATGTTAACTGATGAAGGGCCAAACTTAGAATGATTAATGGCGCCAATTTCGGAACGTCCTTGACACTGCGCATGCGCAGTAGGGGCGAAGTGTGGAGGGCCTTTCAGGACATGTTTTCTTTAGTTTTAGATGCAAATTTTGGGGATTGGGGGGCAAAATTTGTGTTTGGCCCTATATTTTAAGAGTTAGCACCAGCTATGTCTGGGTCATTGGTACAGTATAAAAATATAATCATTTTTATGTAAACCTTGGATCACTCAGTTCAACCTTTCCTCATTTTGGCCAATTTTAGAGGGTGACTTGTAATCGCCCAGACTATTTTTCTAGGCGATTCTGGGCTTAGAAGGGCTCGCACTAGTCGCCCTCACGGCTGGTCCTTGGCCTATAATAAAGTACAGTAAAACCTGTCTTGAGAGACCACTATCTTGAAAGACCACCTGTCTTGAGAGACCACATCTGCCAGGCACCGATTGGTTTTAAACTATAATGGACCTGCTATGAGAGACCACCTGTCTTGTGAGACCACTGTGACCTGGTACCAACCTGTATTTTTATGCCATAATGGACCTGTCTTGAGAGACCGCCCCTTTGAAGAATGAAACCATGACAAAAACTTTTTACCTGTTCTGGAATTGGAAAATCCATTGTCGTTATACTAACATAATTAAAAGTATTAAAAGCTCTGGGAGCGCAGTGGCTCAGTAGGTAGAGGTGCAGGCTGCAAGCCGAGAGGTCCTCGGTTTGAATCCCACCTGAGGCAACCGCGTTGTGTCCTTGGGCAAGACACTTTATCTCCATTGCCTGCGTGGGGGCACGATGACGCCGTGTTCTAAGGCGTACTGCACGTCGATGGTACGCATGTCTTCAACCAATCTAACCCTGTCTGTGCTGCAGTGCGGAGTTCCGATGTTGGGGAGCTGGCAGCTGCTCGTCGTTGCTCGGTGGTACTCTCCGGGTACTCCGGCTTCCTCCACCCGTAAAACTGTCATGATTAGCCATTGTGCATAAATATGTGACCTTAAACATCAATAAATAAATAATTAAAAGCTCTTAATTGGGTTTCAATTGCTGTTCAGTTACATAACTCATTAAAGATTGAGATGTTTTTTTAAGACTCCTGTGAAAAGATTAGGATTGTTTCTGAATAAAGTTTCATACATACCTGAAATGTGACAGATAGGATCATAAAAATAAATTAGTGTTGAAAATCTTCAATGAAGATTTTCAACACTAATTTATTTTTATAATTTTTGTAACAGTCCATTTCAATTTGTTACAAAAACTTCATAAAAAAGAACAACTGCAAAGTAATTACAAAAATCCATTCTTCTCCATTTCTGAATTTTGTGGTTGGTTATTCACTGACTTGAGAAAACCTGAAACCTGTGGTCTCTCAAGACAGTGGTCTCTCAAGACAGGTTTTACTGTAAATGAACTGACATAGTCGAGGAATTTGTTGATGTCGATGCAATAGAAGTTCAGATTTTTTTACTTACATTTTTCTGAGCATAATTAAAGTTGTTTCTCAAATAATTTAAAAATACTATCATTACACCACAATAACCATACATTTCACAACAGTTCCAAGTGACAGTCAAGTCTTGGCTGTCTGAGTGAGCAATGGAGGAAATGGGGTCGTATGGTTATGAGCCAATTTAGAAGTCTATATTTAAGGAGTTAAATTCTCACTGGCTCCGTACTAGGTCAGTCCCTGCTTACAACAAATGTTGTCGAGACCACCATCGTTACATACTGCAATTTGCAATATGTTATGACCCAAGCTGTACAAAGTGCAATTAAACTCTACATGTATGATGTAAATAAATAAATAACATACTGCCAACAAAATTAGTAACATCGATAAGACAATAACATATATTATTTTTCACTAAGACAAGGGGAATAACTCAAATAAGACATATAAAACAAAAATTACCTGTTCTGCAATTTTATTTTTCATTTCTTCAAACATGTCAGATTTTCTACATTGCATATTCTGTTCTAAAAATTCAACCGACTTCAGGCATTCCTCCAACACAGAGAAATCTCGGTCTGGATCATAGCGGATTTCATAATCCTCACCATCTATAATTCGACAAAGAATTGCCATAAGATGGGCGTGAACAGCTTTTTCTGAAACATTGTTGCCAGACAGGTTGATGATACCTAAAAAAAAAGAAATAAAACTCTCAATAAAACAAGAGGCCCCAGGGGGCCTAAGGGCACTCAGCTGACATGGTAGCCTAAATATGAACCCAGGGAATTGATTCCAACAAGTTGCATCTGCCCCTCCTAAGAAAAGATAATACCAAATATCCAAAGATTCTGACCAGAGGATCTAAAAAAAAAAATTTTTTAAAGAATATTCCTCATATTGAACTAAGTATATAATCTGGGCTCCCACAGGGAACCCAAATATGAACCCTGGCACTTGGCTTGAACAAACATGAATCTCACATCCGTAAGGATGGTGTATATCAAATATCAAAAGATTCTGACTGGTGGATGTGAAGAAGAAGATTTTTTAAGAATATTCCTCATACTGAGCTAAGTTTTAATTTGGGCTCCCACAGACAGACATAGACAAAAAAATAGACAAAAAAATGAAAAGTTAAAAAATTTATAGTAATTTATATATTTTTTATACTTACCAATGACCCAGACATAGCTGGTGCTAACTCTTAAAATATAGGGCCAAACACAAATTTTGCCCCCCAATCCCCAAAATTTGCATCTAAAACTAAAGAAAACATGTCCTGAAAGGCCCTCCACACTTCGCCCCTACTGCGCATGCGCAGTGTCAAGGACGTTCCGAAATTGGCGCCATTAATCATTCTAATAACCAGTGCCTGGTAAGCGCTATGTACTCAGCGGGGAGGCAAGAGTTCCCAACTCCTGGGAGGGCCATCCCCGTCTGGGTCATTGGTAAGTATAAAAAATATATAAATTACTATAAATTTTTTAACATTTTTATACTGTACCAATGACCCAGACATAGCTGAATAGTAAAAAGGCTGGAGGGCCAAGGACATAGAGCAAAATGGAATACGCTCAATAAAATAAAATAGAGTCATCCCCTGTAGGGAAAAGAAGTAATAGGCCTTACATGTATCTTTCTTATTTATGATAAATTAGAAAGATACAACACCTTCCAAAATTGAGCTTCATACATCCATGTACTCTATTAATATCCAATATAATCCTTATACTAATAATTTTTAAAGTAAGCCAATAAATAAAGTAAGTCTAGAGAATAGAGACTCTTATACTCCTAAAAGTGTCTGAGGATTGCATAATCATGTCCGTTGACATATGCAAAATTCAAAAGCTATACTTTAAAAACTAAGACTTGAATGAATTTTAAAAACCTAAACTTCTCACTAAACAACCATCCCAATAACAGCTCAGAATTACTAACTCCGGAGGAGGTATCCCCTTGTTTTCATAGTAAAACAGGCGACCCAAGGGAACACCCTCCCCCCCCCCCCCCCCTTTTTCTTGCCCTGGGTCAAATAGCCCAGAGCGAAGAGGGCAGCCGAACGGAGACACTGCCGAAACAGACAGCCTACCTAGCTATAGTAGCAACTGTTAAGTGAATGACATTCTGAGCAGTAGATAATAGACCTAACAATAGAGGCCTCCAGAAATGGACTCGATATTTCTGAGATAAAATTCATGAATGTGGATGGCTGAGCGCAATGAGCGGCCTTCAAAAATCTATAATAGCGACACTATTAATGTAAGCCCAAGAAGTAGAAGAACTCTTACTTCATGAGCCGAAATCTTAAGCACAACTGCTAAGTCAATGATATACTATAAGCAGTACCGATAGTTAATAAAATCCATTAACAATAAAATGGAGCGTAACGTCCTTCTACTAGACATCAAAGACAGAAGAAGCTTACGTCCATAGTAATAAACAGAAATCTGTTTATAAATACATAAACTGTACCCGGAAAGAGTAAAGGCCTATGCCCATACGAAGACGGAAGGACCTTAAAATAATAGGTTCCGGATAATAGGAGCCTAACTCTTATGCAACAATCCAACCTAAATAGTAACGGAAGTATTGATTCCGAAACTATGAAAGTGAAAATCATCCATCGATAGTGCATGAAACTCACTGACTCTACAGTAAAAGAGAAACCAACAGAATTACTGTCTAAAAGGTCAGAATTTGAAAACTACTGTTTCCAGAGGCTCAAATGATTACTTAGCTAAATAAGAACCGAAGTTAAAATCCGTATAGGAATTTAATCTAAAGATTCTAAGTCTATTTATCAAAAAGTTACTAACTGACTTAGATAAAGAGACAAAAGACTCAATTGTAAACTATCGTAGAGTGCATAGGTATGAGGTAACATAAACCTATAACCTAAATAATAACAGGCTGCAGTAGATCTTGTGAAACAAGTATACTAAAAAAAAGCAATGAGTAGTATGGAGGGATCAACAATATGAACATAATGATCCCTACACCACGACGGAAGAGCCTCCACTTTAGCCGCATAGAATAGCGAAGAAGAGGATCTCCTATAGTAAGAAATCGCGTCCAAAGCTCGTCCAGTACAGTGCTTGCAATGCAATACGGACCACCCAACGGAATACATGAAGGTTGCGACCTTGCAGGTTGTGATAAAGATGACACGATTTACCCAGTGAAAAAGATCCTCAAATAGAGGAAGATTTCACGTTAAAACCCACAGTAGACAAGAGAGAAAATTACTCATGATCTCTGTGAAGATAGAGATGCTATCAACAGAAATGTATTGTGGTTGTTTATCTTAGCAATACCTGCTAAAACAACAGCGCCGGAGGATACGCGTATCCTATCATTCCGTCCTATAGATCAATAGAGCGTTAAGAATATTAGCTCAGAGATCTGGACAAGCCAACACATACGTCTGCAATTGATTAGCAAGCTGTGTCATAAATAAATCATCATTGGGCGCTCCCATAGATAGCAAATCTGATTGAATACTTGTTTGTTGAGAGTCCATTCTGACAGCAACAAGCGACCCGTAAGAGAACGGGAGTCCGATAAAACAATCAGACGACCCGGAATATGACGGACCAAAACTGAACTTGGTGTACTATAACCAACAGACGGATTCTTTCCATTAAATTGAATAACGGAAACGAAAGAGTGCCTCCCTGGTTCCGGAGATACGCCACTACTGTCGAATTAAAGGACAGGAATTTGGGCATGCGTTTCTGAATAATGTTCATGCAATGACATAAAGCAAGCCTAAAAAACATTATTCCGCGGAAGAAAACTGATTGCTAAAAGACTGCGGAACCCAAAGACCCTGGCACTTCGAATCCGTAGGGATCAGTATTATATCCCAATCTGTATGACTGGCAACCGTCATAACAGCCACACTCGGGTCCGGCAACTGCGGCGGCACTCTCTGAGTCAACCACCGAATGTTTGCCCCAGTCTGAATCTCTTGTAACACTAGATAGACAAGAGAACGTGTAAATCGAGCAATTCGTGGATTGCCGAAAAGTTGCCATCGAAGAGAAGCTCCTCCGAGAACGAAGCGACTCTGAGAGAGTTCTTAACCTTACTATCCACGCGAGTGGATGTAGCTAGGGCTGCGTCACGTCTAACTAACTCCAATCAGCCACTGAAGGGCGGAGTTATACGTGAACAAACTACTGCCCTCAAAAGAAATTACATTGAGAATAATATCCCGTAAATCTTTTCTTGAAGACGTAATGATAACGCCTCAGTAAGGCGGATTACGTATAATAAAGCGTCTAAGTTAAGTCTACTATACATAATGTCGTTCCCAACATTGAAATTGGAAAAGACATAAACGGCGAAAAAGAATATATGCAGTTTTAATCACACCGTCTAGACGCATATGAACTCTCGGTATGCCCTGCTCTGCCAAAATAAACTATTTGTATAAATGATAAAATGGCAGAAATGAGCAACGCGGACAAGAAACTAAACTATCATGCTTAGTAGCAGGCTTGTATATATATATAGCGTCGAAAAATAAAACACATGTTGTAATGACAATATTGGACTACGTCAGTAAGTCAGGGACAATGTCCCCGAACCGATCGAAAAATCCGAGTCCAATGACGCTATAAGTCTCTTATCCAAGATCGCAGCAATGAAGTCCGAAATAATAATCACTGGAAGATAATGCCAAAAGATATGAAAGGCATCTTCCGATACTACTAAAGGGAAAACTCGAAATCTTTCGAATCCCTTTCGCCATCCTGTCGGACCCTATAAAGCGTTCGGTCGTCCGTACCTGATGCAACCGCGGACCGCACCGACCCAGCGCCGTCGGATAATTCCTGATTCGACCGAGAAACTGTCAAATGCTGGGATGCTGCGAAACAACTGTGCTAACTCGGATAGCACGTCCGTCACTGAGGCTTGAGGAGAAGCGGTCTTACGATGCATTGCCGCTGGAAGCTCCGTGATCGCTACCCCGTGCATACTACCAATATGCGAGCGAACGGAGTGTATAGGCCTCGTGTCCCTTGGCTACCGGATGGCGCGACCTATTCGCCGTGGAATCACTGAATGCCGAAACTGATCGGATACTCGAGGTCACGTAGCCAATGTGCGGTCGTGTGCCCTGGTGTGAGGATGAGGAAGCATTAAAGACAGTCTCTCGGACTGTCAATATAACGGAGCGTCCCGACCAACGGACATATGCTCCGAATGTAAAATATCTGAACCACAACATGCGGTCCCCTATGTTGTTGGGCGAGAGAGGGACCTCTCTCGCTCACAGCCCGGACGGACCTGGACCAGCCAGGAACCGGACTAACAGGCTTCCTCCGATCTGTCCTCAATCTGCCGTCACTGGGTGAGTACTAAAGTAATTAAAGTGCTCGCATCACCCAAATCTCCTTCCTAGACCGCAACGGACGAACCCGGCAGCCGAACCATTCGATGAATGTACGCTACACCGGGTGAGCTAGCGAATGTCACTCCGTAGGCGACATATTCCATGAGCACTTATTGCCGCTAACTCTTCATTAACTATGACGACAGAGGCACACTTTTGAAAGACATCTCCATAACTCTTCGAACAAGAAACCAGAAATGCTTGGTTAGCAAGCATAAAATAATAATATATATAGCGTCGTTCAATAATTCAAAAGTTTGTGTGACATTATTGGACTATGTCGGAACTGAGGGACGATGTCCCTGAACCGAACCAAAAATTTCTAAGTCCACCGACGCTATCAGTTTCTTATCCGGCATCGCAGCATTCTGGTCCGACGAAAGAAGCTGGAGAAGACCAAGTCAGATGACATACACAACAGCATATGTTGTTCCGAAAGGGAAAGCTCGAAATCCTCCGAATCCCTTTCGGTATCCCGTCGGACCGGATGAAACTTTCGGACGTCCGTACCCGCTTCCGCGGAGCGTCCCGACCCAGCATCGTCGGATAAAATATATGCGACAGATTCAGTTGATGCTGGGATGCTGCGATAAACTGTGCTATTAAGGAAAGCACGTCCGTTCCCGAGGCCTGTGCAGTAGCGGTCTTACGATGCATTGCCGCCGGAAGCTCCGTGTACGTTGACTCCCGCACACTTCCTATGCGAACGTCCGGAGTCTGCAGGCCTCGTGTCCCTGGCTACCGGATGGTGTGACCTGGTCGCCGAAGAATCCTTGATCGGCGAAGCTGGTAATATATCGGCGGTCACGCAGCCAAGGTGCGGTCGTGTGCGCTGACGAGAAGAGGAAGCCTTAGCAGTCTCAGCGGACTGCCTATACAACGGAGCGTCCCGAGCGACGGACGTATGCTCCGCTTACGACACATTTTGTACCACAACATCTGGGGCCAGATGTTGTTGAACGAGAGAGGGGCCTCTCTCGCTTGCCGTCCGGATGGACCGGAACGAGCTATGAACCGGACTAAAAGGCTTCCTGCGTTCTCCCTCCGATCCGCCGTCACTGGGTGTGCATTAGGTTAGTTTATAGTGCTCGCATCACCCCAAAATTCCTTCTAGACCACAACGGACGAACCCGGCTGCCGAACCATTCGGTGAATGGACGCTACACCGGGCGAGCTAGCGGACGTCAAAGGCCGTCGAACCTACTAGGGTCCTCTTAGGCAATTGGCGTATTTACATGAGCACTTTTCCGCTAGCCCTTCATTAATTGTGACGACGGAGGCACACTGTTGGAAGACATCACAGATACATCACCCTAATCTTGATCGTCTGAAATAGAAATTGATAAAGTAGAGTGACCCTGCGGGGAAAGGACCGTAGTGTCCAAATCCCCAACAACATACCGTGACATACGCTTCCCATATTGTCATCGAAATCATACGATACAGAACAGGAGTTAATGCAAGTACACTGACCACATATAGAATGATAATAAAGTCAGAGGAAGACTTCCTCTTAAAACAATTGATCAATATCCTTTCAATGTGAAAAGAAAACAAGTCCTGGTACTCGCACTAACCCCTGGCAATCAAAATACATAATAATAATATGATCCATTGATATAGAAAAAATAATTGAAATCAAAATATTTTGAAAAAATATTTTTTCAGAACAGCCCAAGTTTCTGAAAAGTAACGTTGAGCCCCAATGGATCCCAAGCCTAAGTGTGGACAAAAATTTTAAAAATATTTTAAACAATTTATTCAACACTTACGAACAATAATAATGTATCTAGTTATGATTAAAATAACATCAAGATATTATTTTTTAGAAATCCCCCCCTCACACAGAGGGCTGTTGAAAATGTAAACAATGAGTGTAAAAACACTAAAATAAGACTCCAGGCACCCAGGCCCGAAATCAGTTAGCAAAAATACACTATCTGATGCAAAACAGAGACTTCCAGGGAAGAAACTGCAGAACATCAGATGGTAGATGCAGAACACAATGCCTAACCACCCCTAGGTGAAGACGTAAACATGGGGAAAGAACAGAATTCATTCTGTTATTCAGCTAAAACTCCCAAGAAAATTTAGTAATAATAATTACAAAAACTATGCCAAAAGCATGGGAGAATAGCAAGGGGGCACTTAAAGGACAGGGAGAGAGGAAAACACTTAAAAAAACAGTGTAACTAAATAATCAGAATGACAACAAAATGGCTGCTGCCTTGAAAATAGGTAACTTAACATAATTTCATTAAAAAATTTTAAGTTACAGCCCTGATAATATTCTGTCACACATTCTTTTCCTCTCCTCCTTCTCTATCCTCCTTAGAATCACCATTTCACTAATATTTATGTGTCTGGCATCATTTAAACTGAGATTTATAAGCACAAAGATCAGTCAGATGTTAACTGATGAAGGGCCAAACTTAGAATGATTAATGGCGCCAATTTCGGAACGTCCTTGACACTGCGCATGCGCAGTAGGGGCGAAGTGTGGAGGGCTTTTTCTTTAGTTTTAGATGCAAATTTTGGGGGATTGGGGGGCAAAATTTGTGTTTGGCCCTATATTTTAAGAGTTAGCACCAGCTATGTCTGGGTCATTGGTACAGTATCAAAATATTAGTTGTTCAAGAATTTTGCTTCAAAGTGTCGTCGACCAGTACCTGTGATTTTTTTTTATTGAGGATCTGGTATAATCATAATTAGACTCACCATAACCAATCTCATAATCAAAATGGACTTATTTGGAGTAATTTAGGGCAACAAGCCTTTTTTGAAACTGCCATCTTGGCTTTTAAATTAATCTATGCAAGGTCACATGTCGCGAGGTGTAAACATTTCAAGAAAACATGTTGTACAGTTAAAACTAGAAGTCCTGTCATGAAATGTGCACAAATAGCACGTCGATTTGCGTGTTAATCTACGCATTATGATCATTGTAAGGCTATCAAATTCTGTACATATGGCCTGTGCACAAGCAATGTTTCAGCCAATGGACCTCCGGGTAACCCGGAGGTCCATTGGCCGAAACATTGCCTGTGTTTGCTACGAGTAACCAGGAGAACGTGCCGTGCTTTGGATGCCATTGGATATGGCAATTGCACATAATTCCTACGCGCAATTAAGCCTACAGTTAAAACTAGAAGTCCTGTCATGAAATGCGCACAAATAGCACGTTGATCTGCGCGTTAATGTACGCGTTATGGCCATAGTAAAGCTATCAAATTCTGTCCATATGGCCTGTGCACAAGCAATGTTTCAGCCAATGGACCTCCGGGTAACTCGGAGGTCCATTGGCAAAAACATTGCATGTGTTTGCTGTGAGTAACCAGGAGAACCTGCCATGCTTTGGATGCCATTCGATATGGCAATTGCGCGCAATTCCAACGCGCAATTAAGCCTAAATAAGCGCACTATTCGTGACAGGACTTCTAGTTTTAACTATAGATAAGCGCACAGTTCGTGACAGGACTTCTAGTTGTAACTGTAAGCAATGGGAGATGAGAGCAGAGGAGAAGCTTCGGACCCCATTTCATTCATTAGTGTGAATTCAAAAAATATTTAGCCAAGGATATCATTTGTTTAAGACAATGGCAATATTGTATGAGAACTTTCATTATTTCAAATTGAGTTCCTATCGACTTAAATGGTGTTTGTTATAACTCTGTGGCCTTGGGCACTGTTTCCACAACTTACGGGGATTCCCCGAGCTGAGAAACTCCATGCAACAAGTGTTTTCTTGTTGCCACTCAAAACAAGTCCTCGCCTCTATAAAAAAAATCTTTAAGGCCACACAAAGTAGATCTTCTGTTTCTCAGGACATTATTTGTGAAATTGCATACGTGCGAGCGGTTTTTTATTTTATTTTTTATTTCAGTAATTACTTCTTTGCCATCAAAAGTTCATGTTCTTAGTTCAAGTTTTAGGCCTCATAATCAACAGAATAGCATGGGTGGTGGTGTATTTCATCCCCTGAGTGCAAGAAGGCTTTGCAATGCTAAATTGCTAAAGCATTGCAAAGCCTTCTTGCACTCAAGGGACAAATTCATCACTTTTTTTAACTTGGGTAAAATATCAGACATAAACCATTTAATTTTTATTTTTTTAAGTTTAAATTGGTTATAAAAAGAGAGCATGCGGCAGCCAAAAGGACCATGCGGGAGGGCCTGAGAAACAGATTTTTTATTTTTTTAGGCCTAAACCTGCGGTATCCCATCTAGGGCTGCACGATATTCGAATTTCAATACCGGTAACGATATTTTTAAAAATATCGCGATATACCGGTATATCGTCAAGTTCAAAACATGTAAGATTCTCACCCAAATTGTTCATTTTTTTGACATTCAAAGTCAAATAATTATACGTTTTAAAAGCATTGAAATAATAAGCCTAACTTGTCTTAATTCATTCTTGTATAACTATTTGGAAATAAACTCCATGATGGCACAACAAATATTGTTTATTTTGAGTTGATAATTTCAAATAAATATATACGATTTGATTCCACAAATGAAAGCAGTCAGTTTTGTCACGCGGTATCACAAACAGGTGAAACGCACATGCTCGATAGGCACGTTTTGATGTACCGGTGAACCACCTCATGCAGTGGGTGAATGCTGGCGAAGTATAAATACTATTTCAATATTAAATCACTCTTAACAAAGTGAAAAAAAACAATATTATTCCCTTTATATTTTTATTAGTGTTTTGATGACTATCTGTCTAATTTTCAAGATGTAGCATACAAGTCAGATCAAAACGTTCACCTACTTTTCAAAACATTAACATGTGCCAACTGGTGTTGACAAAAATGAATATTCATTACCGCAGCGCTTGGAATTGTGGGTTCATTGATACGTATGCCATTTGTTCATATTGAAAAGCACATTCCATGTGTGCCGGTAATAAAATAAACTTTGAAAATATTACTGCAGTGCTTGGAATTGCGAGAACAAGTGCAATGAAGTGGGAGGAACTATTAGTATTAAACCAGAAATTTTCCGGTCTAACAAAAGCCATTATTAATGGAAATACGGTAAACATTCTTCACGGTTTACGTTCGAAGCCGTACTGGTTGGGGAAAATCTGTACTTACACCTGTGTCATCGGAGAAACAAAAATAAAAAAGCTTATGGGAGAATATTTTACTAGTACCAGGACATGAGGTTTATTGATAAAAAAAATAAACAAACTGCTTTCACAGTTTCTGTTTATATACACTTTTTTTCAATCAGCTGTGAGATTAAATAGAATTTTTACGGAAAATGTCTGTCACTAAAAACCGTGGCTCGAAATGAATATTGTCACAGACGATATTCCGATATTAAAAAAAAAATGGACGATATTTAACCGGTTAAGATTTCAATACCGGTATTACCGGTATATCGAAATACCGTGCAGCCCTAATCCCATCATAAAAGTTGTCTAGGGTTGCCACTTCAGATAATTCGAATGATGGCACTGACGTTGGTTTTACGTCAGACTACGAGTTTAAACTTGGCATTTCACAAAACTAGTTGTCTTGGCAGACACAGAACTCAACATGATGAACATGGAAATCGCTTTGTTTACACCCCACGACCTGTGACCTTGCATAGATTAAGGCAGACTTGGGGTCAAATGCATTTGCATTTAAATGCATTTAAATGCGTGATTTCAAGTATTTGCATTTGCATTTGCATTTGAATATTTTAGAAGCAAGTATTTGCATTTGCATTTGAAAGAAAAAGCATTTGAAATATCAAATACTTTCCAAATACATTTCAAATACTTTTGTCTTAACTTCATAAATTGAACTTTGCATTTGTTACTCAACAGATTAATTATATCTAGTTTTACACAGTTGGCTGGAAAGAGAATTCCTTCTTGTTAACTAATTTGTTTGTCCAGCCTAAAGAAATCTTGAACTTGGAAGATTACTGTGCTCATACAAACTCTGACAAGAGGCACAGCACGGTATAATAAATGACCATCCACTTAATCTTTTGAATCATCTGAGGTAGCATATTTTTTTATCAGAATACAGCCTAGGGCATAACACAGGTGGAAAGTGGATTTAGGAACACTCATTCAACTCTGGGTGAAAAAAATACAGCACAGCTACAAGAGAAATTATATGCCAAGCAGAAGAAATTGAATATTATTTTCTGTAACTGAACAAACTGAATGTAATCAATCCACAATGGCCGTGCTAGGGCTGAGATAGTAATACAAAAATGTTTAATAAACATTGAAAGAAAGATTTAGCTGATTTTTAGTTTTATTTTCTTTTACTTGTCAGAATGTATTTGAAAGTATTTGAAAAGTATTTGAATTGATTTTCAAATGCATTTGCATTTGCACTTGCATTTGAACAATTTCAGCTGCATTTGCATTTGTATTTGCATTTGAAAATTTGAAAAGTATTTGCATTTGCATTTAAATACTTTCCAAAGTATTTGACCCCATGTCTGGATTAAGGTGCTATAAAAGTAATGAAATTTTGTTTATTTTGAAATTCCCACCTCTGATATTCCTTAAATTCAAATTAAATATACACAAATTATACATCAAAATGAAGGTTGGGAGGTATAGAACACGTAAAATGTATGAAATCAACTCAGAGTTGAAAGCAGGCACCACTGGTTCTGCAAGTCTGCTACCATACTCGTACCAGAACTGATAATACAATATTTTTCCCTGGGAACAACTTGTGTGCAAATGCGCTTCACACATCCAAGAACAAGGCTTGGGCATCAAAATCCTTCAAAACACAACGACAGAGCTGCACGGAGGTAAATTCCCAAGGTGACGACTTGGTTTACATATATTCTTACTTTCGATTTCCGGTCAATGTCATCGGGCAGAAAAAGCATTGAAAAACCCTGTCTAAAATCACATAATGAGAAAGATCGCCTTAATACAGCATACTATTAATATATAGAGATAGTACAGTTTCTATATTTTTTGCAAAATATCATGACACCTGCTGAAATGTCTTAGAATTACGATTTTGTTTTTTGATGGAAATTTGTGGTATCAAGTGATTTGTGCATGTCCGTGGAACATGGAATCCATCTTCAATAAAAAATGCAGACAGTTTTGTTCCATTCCCAAATGCAGTTCTACAGTTAAAACTAGAAGTCCTATCACGAACTGTGCACTTATCTAGGCTTAATTGCATGTAGGAATTGCGCGCAATTGCCATATCAAATGGCATCCAAAGCATGGAAGATTCTCCTGGTTACTCATAGCAAACACATGAAATGTTTCGGCCAATAGGGTTACCCGGAGGTCCATTGGCTGAAACATTGCTTGTGCCCATGCCATATATGCAGAATTTGATAGCTTTACTATGGTCATAACGCGTAGATTAACGTGCAGATCGACGTGCTATTTGTGCGCATTTCATGACAGGACTTCTAGTTTTAACTGTATCGCTGCATCCCAAAGTGTTTTGAACGCCTAGATTCGTTCTTGGATATGTGAAGCGCAGTTGGCCACAAGTTATTCTCAGGAAATAATATTGTATTATCAGTTCTAGTACCACTACGGCAGCAGACTTTCAGGAACCAGTGGTGCCTGCTGTCAACTCTACGAGTTGATTTCATATGTGTTTCGAGCTCTTTACCTCCCAACGTTCATTTTGAAGTTTTATTTGTGCATATTGAATTTGAATTTAAGGAATATCAGAGGTGGGAATTTCAAAATAAACAAAATTTCATTACTTATATACTATATAGCACTTTAAAAGACAAGATGCCAGTTTCGAAAAAGGTTTATTCTGGATAATTCCGGAGGTTGGGAGGACCCCACGTTTGGACAGTCTGAAACAGTAAGCATGAAGAATATCGGACCCAACAAATTATACAAAAATTACCAACTTTTCATGGTTTCCCTACATTCTTTAGTGTTTTTTCTTTAAAAATTCATAAATGTTGGGGAATGAAAGTTAAAAAATTTATAGTAATTTATATATTTTTTATACTTACCAATGACCCAGACTTAGCTGGTGCTAACTCTAACAAAACCAGGGCCAAACACAAATTTTACCCCCCAATCCCCAAAATTTGCATCCAAAACAAAAAGAAATCATGTCCTAAAGGACCTCCATACTACGCCTCTACTGCGCATGCGCAGTGACGCAGACGTCCCGAAATTGGCGCCAATTATCATTCTTACTGGCAGTGCCTGGTCAGCGCTATGTACTCAGCGGGGAGGCAAGAGTTCCCAACTCCAGGGAGGGCCATCCCCGTCTGGGTCATTGGTAAGTATAAAAAATATATAAATTACTATAAATTTTTTAACATTTTTATACTGTACCAATGACCCAGACTTAGCTGAATAGTAAACAGGCTGGAGGGCCTAGGACATAGAGGAAAATCCAATAAGCTCAACTATATAGTAAAGAGGTAACCCCTTAAGGAGAAAAGGAGTATTAGGCTTTACATGTATCTTTCTTATTTAATATTAAATTAGAAAGATACACTACCCTTAATAATTGAGCACAATAACATTCATGTTCTCTATTAACATCCAGTATAACCCTTATACTAATTATTTTTAAAGCAAGCCAATAAATAAAGTAGTCCAGAGAATTGAGACTCTTTATAGTCATTTAAAAGTGTCCGAGTATTGTATATTAAAGCCCGTTTGACACTTGACATATACAAATGCTTCACACCGAGCTACACTTTAAACCATCCCGGAAGCGACTCAGAAATACTGACTTGGAGGAGGCATTCCCTTGCTTTTCACTATAAAGCAGGTGACCTAAGGGAACACCCGCCCCCCCCCCCCCCCCCTTCCCCTTGCCCTGGGTCAAATAGCCCAGAGCGAAGAGGGCAGCCGGACGGAGTCACTGCCGGAACAGAAAGCCTGCATAACTATAGTTGCAACTGTTTAGTGGACGACATTCTGAGCAACAGATAACGGACCTAAACAATGCAGGTCTCCAGAAATGGACTCAATATTTCTGAGATAAAAATTCGTAAATGTGGATGGCTGAGACCAATAAGCAGCCTTCATTAAATCTGTAATAGCAACACTATTAGCATAAGCCCAGGAAGTAGAAAGAGCTCTTACTTCATGAGCAGAAATCTTAAGCACAGACTGCTGAGAAGAAGATAAATCTTCATAAGCAGTACAGATAGTTAACTGAATCCATCTAGCAATAGAATGGACTGAAATGTCCTTTCTATTAGGCATCAAAGACAGAAAGAAACGTTTCCGTCCCTTTCTGATAAACTGAGATCTCTGTTTATAGATACGTAGTGCTCTAACAGGACAGAGTAAAGGCCTACGCCCGTCTGAAGACGGAAGAGCCTTAATAACAATAGGTTCCGGATATTTACTAGGAGCCTGATTCTTAGCTAAAAAACCCACATTAGTAGTGAAGGTGATAGTGTTCCCAACACTACGATAATGAGAATCATCCACCGATAGTGCATGAAGCTCACTGACTCTTCTAGCAGAAGAGAAAGCTAAGAGAAAAGCTGTCTTATAAGATAAGAATTTGAAATCTACTGTCCCAAGAGGTTCAAATGGCTTTTCCTTCAATTTAAGGAGAACCCAAGCTAAATTCCACTTAGGAAATAATCTAAGAGTTCTGGGTCTATTTATCGAAAAGTTTCTAACCAACTTCGATAAAGAGACATTAGATCCAATTTGTAAACTATCATGATGTGCATAGGTATCAGATAACATAGATCTATAACCCTTTATAGTAACAGGCTGCAGTTTGATTTAGTCAAACAAGTATACTAGAAAGTTTGCAATGTCTGGTATAGAGGGATCGAATATATTTACAGAATGATCCCTACACCAACGACGAAAAACCTTCCACTTAGCCGCATAGTTTAGCGAAGAGGAGGTCCTCCTACAGTTAGAAATCGCTTCCACTGCTCGTCCTGTAAAGTGCTTGCCATGCAAGAAGGACCGCACAACGGAAAAACGTGAAGGTTGAGACCTTGCAGGTTGTGATGGAGTTGGCGCGATTTCCCCTGCGAAAGAAGATCCTCCCGTGGAGGAAGCTTCCGCGGTAGGTCCCACAACAGACACCTGAGTAGATTTATCCACGGTCTCTGTGGCGACAAAGATGCTACCAACAGAATCTTGCATTGAGATTGTTTTATCTTTAGCAATACTTGTTGAATTAACGGCGCTGGAGGATACGCATATCCTATCATTCCGTCCCAAGGGATCGACAGAGCGTCTACTGCAAAAGCTCTTGGATCCGGACACGGAGACACATACGTCTGCAACTGATTGTTGAGATGTGTCACAAATAAGTCTATCATTGGCTGTTCCCATTGGTAGCAAATCTGATTGAATACTTGTTTGTTGAGAGTCCACTCCGACGGCAACAAGCGACCCTTTCGTGAAAGGGAGTCTGCTAGCACATTCAGACGACCCGGTATGTGACGGACCGAAAGAAGAACGTGATGTTCTAACGCAAACAGAAGGATTCTTTCCGTTAGATTGAACAACGGAACTGAATGAGTGCCTCCCTGATTCCGTATATACGCCACTACTGTCGTATTGTTGGATAGGATTTGGACATGAGCATCGTGAATAATGTCCATCCAGTGACGTAACGCAAGCCAAATTGACATCATTCCCTTGATGTTTATGTGCTTGCACAGGAATTGCGGATCCCAAAGACCCTGGCATCTCGAATCCGTTGGGATTAATGATGCACCCCAACCTGTTTGACTGGCATCCGTCATAACGGTAAAACTCGGATCCGGCAACTGCAGCGGAACTCCTTGAGTTAACCACTGAATGTTTGCCCAAGTCTGTATCTCTTGTTTCACTTGATCTGACAAGAGAACGTCTACATCGAGCGAATGAATTTTCACACTCCAATTCTGAGTCAGGAAAATTTGAAGAGGACGTGTGCGTAACCGCCCCATCGGAATGAGATCCGCGGCGGCTCCGCACAGACCTATCAGTCTCATAAATTCTCTCGCCGTCACTTTGTCTGCGTGCAGACAATAGCGAGCGTAACAACTGACTAATTTCGCTCTGGTTAACGGCAGACGAACGAGATTGTTGTGCGTCTCGAAGCTCATTCCCAGATGAGTGAATGACTTGGACGGCACCAGATCCGACTTCTCCTCGTTTACTATAAAACCGAGACGTCGGAGCAATAGAAGAAGATTCTGAACATCGTTCTGAAGCGTTAACTCGTTGCCGTACCTCTGAAGAATGTCGTCCAGGTAGGCCGACGTTACCGCAGACGAATGAGCTCGGAAGTAGATCATTACCGAGTTCATTACCCGAGTGAAAGCCCAGGGTGCTAGATTCAATCCGAAGCACATCGCCCGGAATTGATACACCACTCCTAGGACTGCGAAGCGTAGATACTTTCGGAATGTCGGATGTACCATGACGTGAAAGTACGCATCTTTGAGATCTATGCTCGTTGCATAATCGTTCACCCGAATACTCGCTCTGACCGATCGAATCGTCTCCATATAAAACTTCGGAGCGACGATCAGCTTGTTTATCCAGCTCAAATCTATGACTGGACGGAACGAGCCGTCTGGTTTCGGAACCAGAAACAGATGGCTGTAGAATCCCGGAGATTCCTGGTTTTCTACGACCTCTACCGCGTTCTTCATTAAAAGAGACTGCACCTCTGATAACAGAGCGTCTCTTTTCTGTGGATTTGACGGAAGATGAGTCCACTTTGGACTTCGAGTTAATGGAGGCTTTCGTTTGAAGGATATCTTTAGACCTTCCGAAGTCACTCCTCTCACCCAAGGGTCGTCCGTAATCGACGCCCATTCTTGTGAAAAGCTCGACAACCTTCCGCCAACCGGAACGCGATAGAGGTTTAAGCCATCACCTCCTGGACCTGCGAGGCCTGCGGTAGGAGAAACCACGTCTTCCACGACCCGCACCTCGCCTCGTCGACCTCGGGGCGTCCGACCGATTGTCCCGGCCTGAAGGACGTCCCGAACGAGAGTCGCTATCCTGACGGTCTCTCGAATAAGACCAAGAGGACGCACCGGAACCTCTATAGGAACCTCTCTTGGGCGCATTAGACCCAGAAGTGCCTGTCTTATTCGTGTCTGCTGTATCCGACTTCTTAGGAGCAGATCTGAACAACAGAGAATCATTAGCTTTCTTTTTAATTTTATCATAAATAGCGGAAAGCTTGCCGTCAAAGAGAAGTTCTCCTGAGACCGAAGCGACTCTAAGAGAGTTCTTCACCTTAGAATCCACTAGTGTGGATGTAGCTAGGGCTGCGTCACGTCTAACCAACTCCAGATTTGCCACTGAAAGGGCGGAGTTACCCGTGGAATAAGCTACTGCCCTTGAAAGAAGTCTTAAAGAGCATTGTATATCCTGAAACTCTTTCCCCTGAAGGCGCAGTGATAACGCCTTAGTAAGGTGATCTGCGTAAGATAAGGCATCTAAATTGGCTCTGTTAGACGCAATAGCTGTTTCCAACACTGCGGTTGGAATAGAAGCTGACGACGGTAATGATAGCTCTAAGTCTTCCGCCTCGTCGTCCATACGCAGAGGAACTCTCGGTATACCCTGTCCTGCCGTATCGAATTTATTCCTTGCATTAATGAAAGGCAGGTTGAGAGTATTAGCGGACAAGAAACCTGCCTTCCCCGTCCTGGAAGCAAGTTTAAATATAGCGTCGTTCAATAATTCAAATGTTCTTGCAACATTATTGGACTGCGACGGAAACTCGGGAGCGATGTCCCTGAACCGCTCAAAAAATTCCGAGTCCAATGACGCTATAATTCTCTTGTCCGGAAGCGCAGCAGTCTGGCCCGACGGAACAACTTGAGGGAGAAAGTGCCGGATGAAGTCCACGGCAGCTTTATGTTGTTCCGAAAGGGATAGCTCCAAGTCATCCGTATCCCTTTCACCATCCGGTCGGACCTCATGATGTTCCCGGTCGTCCGCCCCCGATGCTTCGGCGGAGCATACCGACCCAGCGCCGTCGGATAATTCACGATCCGACACCGTTTCTGTCGGCTGCTGGGATGCTGCGATAAGCTGTGCTATCTGCACAAGAATGTCCGGCGTCGAGACCTGCGGAGGCGCAGTCTTTCGCTGCTTCGCCGAGGGCAGCTCCGCATCAGATGGCTCCTGCATACTTTTCCTATGCGAACGTCCAGAGTCCATCGGTCTCGAATCCCTGGCTGCCGGATGGTGTGACCTGGTCGCCGAAGAATCCTTCATCGGCGAAGCTGGTAATATATCGGCGGTCACGCAGCCAAGGTGCGGTCGTGTGCGCTGACGAGAAGAGGAAGCCTTAACAGTCTCTGCGGACTGCTTATACAACGGAGCGTCCCGAGCGACGGACGTATGCTCCGCTAAAGACACATTTTGTACCACAACATCTGGTCCCAGATGTTGTTGTACGAGAGAGGGGCCTCTCTCGCTCGCGGCCCGGCTGGACCTGGACGAGCTAGGAACCGGACTCAAAGGCTTCCTCCATTCTCGCTTACTATCCGCCGTCACTGGGTGTGCATCTATTATGTTTATAGTGCTCGCATCACCCAAAATTTCCTCTTGGACCGCATCGGACGAACCCGGCTGCCGAACCATTCGGTGAATGGACGCTACACCGGGCGAGCTAGCGGACGACATTCGTCTAATCTCCATGAGCACTTTTGCCGCTAGCTCTGAATTCATTTGTGACGACGGACGCACACTTGAAGAAGATAACATGGAAACATCACGCTGTTCTGGTTCCTCTGAAATAGAAACTGAGAGAGTAGAGTGACCTTGCGGAGAAAGAGCCAGAATCGCTCTTTCTCCCGAAACAACATATCGTGACACACGTTTCCAATGTTTCTCATCCCAATATTCACATATAGGACAGGGATTAATGCGAGAACACTGACTACAATTAATACAATGATCATGAAAGTCAGAGGAAGATTTCTTCCTATTATAATTTGAACAATGTCTCTTCATTGTGAAAGAACAACAATAAGTCCTAGTTACTCGCAAAAACCCCTGACACAAAGATACATAATAACATGATCCATTAATAAATGAAAAAACAATTGCAAAACAAAATAATTTTGAAAAAATATTTTTTCAGCGAAGCCCAAGTTGCTGAAAAGTAACATTGAGCCCCGATGGATCCGATGGCAAAGTTTGGTCAAAAATTTTAAATTTATATTAAATAATTAATGAGACACTTTCGGATAATATAAATGTATCTTATAGTGAGATAAACTACAGCAAAGGCAAACAGCCCCCCTCAAAAAAGGCTGTTGCCAATGAAAACAAACAGTGTAAAAACACCAGAAAACATGACTCCAGGCACTGAAAAAACTGGCCTGGAATCAGTCATCAATTACATTCTATCTGATGCAAAACAGAGACTCCCAGGGGAGAATCTGTAGAACATCAGATGGAAGATGCAGAACACAAACGTTATACACCCATGGGTGAAAACGTAAGTATGGGGAAAATAACAGAAAACATTCTGTAACCAAGCAACTCTCCCAGGAAATTTTAGAAATGAAATTTCTCAAAAATATGCCCAAAGCATGGGAGAATTGCAAGGGGGGACTTAAGAAGGTTAGGGAAGAGGAAACATTGAAAAAGCAGTGCAACAATTAGCAAGAATGACAACAAGAGGCCCATGCCTCGAAAATAGGCAACTTAACATAATTTCATCAAAAAATTTTAAGTACAGCCCTGATTATTTTTTGTCACTTCTTTTTCCTCTCCTCCTTCTATCCTCCTTAGAATCACATTTTCTCCAAAAATTACGTGTCTGGCATCCTTTAAACTGAGATTTACAAGCACAAAGATCAGTGAGATGTTGACTGATGAAGGGCCAAACAGAGAATGATAATTGGCGCCAATTTCGGGACGTCTGCGTCACTGCGCATGCGCAGTAGAGGCATAGTATGGAGGTCCTTTAGGACATGATTTCTTTTTGTTTTGGATGCAAATTTTGGGGATTGGGGGGCAAAATTTGTGTTTGGCCCTGGTTTTGTTAGAGTTAGCACCAGCTAAGTCTGGGTCATTGGTACAGTATAAAAATATCACTTTTTAGCTCGTTTTTACTAGTTTTTAACTTCCGTGGCGAAGCAATTCAACTGGCGCGTAATAATCTTTTCTATCCGAAAGTTTGTGTTCGATTTTGAAGCGCACTTGTTCTGTACCGGTACAAGGTCAAGGAGAAGGCGGCAAGTATTTATGTTTCCGATGGAAATTGGTGTTGGATTCACTTTTTTCATTTTTAAGGTAAGTTATTAGGTAATAAATAGCACCGCACTCCACGGGTTAGGGTCAGTCATGCAAGGGTTCAGGTTAGCTACACTTACCATAATCAGTCGAACACGGTGCAATTTCCTGAACTGATGTGATACTGAATTTTCCACAAATGGGAGGAGACGCCCACCATGACGTAACATGTTTGACAGTTTCCGCTGAACGAACGTCGCTGTTGATAAACACGATCAGACGACATTTCCGTGCCTCTCTTACGGGAACGAAAAACTTGGTAAATAATGTCTAAATGTATTAAAAACTCAGAGATTTTGGTACATATGTGAAGAAAAAACACTAAGGAATGTAGGGAAACCATGAAAAGTTGGGGAAAGTTGGTAATGTTTGCATAATTTGTTGGGTCCGATATTCTTCATGTTTACCTCTGAAACTAGCGAACTTAGGAGACTAATTTCCCTTTTGGTTGCGTTCTTTCTTTTCAAATTTCTAAAAATAATTGTCGACCTTCAATTAGATCTCTGTTCAGCGTATTTCTTTCTTGAAAATTTTGCCAAATATTTTGTGAAACATAGTGGAAAACCCACTGGTTTACCAATACTGCAGTTGACTTTTCGTCCACGGGCATTTTCAGATTTTCCAATTTCGCGCATATTTACTCTCATACGAGAGGACTTAACTCGAGTAATGAAACCATGTTCAGCGAATAAAAGTGGGGGAAGTCAGAAGGGATAGGACTACATACCGAGATCAACCGAGAACAAATTAAAATAATAAATAAAGGCAAAAATAAAAAGTAATTGTTAGCATATAGGAACACTATGTTGTATATAAAATAAGAAAAAGCAAATTTAAAGCTTTTAGACCGACTCAGTCTGTGGTGATGGGCATTATTTATCAATTTCGGATTGGCCGCCAAACCGAGAAGAAGCTACTTGCCGAGAACAAGATTATGACTGTTAATTGACACTGAGAAGAGACAACTCGCCGAGAATAAGATTGTGACTGTTAATTATCACTGACTCGCCCCCGGGTCCACTCGCCCCCTGGGGGCGAGTGGACCCGAATTAGGGGGCAAGTAGACCCTGGTAAAATATTCTGAAAATAGTCATTATTTTTTTAGTTTTAATAAATAAATTCGTTAATACATTCCAGCCGCCTGGCAAGCTGTTCGGGAAGTATTCCCGGGACGAGACATTAAAGGGTGCTGCTTTCACTGGACACAAGCGGTTTATAGGAAGGTTACAACAATGAAATGAAATGATTCCACGCGCCAAAGGCGCGCAGGAACGATATGGGGGACAAGCCCCTTTCGACCCTCTGTAACTGTAGATGATTTGGGTTGTCTGGGCGTGGCAAAGATGGCAAATGGAAATGGTCCTCAGCGCCGTCTATGTTTCCTCCTGTTCTTTTTTGGAGGAGGAGGCTGTGATGGTGATACCTCTTTTGGTGGTGTTGAAGGAGGGGTACTGGAGGGCTGACTAGGTTGGTATGGTCTAGCCCTTGCAGCTGCCGGTGATGGAGAGCTCGCTGGAGTAGTGTGCAGATAGTGGTTGCTAACACTCTGTAATGCTCCTCTAATCGTACTTTCCAAGAGTCCGCGGTTATCCAAGGTCTTCAACGTTTGTTGGAGAAGGGCTAGATGCTCGTCATCCCTGACCTTTTCCCCAAGGATGTTTTCCACGGACTCCGCGGTGTGAGCTTCCTGGATGGTGTCCTGGTCGGAAAAGGCTGGAAGAGCAAGAGCGGGTGTAGCTACATGTGCGCAGTCCGGCTCAACTTCCTGCACCATAAACAAACCTCCCTCCTCCATCTCCTCTTCCGAGGAAGAGTGTCATGGGCTAGAGATTGGAGTGTTGCCTGGCGAACCAGCATCCTCCGGGCCCTCCACAGGAGTGGGGGGAACCGGCGTGGACGTGGAACGGCCAGGGGTAGCAGGCATTGAGCTTTCAACGCCATGGTTAGCCTCCCTCTCTTCCTTTTCCATCCTTTTCTTCTCCATAAACACCGTCAGTCGGCGGGCATCACGTCGTCTGGCGGAAGGTCCCTTCTTTCTTCTCCTTTTCTTCATTCCTTCGGCTGCTTCCGTATTCTTGGCATCATCCTGCGAGTCCGTATCACTTGGAGGGTGACCAGTGCGGGGGGAAATCCCCTCGCGAAAGGTGCTACACCTCTCCAAGGACGGCGGTTCGGTTTCCTTCTCAAAATCCACTGTCAGGTGAATTTTACCCTTGAGCACCTGGATGCTCCAGGTGGTAGCAAGGGTAGCCTTCACTCTGACCAGTGTCTCTTGTATAACAATTGGGAGCTCCATTGTGTAGTTGTTGACACCTCGGAATCCAAGGTGTGAATCGATGACAACAATTGGTTTACAGTCAGCTTATAGAGAAGGTGGGGCGGTCCATGACATTATTAGACAAATTTTAGCGTTGCCTTTTTTGCCTGCCATGCAAATCCGCGACACCTTTGACGCACTCTACAGGTATGTTTCAGTGAGCTATTCCGGTTTACTTGGTTTATTGTGAGCATGTGTAGACACACGGAATAAAAACCAGGTCGTTTTATTGAGCAGTTTATATTCTGGTTTATCATTCTGGATTAAACCAACTAAACCTCCTTGAGAGCAGGGTTATCTGGTTTATCATTCTATTTTTGACATGCGCAGTGGAGCTCACACATGAGTTCTGCGCCTCGCACAACGACAATAAAAAAACATTCAATTTCGAGTGTCAAAAAAAAAGAAATAAACAGTGCAAGGTTCATAAAAAATGCTATAACTCAAGAGAGAGAGAAACTATAACAAAAAAGTTAATAACATTTATTTAGCCCATAAAAGCGGCATTTCAAAGATATTCGATTCTCAACTGAAAGGATGTTTTTCTCTTTGTTACAACTTTCAGAAGATCCTTTTTGGACATTTTATTTCCATGATAGCAGTCACGCAATTTTTGACAACATCACTGGAAAGTTTGTGATGAGGGTCTTTTTTAACCATGGGTTTCTAAGATAGTTTAAAAATGAAAGCAGGGATATGTTTCCCACGCTTTGGATGTCCCCCTTCTAACAATACTTTCATGCGTCGCATTTCCTAGCAACATCAAACGGGTTCTGTTGTGATTTCTAAACCTAGTTTAGGTTTACATGGAATAGTAAACTAAGTAAACCGGTTCACTGAAACATACCCTACAACAGAACACCACCAGATTCAAAACTTAGAGAATTGGCTGAATATGTGCAACAGCAATGGGTCGACTCGACAACTTTTGGGATTCAAAAGTGGAGCATTTTTGGACACACAGTTAGGACAAATAATGACATTGAAGGTTAGTTATTCTTTAATTTTTTTAAAAATTTGAATATAAATTGAAAAATTTAAAATAATGTAAAAATATTGTAAAAATAATTATAATTAAAGCAGAGTTAAGACATATATTATAATAATATATTTTATAAATATATAATAATCTTAAATTTTAAACAATCTTCAATGATTAAATTTATGATTTGAACACTTACGCGATGAAATAATAATCTATATAAAAACCTACTTAATACATTTTTTACGATTTTTTCAGCATGGCATCGTAGAATGAACATGATAGGAAAAGATATCAGTTTCTACAAATTGGTTCCAATTCTCCAAAAAGAAGCAGAAACAGTAGAATTGCGTGTCTGAGCAGTCGATTGAGAGACAGATTCACGAACAAAATACATCAAGATGTCGCAGTGAATTCGGAAGTACTGGGACCAATATATGACAGATCCTCCTCAACTATCTACTGTAGCATTCTTAAAAAAATGTTCTTCTGTGTATGAAAGAAAGTAATATTATTAGTAGTATTATAGTATGTAATATTGTGCTGATATGAATATCATTGATTGTTATTTTATACTTTTTATACTTTATACTTACTAAAGAAAAGCAAATGTCATATCATTTTGTGTTACATATATATCAAAATACATCGTTTTATGGAATAGCAGTGAAGTCGACCCACGTTGAAGTCGACCCAAAGTGAAGTCGTCCCAAAAAGTGATCTCGACCCAAAAAGTGAATTTGAGTCCCGAAAAAAGTTATCTCGACCCACTTTTAAAATTTATTGAAAGCCATCTCCATCCCTATCTAAAAGTGTCTTGGTTACTGTTAGAATTTCTTGTAACTCAATAGAAGTGGAATTTATCCTTTTAAGCTCCTTGTCCGTGTTCGTTTATGTTTTACTAGCTAACTTATGAAAAAAGACAGCTTGGTACACATTGCTTCCTGAATTAGTAGATTATAATATCATAATATCATTCTGGAGTAATTAGCGCATTTACAGAAAAGTCGGAATTTTAAACAGCCATTTAATTTGGGACTGATGGAGTCCCAAATTAAATGGCTGTTTAAAATTCCAACAAGATGAACAAACAAACAAATTCAAAGAGTGTTTTGGGAATGTAACAGTTATGTGCTATCTATGTAGTTCTATGAATCTGGCAATTTTTCGAACCCCACCTCTATTGGGTATTATTTTTCCTGTTATTTAATCTGCTTTGTGCTTGTGTTGTTGTAACTTTAGGGTACTGTCATGGTCAACTTGGTTGGCTGTCGGTTAAAATTATGCTTTCAAGCTAACTTCCTGAATTAGTAGATTATATCATAATATCATTCTGGAGTAATTAGCGCATTTACAGAAAAAGGGGAGGACTGAAAAAAATGTTAAAAAATGCTGGAGGGGTAAAAACCCAAAAATTAGATTTGTTTGTTTGTTCATCTAGTTGGAATTTTAAATAGCCATTTAATTTGGGACTGATGGAGTTCTGGAGTAATTAGCGCATTTACAGAAACGTTGGAATTTTAAACAGCCATTTAGTTTGGGACTGATGGAGTCCCAAATTAAATGGCTGTTTAAAATTCCAACTAGATGAACAAACAAACAAATTAAAGGAGTGGTTTGGGAATGTAATAGTTATGTGCTATCTATGTAGTTCTATGAATCTGGCAATTTTTCGCACCCCACATCTACTGAGTATTATTTTTCTGTTATTTAATCAAGCTAAGTTCAAATTTCAAATTATAGCTTCGAAATTTAAAAAATAGTCAGGGAATTCGTGTGATTAGTAGATTATAAGGTTATAACGCCATTCTGGAGTAATTAACGCACATGCAGGTAAATGTGATTTTCAAGGTTTGTTATTTAAGTGGGATGGGAGAATGAAGGGCATGTGGTTGGGGGAGACTCAAAGGAGAGGGTTAATATGCTAAACGGAGAGATTGGGAAGAATGGGGCAAGGGATGTCATCAAGCAGTTCGTCTCCGAGTGTTGGGAGGAGAGGAGAAGCGTGGGAATAGGGAGGCAGTTGGGAGTACAGGGGTAACCAAGGCCTTCTCGTCTGAGAACCGCGACAAATCAGCGGCTGACCAAAGTGTTATTATTATTATCATATCGTCATGCAGAGAGATAGAAATTTATCTCACGCTTTATGATAGCTGAAATTGTGTTATTATGGCCTGTGTAATGTACTTTAGTTATATTTTATGTTGTCACAAAATTTTGTTATATCTTTCTTTATGCTCGATGGAAATTAATATTATAACGGTGTTATTATGGCCTGAATAAATCGCTTTGAAATTTTTGTTGTTGTTTTTATGTTCCCCTTTCAAACGGGGTCTGAGATGGTCAATGTCCATAGTGAATCTAATGATGGTATCTTGTCATTTTCAAAAGTGGGTGGAGATCACTTATATTCCCCCTTTTCAAACGGGGCCTGAGGAGGTCTCCAGCCCGTTTCAAGTGGGTCTGAGGTGGTCTGAAGTGGATTTTATAAGTGGGTCGACTTAACTTTTTTCGGGTCGAGATCACTTCGAGGATTTTAAAAGTGGGTCGACTTAACTTTTTTCGGGTCGAGATCACTTCGGGTAGAGATCACCAAAAGTGGGTCGACTTAACTTTTTGGGGTCGACTTCACTCGGTTCGACTTCAACGTGGGCTGTCTTCACCGATTACCGTTTTATGTCTCGTTCAAAATAAAAACATTCACACATTTATGCCAGGTCTTGTTAGTTTCTCAAACCATCCCATAAATCCCATTGATTCATTTGGGGCGAGTGGACCCGGGGGCGAGTGAACCCGCTAGGCTGGGGCGAGGGGACCCGTTCCCGTTTCATTTGTTCTCGGTAAGTAGTCTGTTCTCGGTGTAAATACAAAATTAATAACTAATTCCCATCACAAAGACTTTAAATTTGTTTTTAAAATTGTCTGTTCTTTTGTCGCCTATACTGGTACATACAATCTTACCCGTCATCGGAAACAGACCTGCGGGACGTTGGTGACAGACCTGTGGGACGTTGGTGACAGACCTGCGGGACGTTGGTGACGCAGGTCTGTTTCCGATGACGGGTAAGATTGTATGTACCAGTATAGGCGACAAAAGAACAGACAATTTTAAAAACAAATTTGAAATATTATTTTGTTTTGTTCTTGGCAAGTAGTCTGTAGAGTAGGTATGCCTTATACGCAAACAACAGACTTCTATTTTCATTTTTAAATTTTTGTTTTGTTCTCGGCAAGTAGCCTCCTTTCGGTTCGGCTCCGAATGTGGGAATTAATAAATTTATATATTTGGCGTTAGTCAAATTGGTTAATTGCAGGGGAAGTAAAATATTACAGTCGATACTATTAAGGTAGACCGATTTGAATTAATATGTTCCCTGGTGGCGTTTAATGTAAGGGGGGATAATTTTGATAAAACTCTTCAGTTTTGAAATGTTGTTTGAGGGAAGCAGATCTTGAAATATTTCTCCCACCCTCCCACCCAATTTATCCTAATCCTTTTTTCGGAAATTATTCCTATGCCAATTAGAAATTTTTTTTTTTTTTTTTTTTTGGGGGGGGATTCGTCATGGTGCATAATATTGCATTGTTTACTTCCTACTTAGTTAAGGTTCCTTATTAAGAGTAATCATTAGGGGCTATTGTCCCTCACCAATCAGCTATGTGGGCTGATTGGTGGGAGGTAATAGTCCTTGCATGGTTGTTCACCCTTCATTCTCCATTCTTATATCATTGGTTTCTCAGTTTACATGGCTTTCAAATTTCCGGCATGTAAAATGCATGAGAATTAATAGCATGAGTGTGTACATGTTATAATGTCTTTGTTGCATATATGTTGTATGAATTTGTCATCTTTTTTATGTGTATTGTTCATGAGATTACATGTTAGTCTACTTGTTTAAAAATACAACTGCTTCCAGACAGCATTTCGTTGGCAATAAATAACATCGCTTATTAGTTAATGTTTTCTTTCTTTGCAATTAACCCCATTCACCATTGACCTGGCTGGTTTAAAATTGTTTGGTTACTAATTTTCACATAATATAGAGTACTTACATGCTTTATACGCTAACAATAAATTTTTATTTCGATCTTTATATATTAATTGGTTTTGTTCTCGGCAAGTAGTCTCTTCTCGGTTCGGCGCCGAAGGCAAAGGATTAATGAAAAATCCCCTTCACCATAGACTTGGTCGGTATAAAGTTGTTTTTTTTCTAGCTTTTACATAAATAGAATACCTATATGCTAACAATTAATATTTATTTTTGCCTTTATTTATTATTTTAATTTGTTCTCGGTTGTTCTCGGTAAGTAGTCTCACCGAGTCCGAAGTGGTCTCGTAATAAGCCCATTGCCGATTCGCCATGTTTGACGTTAATGATTGCAAGGTCAGAGGTCGCTTCGGAGTAAACATTTCGATCAGTCTATCTGTCAAGACTGCCGAACATGCGATGGAAACAAACAAAATGTTCTGTTTCGATTTAATACAAATAAAGATAGAAAAAATAACATACTTTCAACACATCATTTAACACTCAGGCCGAAACAATATTGATTTTTTCGTCAAATGAATACCGCAATGAACCCCTTCCCATAAGCGAAGGTAGACTCGGCATCGTGGGGTTTTTTTTTTGTTAGCGAGTGACAAAATAGCAGATATATCACACAAACGATACTGCGTGAGGAAAAATTCAAACCCAAGGTATTCAAACAACTAATTAGTAAATTACATGTGTCTGTATAATTAACCCGAAATTCTGCACAAGTCATTTTGTTCCAATTTGTTGGATAGTGTCAGCTGTACGATATAACAGCAATGTTACAGTAGTAAAAATAGTAGTAGAAATCAATATATTCCAATTTATTGGGCAGTGCATGGTAAGTACTATATCCCTTATAAAAAAAGTACCATGGTAAACCATGGTAAATCCCAAAATACCCTGGTAATACCATGGTATACCATGGTATTACCAGGGTATTTTGGGATTTACCATGGTTTACCATGATACTTTTTTATAAGGGATGGAAAGCTTGGGAAAGTTAAGTGGTACTGTTCTCTGTAAAACGCCACTGACAAGGGTTTAAGAAATGGTATCCAGTAACTTCGACCCACAGTAATTTCGACCCAAATTGGTAACTTCGACCCAAAAAAGTAATTTCGACCCAAAGTAATTTCGACCCCATATCGGTAAATTCGACCCACTATTTCCCCCGGCTCAAAAACCATCTCGTTGACCGCCTTGCCGATCATTAGTAATTTCGACCCAATATTGGTAAGTTCGTCCCACTATTTTCCGCGTCTCAGAAACCCTCTCGTTGACCGCCTTACCGATAAATAATTTCGACACAAAGTAATTTCAACCCACTTATGAAATATAATTTTTATTTGTATCCATAGACAAAAGTTTTCAACTGAATATAAAAGCTATAACATGAACGAAAGATGAACTTAGCTAAGCCTAAATGCAAGTATTATTTTCTGTTTAGCAGAAATCGACAACTTATAGTTGCAAGATAGGACTCCTCTTTAAAATAATTGCGGTCAGACCTATCTTGCATTCAGTAAGTTGTCGATTCCAGTTAAACAGAAAATAATACTTACTTTACTGTTTAAAAGTAAAAAATAAACTTTACATTGTTGGTCCGTTCAAGGAAGCACATACACGCAACAATTGTTTGGTGCTCAACTCACCACCAATATAATCATCCCATGCATCAAATAGTCTCCTTTGTAATTGTTTGTATTGCTGTCTTTGTCTCTTTTTAAGCTTTTTTTCAGAAATAAGTTTAACATTTAGTGTCACAAGCTTGCTCTCATTATGTAATACATTCACCAATGTGTAAAAGTGGGAATTGGCATTGGTTTTCAAGTTCAGCCTGTTGTGCCAGCCCTCTGTATCATTATTTGTCCCCACACTTTGATTGAATACACTCCAATTTCTAGGTAGCCACACAGAGCTCTGAATCCAATTTTTATCAACATAGTCTGAAAATTGCACGAACTGTGGTGAATCTGAAACCTGCCTGAATGAATTGAACATTGACAGTTAATTACCTTGAAAGTTGCATCGATGTACCAGCGTTTGGCATTTTCCAGAAGGTCCAGTTGTTCATTAGTAGCGAAGACGATTATATCGCAGAGTGGTGGTTTGCTGTTTTCGAGCCATCTCGCAATAAAAATAAAATGGATCTTCAATTCATTGACAGTATTTATTTACATATTTATTTCTCCATTCACCAAATATCACAGTTCATAATCACAGGCTTTAACCCTTTACCCAACGTAACGGCCAAAACCGGCCAGCGCTATTCTCAAAAATCGCCAATTAATTTTCAAAATATTTTCATTTTTTGTCTCAAAAACATAGGTTAAGACCCCTCGTTGGAACGAGCTCGTTCCAACGAGGGGTCATAACCTATGTTTTTGAGACAAAAAATGAAAAAATTTAGTTATTCAAGAATTTTTTTTGCAAGTGTCGTCTGCTTTTCATGTTAGGTAAAGGGTTAAAATGGTACATCGATCACATCATTAGGTTATTACATCATCTTATACAGGAACAATGAGATCCTGCAAAATAATTAAATATAAATAGCACATTCCCAGATAATATCGTGGAAGCGATTCCCAAAGAGCGAAACAGAAACGATGCATTGTCAATGCAGCTGCAGGTGAATGGGGCTAACACGCCGATCATCCAGCAAATGCTTCGCAATTAAAATACGAAGTAATTAAATAAACAAATGTTTCTTACCAACTCAGAATGACTTGGATCTTTCCAAAATATTTAAAAAAATGCCTCCACAATATATTTAAATCACAGCGAAATAATGTCTGACAATCAAGAGCAAGAATCAAACAAACCAGATTTCAACACAATAGAGTTTCCCGCGTCAACAAGAACCGAGGCAGCACAAGCGACAACTGAACTGAATCTTGAACAGACTTAACCCCATCCGAGTAAAAATGCAAGCAAAGGCGACATAACAGTATAATTAATTTAGCAGCTGAAACTGTGAAATGAATCAGCTAAAACTAATGAATAAATTAGTTGCCGAAATAAATATTAAATTAATATGTTCTGTCCAAAAATGACCTATAATAAAGAAAGAAGAATAAATAAGTAAACAGCATAATTTGTACACTATCACATTCAGAATATTAAATTTTTAGAGACCCTAATTCAGATTGAGGTTCACAGAGGGTAAATTTAGTGATGCTACCCTGCTGTGCAGGGTAGCATCAGTAAATTCACCCTCTGGGAACCTCATTTTGAAGATGACAGTCTGCTTATTTTCTGGCTTGATTACAACCAGCATAATAAACCAAGAAATTTCTATGTTTTTGGTTGGAAAAACACTACATGGTATTAATTTTAAATGCATGAAACCAGTGTTTTTAATTACGAATTCCTCACCTCTTCTGAAATAAGAAACTTTTCAGTGGGACGAGCAATTTCAGAAATGAAAAAAGTTCTGTGAACTTGAGGATTTTGACTTCGATAATCAGCTGAGCATGACAGAGCACTCATGTGATTATGTACAACCGAACTGAATCTTGAACAGACTCAACCCCACCCAAGTAAAGATGCAAGCAAAGGCGACATACAGTTAAAACTAGAAGTCCTGTCATGAAATGCGCACAAATAGCACGTCGACTTGCACGTTAATCTACGCGTTATGACCATAGTAAGGCTATCAAATTATGTACATATGGCCTGTGCACAAGCTATGTTTCAGCCAATGGACCTCCGGGTAACCCGGAGGTCCATTGGCAGAAACATTGCCTGTGTTTGCTATAAGTAATCAGGAGAACCTGCCGTGCTTTGGATGCCATTCGATATGGCAATTGCGCGCAATTCCTACGCGCAATTAAGCCTATATAGGCGCACAATTCGTGACAGGACTTCTAGTTTTAACTGTAACATTATAATTAATTTAGTAGCTGAAACTGTGAAATTAATCAGCTGAGACTAATAAATAAATAATTTGTTGAAATAAATAATAAATTAATATGTTCTGTCCAAAAATGACATATAGTAAAGAAGGAAGAATAAATAAGTAAACAGCATAATTTGTACACTATCACAATTATTGATTATTTAATTTACTAGTTTGCCTCTTTTTCGTGTAGGAGTAGCCCATGTTGTCGTAAGTTTATCGGCGCCTCTCGTTGATGCAGCAGAGACGATCTGGTAGTCATTTACAACATCTGTAGACTGACTTGATAGTAGTGACAGTTGCGGTTCGGCAATAGAAATTTCTTTAAGTCGAGCTGGAACAATGAAGCTTGGCTACGGAGCGGGTGACGGATCTGGAGCAAAGTCGTTGAGAATTTGCTGTACAATGGTCATTTGGTCATCATCAGTGTTTGCTGTACTATGAGCCACAGCTAGGAGCGGTTGAGGAATTGAAAGATACCATAAATGAATTTTGTACAACGAACTGACCAACGTCATTCGTCCCTGTTTCTTCCAATGAGTTGCTCTTAGCTATCGGAGGAGAGATGTTATCAGTTGCAGGTGTAGAGCATACAGTACATGAAAAGACTATATCTCGACTCTCCTTGACAGCAGCGCGATATTCATCTCTGGTGATACCTGACAATATAATAATAAAATATTATGGTATATATTTATTTATTGGTGTTTAAGGTCACATACTTATGCACGATGGCCCAGGGTTACAGCGGTTGAAGACATGTGCACCATCGACGTGCAGTACACATCAGTACATTTTAGGTATTATTCTTTTGTCCGGGGACATCGAAGCTAATCCAGGACCACCACGAACTGGGGCAGCTGACGTAACTAGCATTTCTACACTTAATTACAACATAAGAAGCATCCGAAACAAGCTTGATAAGGTTCATTGCAGATGATATTGATGACTTTGATATTATCTGCTTCACCGAAACACACCTTAATTCTAATTTTAATTCAGATAACATTCTGATCCCTGGTCACCTCCCACCAGTTAGAAGGGACAGGAATCAGAGCGATGGCGGCGTCAAAATATATATATGCCAAGCGTTTATCAGAACTAGAATTTGATCAGTCTGTTTTATGGTTCGAGATTACCTCAAAACGTAAATTCCTGCTTTGCTTAGCATATCGATCGGTTCAATTCTGTACCAGCAACTACTGGGAGAAGCTGTAGTTTCAAATTTTATTACTCATTTTGCATAAACACATCCCTCATAATCACTGGAGATTTGAATTGTGATCTTCTCAAGTTATCTCAACCCGTCTAGTCGCTTAAACGGTATTATAAGAATTTCTAGTAAATAAAATCAAGGGCCAAACAGACGAACATACAAATAGAGATAGATATGGCATGAGAATACAACACAAGAACAATCTTATCGCACAAAGCAGTAAATACAACCAAACTACTCACAGCACTATATAAATACTAGAAACGCAGTCAACAAAGTCCATCAAAACAGCTGAACATTTACATCACCAACTGAACTTGAACCCAAATCACATCTCAATCACACATAGTGATCAATGGAGCATTACAGTGAACACAGCTCAATGGGTCATTGTTGGCCACTTATGTTCACTTACACAATTATACAATAGTATCATAAACCGTTACAACCTGAATAAGGCCATCAAACAACCAACCCGTATAACGCCAATATCAAGCACCTTCATAGACCCAATAATAGTTAGTGACACCGTAGCAATCTTAGACTCAGAAATACACGAACTTGGTGGCTTTGACCATAAGGCTGTAACAGCAGTTGTACAGACTGGAAGCACACAACACGAAACGAAAATCCGACATATTTGGAACTACAACAGGGCTGACTTCCCCAAAATGAATAACTTGATCTCCGAAACAGATTGGTCTTTCATTTCAGAACTTGGATACTTCTCTCGGAGCGAGTAGAAACCACAAAGTCTTCTGGCACACCGTTAAACAGTTACTGAACAATTTTGAGAGAAAGCCTTCTGTCCCTTCTCTTAACAACAAAGAAGTTGCCGACAATATAAACATGGCAACTGATGACAAAGACAAAGCTAACCTGCTCAACAGAACCCTTTTATCAAATAGTAAGATAAATGATGACAGACATACATTTTAAACCCAAGTGTTCTGAGAGTCTTTCTGAGATTAACTTCTTTGAGGATGAAGTAACTCGGATCCTAGGGAATTTAGATACCAAAAAGGCAACTGGTCACGACGGCATTAGTAACCGTCTGCTCAAAGAAACCAAAACCACAATTTGCAAGCCATTGGTTCAATTTTTTCGGCTCTCCTTCTTCTCAGGTGTCTACCCATCAGAATGGAAGATGACAACAGTCGTGCCTATTTTTAAAAAAGGGGATGCGCACGATCCCAATAATTACAGACCCGTTTCTCTTCTTAGCTGTGTTAGTAAAGTTATGGAGAGGATTGTCTTTAACCAACTGTACGAACACTGCTGTGTTAATAATATATTTTTTAAATATCAGTCCGGGTTCCTGCCACAACATAGCACAGTTTATCAGCTAAATGAAATATATCACAATGTTTGTTTAGCTTTTGACAGTAACCAGTTTTCTCTTGGAGTGTTTAGTGACATATCAAAAGCGTTTGACAGAGTTTGGCATAAGGGTCTAATCCACAAACTGAGGCAAAATGGTATATCTGGACCACTCATCGAGTGGACCAGCAGCTATTTATCCGATCGTACACAAAGTGTAACTGTTAACTCAGTTTTCTCCGAGTACCTGCCTGTAAATTGTGGTGTTCCCCAAGGATCTGTCTTGAGTGCCTTCCTTTTTCTGATATACATTAAAGATATCTCTGAAAATTTAGACCCTCCAGACGTGTGTAGATTATTTTCAGATGATACTAGTGTAACAGAAAGTGGATACGAACTAGATGACGTTGCTATAAAGTGTAATGAAAACCTTGAGGTCATTTCAGAATGGGCAAACACTTGGCTAGTTACATTTAACCCCTCAAAAACAGAGGTAATTTTATTCAACAAGAAAAATATTAACCTAAATACTGCTGTAATGTTTGGTGAGACACCAGTTGAACTCACAAAGTCCCACACTCACCTCGGTCTGTCCTTGCAGGGGGACTTAAATTGGCATACCCAAATTAACAAATTGTGTAAAAATATGCTAATTCAAGGTTGTCTTAGCTGAGAAAACTTAAGAAAACTGGAAACTTTATACAAGTCATTCATACTCCCCGTCATAGAATATGCAGATGTGGTGTGGGCCGGCGCTCCGCGCCGGACTGCCTACTTTCCAAATTGGATAGAATCCACGTCGATGCAGCTAGGATAATATCCGGTTTAACAAGGTCTACCCCTACAGCTATTTTACTTGCAGAACTGGGATGGAAAACCCTTGAACAAAGACGTCATCTTCACAAAATGATTACGTTCTTCAAAATTGTAAATAATCAGGCCCCCGCCTATCTCTCTGACCTATTACCCGGAACATTTGAAGACATCTCCCCGTATGACACCAGATCCCACCCCAACTTCCAACTACCACTTGTACAAATGGGAGTATTCAAGCGCTCATTTATCCCCTCGTGTATTTCGGAATGGAACGCTTTGCCTCTGGGAGTCAGACAGTCGAGTTCTCTGAATGATTTTATTAAACATTTCAACAGTGGCGTGTGTAGGCCACCTAAATTCTTCAACACTGGGGATAGGGCGACTAATATAATACATTGCAAACTGCGAAATTCTTGCAGTGACCTAAATTTTGATAAGTTCTCCAACTATATTTGTTGCACTCCAAACTGTTCATGTGACTACGGACCTGAAGATGCCAATCATTACTTCTTTGACTGTAGTAACCATATAGACGAAAGACTAGTCCTGTGGGGGAATCTTGAGCACCTGACAATAAGATCGATCAATGACCTTCAATTCAATTCAGTTTCAATTCACCTTTATCCACAGTATATCAATTACATATAAAGTACAGTAGGTAAACTAAACAATTCATTTTAACATACTTCGATATACTGCAAGGAAGCGACATAGCAATGTTAGCTGTCTTCCTGTCGCCCCTTGTAAAAATCGAAGAATTTCTCGACAGCAGATCGTGCATTCGAAAACAGTTTTTAAGTTGAGCAATTTTGTATTATTAACAAAATGACCGAGCATATAAGGATCACAGTTATTGAAGAAATATTGGATAGACCGAAAATACCTGATCATAGCGACTTGACTGTGTATCATACAAAGCATAGTTCCACGACGTACTGAGTCAAAGAATGTTATATATGGAACATGACTACGACCACCATCTATTCCAAAAGTTTTTAAATGTAGCCAGGTCTGAAAGCCAAGATCCTTTTTGTAGAGATCTCGGGTTTCAGGCCCTGTCTCACACATGTTGTTGTAACTGGTCTTAATTTAGTATTCATGTACACCAAAGAACAAAAATTAACTGAAACAGCAAGGAGTAAGTGGAGAACACTCCACGATAGCATCGGCAATTGATCACGTCGCTTGGCTGCACCTAGAGGGTAAAAAGGCTGCTCCAGAGAAAGTGAAGTGTTTATGTTAATTTTAAGCACTGTACTGGGCTGAACTGAACCGGAATAAAGTAAAGTAAAGTAAAGTAAAGGGGAACGGGATCATGGCATCAACAGACATAATTTTGATTTTATATTTTTATTTTCTTATCTGGTAATTAAACGCAGTCAGGACAGTTTCTAAAGTTACAGCGTACAATCTCCGAATATCTGTCGAGAGATAAGGCCGTCAGTTTCATTTTAAACTGCGGCATGGTTAAGTCCTGTGTATTCTGGTCGACTGTATTCCATAATCTGGGGAAAGTATGGAAAGGGAGATCTGATGAAAACTTTGTCCTCGGCTTAGGAAGTTACAATTTACCGGTCTGCCTGGTCATCATGCCTGTTAGATTTATATATTGCTGGAAAATGTTATTAACTGACACAGGTTATCTGTTATTCTGCCAGTCATGCACAAACAACAGAACTTGGGTTTTGTAGAGGTCATCAAATTTAAGAACTTTGAGGATTTTAAAAAGAGGGTCGGTATGTGATATTCTTCTTTTCTTACTAATAATTCGAAGCGCTTTTTTCTGCAACATGAAGAGTTTTCTTGTAGACGGTGAATGACCCCAAACTTGAATTCCACATTGAAAATGACTGTGGATTAGCGAGAAGTACAAGATCTTCAGGGCATTTAACGGCAGCATATTTTTTGCCCTGTTGATGACATATATAGCCCTAGACACTTTTGAACAAACAATTGAGATATGGTGGTTGAAGGTTAAATTTTCATCTACGTGGCCTCCAAGAAATTTTGCTACATTTTCTTTACACTGGCTGCCGATACGCTCCAGATGCGTATCACCTAATCTTAACCTTCTATTATTTACTTGGCACGTGGGGGGGGGGGGGGGGGGTGTAGCATGATGACTTTAGTTTTCGATGCATTAATTACCAATTTATTGGCAGCACATCATTGCTGGACTTTTATAAGCTCTTCATTCGTATAGTTAAAAAGTGTATCTAAGTTATTACCGGACCTTAAAGCTGTTTATCATCCGCAAATATATGGAATTCCCAACTTACCTGATTCAGTCAACTTTCACTGACCTATTTCGTACCGTACGCAACTTTACTGAAGCCAAGAAACGATTCTAAGACTAAACCTGTACAGCGGAAAAATCTCCTAGCATGTCATTTGCATTCTGCTGACTTTCCAAATCAGTTTCCACGTCTGTTTACTTCATACATGGTTTACTGCTTTTCTATTGCCTGTTCTGCCTGTCCTGGTTTTGCAGTGATATGGGGTTCTGTCAGAAACGTGGGGTGTGGAAAATGACCAGTAGGCTTACTGATTCAAATCGGTAGCGTTGTAGCATAGGAAATATCTGTTCCGACTCTTGCAAAGTTGATTTCCCAACTTTCTTCTCTAACTGTGTACATACACCTTTTTAAGGCATTTTAACGTTTGTTTCGCCATTAATACACATTTATGTAACTACCATAGAAAATATGTAAACATAATTTATAACTTTAAATGTATATCAAGGAAAGGATGTAAACTAAGTGCTGAGCACTTGTCATCCAATCCTTTTTGTTAATTAGAAAAATAAAATATGTTTAATCTAGAACACATCACAGACAGACCGAAACAATACTGATGTTTTCGTCCAATGAATACCACAATGAACCCCTTCCCTGTCGCGTTTCTAAATAATATTTTGTCCAAATACAGTATATGTCAAAATGAGTTGAAGAATAACCACTACCGGTATAAGTTATGGATGTAATGTTTCTTATAATTATAACACAAGAATATGATATCGTTTTTGTTAATCTTTAACTGTGAGTTTCTCAGAAAATGATGTAAGATCCTTGTATTATCAGTTTAGAAGCAGAAGCAGCAGGATTCTTAATTTATTGTAGTTATGTTACAACTTATTTTGACTGGTAATGTACATCGTCGCCTGAGTGCTAGAATGTTCTATGTCCCCTATGGGACTATGTATTATCTCCCCTATGGGACTATGTATTATCTCCCCTATGGGACTATGTATTATCTCCCCTATGGGACATAGAACATTCTAGCACTCAGGCGACGATATGTATTCTGTACCTTCTTTACATGTTTTGGGTTTATACACAGCACTTAAGAGAGAAAATTGCATTGCAATTCCTATTGCAGTAAATTTTCCAATGCATAGAAATTCAAAATGTAATTTATAATGTCCACAAAAGAATATTACTTCAGGAAAACTATTTTTTTTTTGTTTGAAGTAGCTTTGATATGCCAAAAAACCTGCCCCATGAGTAGTGGGAATTTTCCCTTTTGGTACTGTTAATTTTTTTTTAAAACATTAGAAAATGGATTGATAAGAATCTCCATTATCCACACACCTCGTTGCCTTACCCTTTACCTAACAAACTGATTGCAATTACACAACTACAATCATGAATTTAGCAGGTACAAATATGGTTTTTAAAAAGTTTTATACAAACCACATCATGTGATCTATCATAGGAACAAAATTGTTCCCCCGAGGGTCAGATGATTCGATTTGCTTAAAGCATTTTGTGTTAGTTCGAAAAATTTTAATTCAAATTTCCAGTTTTAATGTTATCTGTGTCTAAAAGTTTAAAAAATAAAGTAAAAAATGAACTGTACTGTCTTTTTGTGATCAGAGTACTGCAATTGTAGATTATTTCAGCAAGTCAAAATGTTTTATTTTAAATTTGTTTTATAATCACGAAATATTGAAATGTGCCTGTGTCTACAGTCCAGTAATTTTAAATAGAACTAATCTGTAAATGAACAATTATTTATTTAATAGCTAAGAATGAAATGTCTGGAAAAAAGGCTTGATATGAGTATAAATGCATGGTACAAGGTAGAAGCATATGTTCAAGTCTACAAATACTGTATGAATCAAAATAAGTTGTAGCATAATCGTAATAAACAAAATAGCCTACAGGCATTACACCATTAACACAAGGACCTGACATTATTTTCTGGAAAGCTCTCTATGAGATCCTTCCAGGGAATGATGTCAGGTTCTTGTATTATTGGTGTAGTTGAAGGTGCATAGTTTATAGTGGTTATTCTACAACTTATTTCAACTCGTCCTGTAAGTCAAGTGATTTCTGAATTCCACTCGGAGGTCCGTTGGCTGGAATTTTGCTTATGCAAAACAACACAAATGGGCATCGACCACTGACCATACCTGGCAGCCAGTAAAAACATGCGACTCACCAAGGAAACCTGCCGTTTAAGGATCACTGATTAGTTAGTTATCTGGTAGTCCATAAATTGCAGATGAGCTTGTTGAGTCCCCAACTTTCTACAAGACTGGCAAGAATATGTTGGAAATGTATGTTTATCCACCTACTTAGAGGACAAGTACAAAATCACCTTGTTGTACTGTAATACAATATACATGTGTACACATTTTGGTCATGGGCCGGGGAGAGGGTGGGGGTCCGGGGTTGTAATCCTGGAGCCCGGAACTTTGATGGGGGGGGGCAGGTTTGACCCAGGAGTCGAGGATTCTTGGCTACGTCTGCCCACCCAACCCCTAGACCAAACATGGCCCGAAAGACTGTATTTTAATTTGTGTGTGTGTGTGGGGGGGGGGGGTGGGGGGGGGGGAGTACGTCCTTTCAAAGGGCGTACCAAAACAAACAAAATTTAAAATACGGGCATGCTTGGCCTAGCCTCCACCCCCAAGGTTCTGACTCCTGTGTCAACAGTTAAAAATGGGGCTGTATCGTGAATGAAGCAATGCTCTTGATCAACGGCTGTAATTCTGAACTGCATAATTCTTGAAGTAATAACTTTATTAAATCAACTTGACGTAATAATTAGCACTTCAAGAATTGTGCAGTCAAAAACTATAGCTCTACGTCATTGGATACTCACGGATGAACCTGGACATATGAAACATGCTGCTAAAAGGCGTCATTTTGACGTCCCAAAAATTAACCACCCTATGGCCGATCGCGCCTTCTGCATTCACTACACCCCGACATTTTTTCAATTTGGAACTGATCGGGTAAGGTCTGCGGCCTGTAGGGTGTGCTAAAGGAATTATGGAAGGACAGAGGTACGTACGTACGTACGTAAGGACCGACAGACGGACGTACAGACGGATCGCAATCCATCCCAATAGCTCATACCTGCCGTTGTCAAGTTGAGCTAAAAACGTAATAATTTCTGAGAGTCCAATAAAACGTTGTCAATCTAATATATAGATCTCAAATTTTCTACACGGGGGTAATTCGTCCCTGCGAGTAACATGGGATGGGTGCCGTGCCCGTGTGGGTGACCTTGACTTTGAAATTGATGACCTTGACCCTTTTATTTCGAAAACGGCTGGGCCGATCGGGCTAAAATTTCATATGTGCGGGTATAATGACCCATCGATCATTTTGACTTTATCGGGGTGCCCGTGCGGGGTGACCTTGACCTTGAAATTGGTGACCTTGACCTTTTATTTAAAAAACGGCTGGGCTGATCGGTCTAAAATTTCATATGTGCGGGTATATTGACCCATTGATCATTTTGACTTTATCGGGGTGCCCGCGTGGGGTGACCTGGACCTTGAAATTGGTGACCTTGACCTGTTATTTCGAAAACGGCTGGGCCGATCGGGCTAAAATTTCATATGTGCGGGTATATTGACCCATCGATCATTTTGACTTTATCGGGGTGCCCGCGTGGGGTGACCTTGACCTTGGAATTGGTGACCTTGACCTTTTATTTCTAAAACGACTGGGCCGATCAGGCTAAAATTTCATATGTGCGGGTATATTGACCCATCGATCATTTTGACTTTATCGGGGTGCCCGTGTGGGGTGACCTTGACCTTTTATTTCGAAAACGGCTAGGCCGATCGGGCTAAAATTTCATATGTGCTGGTATATTGACCCGTCGATCATTTTGACTTTATCGGGGTGCCCACGTGGGGTGACCTTGACCTTGAAATTGGTGACTTTGACCTTCTATTTCGAAAACGTCTGATATAACCATCTTCTCCCGTGTAAAGCCGGGTAACACCCGCTAGTATGTGATAAAAATGTAAGGTTATTTCTAGCCCATATCAGCACGGAATTATTAGGCTTGCCCATCTGGAAAAGATTATTCTTTTTCTATGGATTTTTTTTCCACACGATTCAGAAGCGATTTTCGAACCAATTTTCACACAATTATGCACACATATAGATGAGAACAATATCTACAAATATACCAAAAGCGGAAGTTTCGATTTAAACCTTATTTTGCCAGAATGAGCAAAAAACTGTCAAAATTGGGGTTTATCGGCACTTTCTCCAAAAGCGTCTTGTAGATTTTTTTAAACATTCATCATTGTCAGACCTGACTGTGATACGACCATTGATGCACAGGTGATATTAGGCAATTCATCTGTTAACCCTCCACAGGATGCCAAACATCGAAATTTTAATGAAATGGGCAGTTTTCGGGCCCCACAGCACTCAAAGGATACACGAGAGATAAACAGAACTTCCTATATTGAAAGTGGGATTCACCATGGATCATTTTTGTAAGTAATAAGGGTATTCAAAAAAACTAAGTGTTAACCCGTTTTGAGAGGGCTAAACCTCAATGCCTCTCAAAAGTAAAAAATCATGTTTTCTGTGGATTTCTCTAAACGAGTCTTGTAGATTTTCAAGAAAAATTGGCCACTCGCAGATCTTGGTGTGACATTACAAGTTGCATGGACAAAATATTCCGGTGAGCATTTGTTAACCCTCCATAGATTGCTAAACGTTAAAATTGTGATAAAATGGGCTGTTTTGGACACCAACAGCATCGAATGGATATGCCACAGAGAAAGGTACCTTCTTTTATCGGAAGCAAAATTTAATTTATAGGGAAACATTTTTGTAAGTAGTACGGGTATTGAAAAGTCAACGCCTTAACCCATTCTGGTTAAAGATAGATACCCCTTAAAAGCTTAAAATTCCCGTTTTATGTGGATTTCTCTAAAAACACCTTGTAGGTTTTCAAGAAAAAGTGGCTATTCGCAGGTCTTGGTGTGACATTACAAGCTGCATGGACAAAATATTCCGGTGAGCGTTTATTAACCTTCTACAGGCTGCCAAGCATCGAGATTTAGAGAAAACGGACTGTTTTGGACATCCACAGCACCCAATGTGCATTTGAAAGATAAACAAAATCTCCTCTGTTGGAAGTGGAATTTACTAAGGACCATATTTCTAAGTAATAAGGTTATTCAAAAACCAAGTGTTAACCCATTTTGGGCTCGTTAAATCGCGATAACACTCAAATGCTTAAAAATTCATGTTTTTTTGTTGATTTCTCTTAAAATGTCGTGTAGATTTTCAAGAAACAGGTCATTTGTAGGTCTTGGTGTGACATTACAAGTTGCAAGAAGAAAATATTCTGATAATCGTTTGTTAACCCTCCACAGACTCTCAAACATCAAAACATTGATTAAATAGACTGTTTTCAGCCACCCACAGCACCCAACGTTTAGCTGAGAAATAAACATAACTTCCTTTATTGGAAGTGGAATTTACCGACGACAATTTTTGTAAGTAATAAGGGTGTTCAAAAAAACCAAGCCTTAACCCGTTTTGGGCTGGTTGAACAGTGATACCCATCAAAAGCTTAAACATTAATGTTTTCCCTGGATTTCTTTAAAAACATCTTGTAGATTTCAAGAAACATTGGCCATCGCAGGTTTTCAGTGTGAAATTACAAGTTTCATGGACAAAATATTCCATAAGCATTTGCTAACCTTCCACGGGCTGCTAAACATCAAACTTTTGATAAAATGGGCTGTTTTCGGACACCATCAGCATCCAATGGATATGTAACAGAGATAAATTTAAGATATTATGGTCTGTTTGCAAATAGCCACAGCACTTAATGAGTCTGTAGTAAACAAACATAACTTCTTTTGTTGGACACAGACTTCTCTGACGCGTCTATTGATATTAACCCTCCCCAAAAATAATGATGATTTTAACCTAAACTTTCTTTTATCAAACTGGGTCATTTGAGACTATTATACCCACTTTTCTCAAGGCATCAATAAAGATATTTTAGTGATACAGTTAAAAACAATTCTTAGATCAATCAGGGGTCATACAAAATCACGGAATCTCATCTGGAAAAGCCATGATTCTCCAGAATCATCAAGTCTAGTTCTTTTTAAGGTACTGTTAAATTGAGGTAATTTAACAGTACCAAAGACAAATTATTTAGTGTAATGGACAATTCCAAAATATATGGAAACAGTTGGTCTTCTATTTCAAGTTTTTGTTCTGTATTACTGATTTGTTAATTTTCTGAGATTTAGTCACTTTCAGAAAGGAAATATTCCGCACACTTCAGATGTGCCTTTTTCCTGTTGTGTCTTATTACAGAGGGTAATTATCAGAGGTTGAACTGTCTATTTGGATCGGCATGGTGTTAAGAAAACTGATTGATCTGCAAAAGATTAGATGATTTCCCAAGAAAGGCTTCTCGTTCAATATTATCCCTCCGCCCAATTCGATATCGTGTGATAAAAAAAAATGACAGTTCGAACTCGAATGCCGTTCTGTCTATATCCAATACTTTGGTACAGAAAAGCTCCAAGGTTCTAAAGAAAAGTACAACCTTATGCATGCCATACTTTTAGGCTTCGAGTTCAAAATTATGTCTCCGCCAAAATCGATCGAGTGCAGTAAAAAAATAACAGTTCCAAATGCGCATGCTGTTCTGTATTTATTGCATACCTACAGTTTACTAAAAAAGACTATTAACCCTTTACCTAACTTTACGGCCAAAACCGGCCAGCGCTATTCTCCAAAATCGCCAATTAATTTTCATTATTTTTTTCATTTTTTGTCTCAAAAACATAGTTCGAGCTCGTTCCAACGAGGGGTCATAACCTATGTTTTTGAGACAAAAAATGAAAAAAATTAGTTATTCAAGAATTATTTTTGCAAGTGTCGTCTGCTTTTCAGGTTAGGTAAAGGGTTAATCGATTTTAGAAGAGGGATAATATTAAACTCGAAGCCTTCGGCATCTTGTTCAATCTTTTCCCTCCGCCGAAATCGATCTCGTGCTGTAAAAATGACAGTTCAAAGTTTGGCATGAACGAAGAAGGAATGCTTGTGTTGGTTCTTGAATGTTTTGGTCCTGGGACGTTTCGGCCCAAGATGTTTCAGCCTCCATGTATTGAAGCACCGGGATGGGCTTACATGAGCAAGGAAATTGACCGGGCTGAGGGGGGGGGGGGTACAGGCAAAGGCTAGATAGGCATCCACTCACATTTGTGTGTGTGTCGGGTGGGGGGGGGGGGGTCATTGTCCCTGGGGGTTTGGACCAGTGATATCCATATTTGTGTGCTTTTACAAATACCATTAAAAGTGTTAAAATAAATTATTAAAATGAAATATATAATGCATTTGGGTTGGGTGGGACTGTGGGAGGCATAACAAGGAAAATATTGCTGTATTGGCCGCGCGCAAAACTCTCACTGACAAGCATCCAAATCTCACTGAAAGCTCATCAAAATCTCACTGACAGTCACCTTCAGAGGTTAACAGGTCTGGTTCAGACACGTATGCTGTTCTGCATTTATTGCATGCCTACAGTTTACCCCAAAATATTAAAAACACAAATTATTGCCAAAAGTAACCAAAATGTAAAAAAAGAAATGGTTAAATAGTCCGCGTACGTGATCCATATTGTTCAAGGACAATAGCAAAAAATTACTGTTCGCTGCGGTTTTTGCAGAAAAGCGTGTATTTTATTGAAATAAAAGCACAGGCATGAAATTAATGTAAGTAAGGGATGCGGTCACCAACTTGGATTTATATTTTTTGGGATAGTTTGTATTGTTTCCTCCAATTAAGTGGATGGATAGAAAAATACTTAAAAATAAACATGTAGACCCGAATAAATGTGTGGGTGGAATTTGATGGTGGCATTTAATAAACATGTAAGTTGGAGCTGGAACTCAGGACATAAGTATAGCCATTTTGAGACACCACTCAAGTCAAGAGAAGTTAGAAATGATATGGCTTGGTGTCGATTTCTTTCCTACTGTCGACTCATTGGTTCTGCGATGTGCCCAAATTTGACCAATCTAAAAGTCTGGAACCTTGAGCTTGTATTGAATATGTAAGTGGAGTACATTTTAGAGTACATATTAACCCTTTGATCTCTGGTGGTATCTTCGATGCCAGTTCAATGGCGGCAATTAGAAGAGTGTGGTGTACCGTTTGGGTCAAAAGTCTAAATACACGTCCGACGTATATTTTTTATCGTTGCACTTGTATTTTTCAGTTGCAACGCTATTTCTCAACACAGGTGCACCTGTAAAATTTAGCGGTGCACCTATAATTTATACGTCCATCGTATATTAAATTACACGTCCACTGTATAATTTATACGTCCGACGTATAAATACACGATGGACGTGTATTTTCATCGAAAAATAGCGATGCACCTACATTTTTTACAGGTGCACCTACATTTCAAAATACCGTTGCAACTGTAAATTCCGGGTGCATCGATAAAATTTACAGTATTTATACGTCGGACGTATAAATTATACGATGGACGTGTAATTTAATATACGACTTATGACTTATGACCCATAAATTATACGATGGACGTGTAATTTAATATACGACTTATGACTTATGACCCAAACGGTACACCATAGAAGAGTCCATATTCATTATTTGGGGTAGACCAATCAATATTTTCAACGTGCAGCCCTGAGGCTGCACGTTGAAAATATTGTTTGGTCTACCCCACACATTTACTGAATAGTCATCCTATTTAATGACGTTATGACGTATCATGGACCTGACCAGAAAAACGGTCGCTTGGGTTCAAAGAGTTAAGGAGGAGCGCATGTATCAAATTTGTTTCTGATGTGTAATGAGGGTAGGAGAGGCAACCTACATCATGTGTTAGTGTGATGTTTTACAACATTTCAATGTTTATTTAATTTACAACATAAAAGTTATTTCATTTTAGTTGAGGCTAATTTTATTGTTAAAGGTAGAGTTTTAATCTGCTGTCTTTCCCAATTGGGAGACAGTTAACACAGCTCCTCTCACCTGTACTTGCGCATGGCGTTTGTCTAGTTTACTGGCGGGAAGTTATTTTGTGTCAGAAGTCGTTTGGAATTTGTGTTGGAAAGTTGTGTTTCTTGAAAGATTTATCTCGTAGAATTTATATAGTTTTATTGGCTAACCGAAGTCGTTATGAATTGGTGAGAATTTAAATTTATTTCTTTTTCGTTTTATAGTTGATTGACACTTTGTCCCGACTTACATTGAATCGTATATTTTCGGCATTGAAGTTATTATAATATTTCAGTTTAGCAAACAGGATATTTTATAGAAAGGTGATTTATGTATATTTATTATTACGGGGTTATGTCATAGACATCAGTTGTCGACAGGGATGTGGTGACAGAGGGGGTGTGGGGGTCGTGTCTCACCCCCCCCCCCCCCCACACACACACACACACACACACCAGCTAGGAGTATTTTTTTTCAATAGTTGGAAATTCCGAGGTCAAAAATCAAATAGTTGGAAATTCAATAAATTAACATTGTTCACGAAAAATATTAAAATTCCAACTAATGATGAGAAATTTTGATTTTTTATTTCCAACTGGAAACTTGAGTTTCAAATTTCCTACTCTAAAACTGACATGGCCTCAAAACTTCGACTCTGACATCAATCCGGTACATTTTCTGACCCAGGCACATTATAAATGACGCCTTTTCCGTTTCAGGACTAGTGAAAATTTTCAGAAGGGTTCATAACCCTTTACCCAACGCAGACGATTTCAAAATTCATTATTTCAAATATCATTTTTTTTAATTTTTAAAAAAAAAAAAATTCAATAAAACCATATCATGTGACCCCTCTTTGGGACGAGTTCGACGGGCTCGTCCCAAAGAGGGGTTACATGATATGATTTTGCTGACATTTTTCGAAAAATAATATTTTTTCAGCAGCTGTATTTGCATATTACGCGGGCGGGTGCGGGCGATTCGTTGGGTAAAGGGTTAAAAGATATCACCCAGCGCTGCTGGTTGTAGATAATGGATGGAGAGTAAATAAAGAAAGAAAGGGCGGATGTAAATATATTTCATGGAACTGTTTTATTGTGTTTTCATTCAATGTCCACACTTATCGAAGATGGCTCAAGAATTACATCCACACCACCTTTATGTTATATTTTTCCATTAATGTTATTGTTGATCATCACTACTCATTAGTTGTATTTCACACCTCGAGGAATCAATAAAATCCTAAATGACCTTGTCCTTTATTTTCAGGAATTCTGTATCACGTTGTAGGGAGAGTTTTTGAGTCAAAGATCGCCTGCAATTATTGAGGGCTCATCCAGCATTTCATGGCTTCCATGTGCACTTCCACTTGAAAAACTTTTATGTAACTTGAGTTAAATTCTGGTATTTTCAGAATGGAAGTACATATTCCAACTGCTGAAAAGTTCGAGTTCTCCAGCCTAGAGAGAGAGTTCAATTTTGGCCAGACTTGCCCTGTTCCCGATTGTGAAGAAAAAAGCTTCCAAAGACTTAGAGCTTTAATTCGTCATTATAAACTTCTTTCCAACAATGTGGGCTTCGAAAATGAACCCACTTCAAAAGGAATAGTCTTTTGAAACACATTTTGTTCAGGCACAGAGAGTCGAAGGAAGAAGCTGCGAATTTAGTGTTCACTTGTCACCCAGATTCAAATAACAATCAGAAAGTTATAGAACCAAGAGACATGTTACCTCCTAAGTGTGCACATACTGATCATTTGGACGAAAGAGAACACACAACAGCCAAAAGAAGATCATTAATTCCCAATTAAGCTATTCGCCTATCATCTTACTTCAACACCAGAGATGAAGACATTCATTTTACCATAAACGAGAAAGGAGAAAGTATTGCAAAACGTGTGGTGAAACCATCTTGGATGCAGCGAACGTGACTATTAAACCTTTGAAACTTTTGTACGTCTTATGACGTACGAAATCAACAGCACGTTGATACATTGTGGTCATTTGTTTTGTTATTTTTCGAATTTTTTAAAAGTTTTAACATCAAATTCCTGTTTTCTCCCAAATAGTGCTTAGTGATAACCGTTGAGCCAAATGTTATCGCAGCTTAAAATACTAATAAAATCCTGAGGTCAAGAGTTTTTAACTGGTTGAGTGCTGGAAGCCACTATCAGGGCTTTCAAAAAAATGAGGATACCAGAGCAATGGCCAACACTTTCCTTGCTTAAATTTCATATTCAGTCAAGCACAAATAATATTTTCTTTCTATAAATTTGTTTTATTGAAACTTATTGTAGAGTACCTGTGGTCACTCTCCAATAATTTGTAATAAAATAAGTTTTGAATAACAAATTAAGACCATCAAAAAATAATCTAGCCTCAACCAGATAATCACTAACGCGAAACATATCTTGTTATTTGTACTTTCCAATGTTTGATGTCACATTTTGAAACACGTTGAAGAAACTGAATTCACAGTGACGTTTGAATGTCAGGATAATTAAAGTCTCAAAGGGTAAAATGATTATGATTTCCATAAAAAAGTTGTATTATTAGGTGTTCAAAAAAATATTATAAGAAAGGGAGTTAATCCAAATCAAAACTCTTTTCCATTACACTCCTTCCCTCTTAAGATTCAAATTACATATTTGATCAGAAACTAAATCTGGTGCTGAAGCTATAAACTGCGCTTATTGAAAGGGAGATTTGTTTTAGGTAAGGGATCAATCTGGGACACTGTCTGCTTTAACACAACCACACTTGATGCTACATGCACCTATACTTTGTCTTTAAATTGGAAAAAATCTGGCTTTGATACAAAGTGATCTGCTTGAGTTATAGGTGATAAAGGTAGCCATCGTCGACTTGGGCACATCATAACACGAACATCTTCTCCTTCAATGCGAACATCTACCTCTTCATCTCGTGGATTGGGTCTTTGACTCTCTATAGGCGATGGATCTTGCATATCCTGGTCACGGCACCAGTTTGTAACAGATCTAGTGGCCGTCAGCTCGTCTGTCGACCAAGTTCTAGGATTTAGTGGCCCCAAAGATGGAATGTGACTTAGCCTCAATAAGAGACCCCTCAAAGATTGTGAAGCCAAGAGTTGTGTTTAAGATTTTAAGAGAATTTAATCAATGAAAACAATTGTAAATGATGGCAACAAAATAAAGGAGCACAAGATAGACAGTGTCCCCAGCATGACCACCTGGGTAGGTTCTCTTAAATAGTCAAAGGGCCATAATTCCCCTAACTACAGAAATCAAATATAGCTGCCTGATCAGCAATACAATGATTGCCCGGGAGACAATATGGGAAACGGAAGTTTAGACCGGCAGGTCTATTCGTTCAAAGTCTTACTAGACTCCAACCCATAGTTCCAAAGAATTATTTAAGGACTACTACACTATAAACAAACAATAAAATGGCTTTCAATGGTGTGCTGTTTGACAGCTAAGGGAGTTAACTTACAAATGTACTTAAAACGTTTAGGTGTTCAAAAAATATTATAAAAAAGGGAGTTAATCCAAATCAAAACTCTTTTCCATTACAGGCACCAACAATCAGTATATCAAATATGTGAAAGACCACTATGATGAGGAAAATCAACACCCACTACCACAAAAATACACTGACAAACATCTTGAAGTGCAGAAGATCCACAAACAAAATCTCCACCGCCACATAAGAAATATACTTGCTCGATGTGATGTGGAAAAATTATACAGCCACTGAGGATCGACGGGGATTTTCGTCACATTGTCCCTGTGTGCCTTTGGCGTGCAAAAAACATTGATTTCTGAAGTTCATTTCAGGGGGTGGGTTATCTAATTGGATTGGTATGCTGTAAAGAAGACTGATTGGCCTACAGAAGGTTACATGGTCTTTTCCAAAGCATAAGTATAAGTATGGCCTGTACCAGGCCTGGGTTGATTACTTTGAAAATGTAATGATTACGATTATAATTACTTTAAATTTTCATGATTATGATTGCAATTACAATTACTCCATTTTTGAAAAGTAATGATTACAATTAAAATTACTTTGAAAAAGTAATTGATTACATTACTGATTACTTTCTGCCTTTTACTTCAGTGGGATATTATTAGTTATCCTTTGGTTTCCCAGGGTGTATGGGAATTTACACCGGTCTGAAAACTCATACACCCTGAGGCCGCAGGCAAGTTGTTAGTTCCTTGCATCCAGGTAAAAATGCTGTAAAGTCTCCTTTAGTTTTACAGGTGTATACACCTCAAAGTTTTGATTTTCACCCTTTTCCAATAAATATGCTCGCAGCAGATTAGCACATTTTCTGTCGGCCTTCACTGTATTGTTAGGAATAATTTTTGTTCTTTTTTCCAGTATTTCTGAATCTGTGTGACTTGCAAAGCGCTTGTTATTTATTTCTGCCATTTTCTTTTTAAATTGGGCAGACAACAAAACCTTTTCGCTTTTACTTTCAAGAAAACAAAACCATAAAAAATAATTCCACAATTTTTTTATTTTTATTTTTGTTTTTATCTCATTTTCTACATAACTGCCAATCTCAAAACATTAAATATACCTTATTTTTTATTTAAAAAAAAATAATGCACCAAAAAACATACTTTTTTACTGAAAAAAAAATCATTTGGCAAAATACATCTCCTTCTGAGATTGTGTATTCTTGTTTTTATACCGGGTTTAAACATGGTGTAAAAAATATAAGCAGCTGTGGGGCAGGAGTTACACCGTGCCTCTCAGCCAATCAAGGTAAGGCATTCTATTCCATTTGGAAATAATATTAGTTATCCTTGTGTTTTCCATGGTGAATGGGAATTTACACCGGTTTGGGAACTCATACACCCTCATACACACCAGTGTAAATTCCCATACACCCTGGAAAACACAAGGATAATGGATTTATTTCCAAGAATTTTGGTGTACTTAATTCTTTAACCTACATTGTGGGCAAAAACTGACAGAAAATTTGTACTTTGTAAGTTTCTTAAATAAAACCAGACAAATATGGATGCTCAATGAGCCAGTTCCAATAACATCCATATCTATAATATTTTATTGCACATAAATATTAAATTTCCTGTATTTTTATTTTTGTTCTAGCATTACCGAGCAGAAGGTATGAATTAATAATTAAAAATGGGTACTTTTTTAGCCATATAGCTTGCTCTTGTATATTCTTGTTTTTACACCATGGTTAACCACGGTGTAAAAAAAAGCCACTATGGATTACAAGTTACACCGTACCTCTCAACCAATCAAAATGCAGTATTTTGTTTCATTAGGAAATAAAGTTTATTATTACACTATCCCTCGTGGGAACCATGGGAAGTAAATCAGTGCTTGCTCACAAGTTCTGTTTTTAGTGTTGAAACAACTGGGATTCTGGAGTTGATTAGTCGACACCCAAAAGTTGGAATGAAGTCGACGAGTCAGCATCCCACTTTCTGTCACCACGATTTACACAGCAATACAGGTGAATATTTTTCACTACTTGCTAACTTTACTATCGTCAGTTCATGTGTGACATATATAGGCATAAAGGGCTATATTTTATAGGTTATCCGACAATTGGTATTGGGTATCAGGCTGATAAGTTGTTATTGGCAACAGGCGGTTTCCCAATCTGTTATCATTGCCGATATTTTCCCAGCAATTTTGCATCCTAAAAGCCGTAAACATTTCGACAGTCATCATCGTTTTATGATCAAATTTGAGGAAAAAAATGCTGGGATCTTCTGTGTTTTCAAGTACTATTCTCGATAAAAGTGCAACATAGAGAGTGATATTTTATTCAGATAAATTATTGTTCAGTGTTGTCTTCCTCATGCAGGCCCTGCATAAGGTTGAACGTTTGTTTAGAACCTTGAGATTTCTGTGCTAAAGTATTGGATGTCTAAATGTCACTTAGAATATATAATGACGGGTACATGCATCAAATTTGTATCTGATGTGCGATGCCTCAATTCTGATGGGGAGTGGAATAGGCAACCAGTATCACATCATTCATCATATAATATTTGTCCATTAAAATTATAGTTGATCATAATTACTTTTCTCTTGTACTGGACACCTTGAGACGCAACAAAATCCCGAATGGCCCCCTTCCTTTGTTTTCAGAATCTCTTTATAGGGAGCGTTTATAAGTCAAAAATCGCTACAGACCCAATTCAAACGTGGTTATAGACAACAAGAGATTTCCAAAGGGTGGAGAGAAAGCAAGGTCACATTTATACACAAAAATGGGACACGGGAGTATTGACAAAGTAACGGAGGATCACTGCCATTGCTAACATTGGAAATGTATTCTGCAAAGTCTTCTTTGGGAAATTACAGGAGGAGATTAAAGGGAAAATGTTTTGAGAGAGACCAAGAATTGATACAGATTGACAAAGGGAAGTAGAGTCCCTTACCGGAATGTGACACTGACCATCATTCCGCATGTTTGTCCTGTAGGGAAATGGTCAAATCGGCCGCCAGCCAAATCGGCCGCTGACAATTTCGGACGAATCGGCCGCCAGTCAGTACGAATCGGCCGCCAGCATTTTCGGTCGAATCGGCCGCTGATATAATATTTGAATATAATAAATGAAGAAGATTATCAGTGAAAATATTTTTTATTCCATTATTTTATCAGAATATTTTCATACAGATAAAATATTTTTATATTCCATTATTTTATCAGAATATTTTCATACAGACTATAGAATAAAAAAAACTTTTAGATATTTACATTCAATATTTTAGCGGTATATTTTCAAAAAATACAAAAAACCTCAAGACATGTATGTGCACAATTACACAAATATTGTTACCTTTGCAGCATTTTTTTAAAGGCTTCTTTGAAAGGCGGTTAATAATGCACTCATCCTAAGGTTTACTCCACTTTTACTATTAGGTAAATTACTGGCGTGTGATCCAATTACTGCTATGACTTACTTATTGCATTCCAATTTGTTTGTTTCTTTATTTATTCAATTTTTTTCCTTCAGACAATTCGCTTTATTAAGAGCCGTCCAATGATGACTACCAGCCTGGCAATTAATGTCGGACTGATTATCATTATTGAAGGGCTGTTAATAAAGCGAATTGCCGGAAAAAATACTTCGACTTCATCTATTTAAGTAAAGTATAAATTACTTACAGCATTCAATTTTTTTCTTCAGACAATTCGCTTTATTAAGAGCCGCCCAATGATGACTACCAGCCTGACAATTAATGCCGGACTGATTATCATTATTGAAGGGATGCTAATAAAGCGAATTGCCGGAAAAATTACTTATTTACTTCACATTTACTGGTATAAATTACTTCCAGTATTCATTTTTTTTCTTCAGACAATTCGCTTTATTAAGAGCCGTCCAATGATGACTACCGGCCTGGCAATTAATGCCGGACTGATTATCATTATTGAAGGGCTGTTAATAAAGCGAATTGCCGGAAAAAATACTTCGACTTCATCTATTTAAGTAAAGTATAAATTACTTACAGCATTCAATTTTTTTCTTCAGACAATTCGCTTTATTAAGAGCCGCCCAATGATGATTACCAGCCTGACAATTAATGCCGGACTGATTATCATTATTGAAGGGATGCTAATAAAGCGAATTGCCGGAAAAATTACTTATTTACTTCACATTTACTGGTATAAATTACTTCCAGCATTCATTTTTTTTCTTCAGACAATTCGCTTTATTAAGAGCCATCCAATGATGACTACCGGCCTGGCAATATTGGGGCAGATTTATCATAATTCAACTAGCTTGGGGATTCTTTGATATTGAAAACAATGCTCGAGATCAAAAACCGATTGATATCTTTTCAATAACAATGTTCAAAGGTAATCTATTAATCACAAACTCTCTTCGCAACAATAAAGCAGATTAGTAAGATAACTGGTATTCAAAAACAATATACCTGCCGATTTGCAATGCCAAAATGATCATTACTGTACAAACAAACACAAACAGTGCATCAAAAAGTTTGCATTGTGATTAAATTACTGTCCAAACAACCTTTTCTGAGAGACAGTTGAGTGAGTGATGTCAAACAGTAAAACAGACCAGTCAGTGACATGTGTAACGCCCCTGGAGATGTCAATCATTTTCCGTTGTTTCTCCAATCAGGGCACTAATGGGATTGCATTTACTCAGACAAGGAAAAAATGTTACTTTTTACACATTTGGATTTTGGGATTCAGTGCATAATATTCTTACTTTTTGGGTGAGTCTGTAAAAAATTACTTAATTTTTGTTTATTTTTCCCTAATAAAATATTTTTTTCAGCGGCCGATTTGACCCAAATTGTCGCGGCCGATTCGTCCGAAATTGCAGCGGCCGATTTGGCTGGCGGCCGATATGACAGGTAGCCGTCCTGTATGCCCTGGCTATAGCAGTGGTAACGGGGCTCCGCCTAAATCGCGGTTCCGCTGGAATCGCGATTGTGCCGTAATATGACACGTTGGCGAGTTGACCAACGCCAGCAGTGTTGCGATGTGACAGTTCACCGTTCATCTTTCTGCTCTCCTCCCTCTCACCTGTCTGTTCTGACTCTTGTAAAGTAGAATACTCATCAACATTCATCTTGAAGAGTGTACATACACAATATTGTTTTAATTATTCATACAGTACGTGGAGAGTGGATTGTAACTAAATCACCCGCGGAGTGGAATTATCACCCAAGCTATAACTTTCAAATTTTGTACACATCGACAAAAACACAAGCAATGTTTCAGCCAATGGACCTCCGGGTTTAACCCGGAGGTCCATTGACTGAAACTTTGCTGGTGCTGGTTATGCTTTGCAACAAATTTGCAATTATTGCTTGGGTGGAATTTCCACTCTGCGGGTGATTTAGTGATAATACACTCTCCACGTACTGTACGTTTGCTTTGCCATTGCATGCACATTTAAGTAAATATTTGTAAACATAATTTGAAATTTTCAAATGTATATTAAGGAAAGGATATTATCTAAGTACTCGGCAGTTGTTATCCAATCTATTTAGTTATAACAAATAAAATATGTTTAATAATAATGGTAGTTGTAGCCTACACGTGACATAAAACTGATGTATTTTCCCCTTTTCCCGTTTTGTGCGTTGTGACTCGAAAAGTTCTGCATTAATGACAAATAAAGTTGGCAACCTGCTCCAGAGCAATTATTACCTCTCCAACATGAGACGTTTGGTGTCTGTAAGTGCTATGGCAATGGCTGCAAGTATGTTTTACTGCTGCGGAGCGGTAAAACTCAGTAATTCATTAAGTCGTGCAACCGGAAGTGAGCGGCGGGCGTTAATGAAAACAAATTTCATTAACAGCCCGCCTTCTGCTTTCGGTCATGCTAATAATAGTAATAACATGATTTTTGTCTTGAGAGCCTTGAGGACTGAATGGCAGCCATCCGGCTAAATAACGGCCCTCAACTTCGTCTCGGTGCGGTATTAAACCCTCGGGCTGTTATTCATTCCCCTCAGGCCGTTAATAAACCGTAGTGCCCTTCAAACTCATGTTATTGTTATATTAGTCATGCTGGGTGTCGAACAGCCCCTATTTGGTACATACTAAAAACTAAAGTGTTAAAACTGGCACTTTCAAGGTGTTAAACCCATTCCAACTCTTGGGGTTTGATTTTAACACTCAAAGTGCAATGCTTTAAACACTTAGACATTACAATCGTCAGACATCTGAAACTTGAATGGATGGCACTTCCCATGTGTCCAGCATTGGTGGTTCTTCCAGAATCGTCCATAATTTGATTTGCGCTTGGTGGGTACATAATTAAAAGGACACAACGCAGATGACGCGGATCAGGCTCGAGAGTTCGAGCCTGATCCGCGTCATCTGCGTTGTTTCCTTTTAAATGTCGCGACATTACACTTGCCAAGTGGTATTATTGTAACACCTGTAAAGTTCTGGAATATCTACACTTGAACAAAGTGCTATAGTTCAGCACTTTGTAAGTGTTAAATACAGCACTTCAAGTGTAGTTTTTAACACTTTAGTTTTTAGCGTGTACTACTGATGTTCATCTGTGTGTGTGACACAAGCTGAAGTATAAAATTTGGTCGTTTAAGAAATCACATACTCACTATCAAAACAGAATTGATATCTTAGTCTCCACTCCTGGCGAAAATGTCCCGGATGGAAAAATTAACTGTTTGTGCACTAGAACCACTCTCAGGGCTTTCAAAAATGAGATAGTCCAAACTTGGCCTGAAAGACCGTATTTTATTTTTTTGTTTGGTACGTCCTTCAGTAAAAAACAAAACAAATTAAAATACGGCCTTCAGGCCATGTTCAGACTGAAAATGAGTATACCAGAGAAAAAGTCAATGTTTTCCATGCTCGTGTTTCCAATTCTAAGCTTATTTGTTTTACAAGGAGTGGTGAACAAGTTATGCAACTTATATTAACGCCTCTCCTTGGCCCAGTGGCTCGGGTGTGTCGAATGACCTTCGTAGCGGCAGCTTCGTGGCTTCGCTCTTCCCGAATAATATGAAGTAGTGATGCGGATTGGACTGGGTCCGGATTGGGAATCATTGGACCAGTTTACACTCCCGGACCTTATTTTCCGGCCCGGTCCATTATTTTACGTCGAGCCAACCATCACGTATATATCCCAACATACAATTAGTATTAATGGCTTCCCGGGGCACGCTGGCTCTGTAGATAGAGATGCAGGCTGCAAACCGAGAGGTTCTTGGTTCGAACCCCACCTGCGGTAACCGCGTTATGCCCATAGGCAAGATACCTCCCCCCCCCCCCCATTGCCCACGTGGGGGCAGGGTGGCGCTGTGTGCTGAGGCGTACTGTACGTCGATGGTGTGGGGATGGGGAGTTGACAGTTGTTCGCCGTTGGTCGGTGGTTCTCTCCGGGTACTCCGGCTTCCTCCACCCGTAAAACTGTCGTAGCCATGGTAAGACATTGTGCATAAATATGTGACCTTAAACACCAATAAATAAATAAATGATTTAATGGCTTCAAGTGGTTAATAGTCGAAGATTTGAATGCAATGAAAACATCGCAATCGCACATATTGATGTAACGATCCCCATGCAGCACGCGTCAGCGATCCAGTTGAACGCGGCTTTGTGGGCGCCCGTATGCTTTTGTTGTCGCCGACTTGTGGCAGTGTGCTTTGGTGTTGCCTACTTCAGTGGGGCTCCATTAGACAATGCAGAATGCAGTGGTGGAACCAGGATTCTGGGTTTGAGGGGGCGCCGCATTTCAATCGTGGGTCACGATGTGAAGCAACACCCGGCGAGTGAGTGGCGAGCACGAGATAGGATATCAAACTATTGTTATCGGGGCCGGTAGGGTAGGGGTGGGGGTGGTGGTGTGGTGGGGAGGATCTCACAGAAAATGTTGGAACATGGAAGGTCAGTGTGGCTCTCCGCTGGCTTCTTTGCACATGGCCACAATGTTTTCCAGCCAAAATATCCCAGCATTCAAATTTTGAAGAAAAGAAGCCAATTTATATCGGGTCACACGAGACTTGCGTGGGAGCTAGGTCTGCAGTCGTTTGCATGGCGTACGATATTATCGGCGATAACACATGGACATCCACTACCAAAGGATGTTTAATACCAAATTACCATATTAATACCAAAGGTAGTGGATGCCCATGTGTTATCGCCAATAATATCGTGGCCCTTGGTATCAGTGCTTGTAAAAATAAAAATTAAAAAATAGGAGGGGCGCGCGCCGGGTGTGCCCCCCCCCCCCTCTAAATCCGCCCATGGAATGGGTCGATACGATCAGTTGTCTGCCATGTTAGATTGTTTATAAACATACTAACCCTGGGGCAATGTTGTAGACTATGTTCGCATTTTTTCTTTGTAATAAATATACACGACACAATATTCATTTGAACTGTGCGGGGTTTCATACAACGAGTGAGAGTGGTTTTGTGGTATTTTACGAGAGCGAAATTTTACTAGAACATTCACAACAAGTTGTGTAAAACCTCTAGGTTTAAGTTATTGCTGCGTATTTATTTGAAATCTTTTTTTCGCAAAAAAATCCTGATTTTGAGTTCTTCCAGTCAAAAGATATTGTCTCCTTTTAAATGGTTCCATCTTTTATTCAACATGTGAAATGCGTGAATTTTATTCAACGTTTTCTCTCTGTTCAATAACATGAATAAGGTGTATTGCCTAAAACGGATGTGAAATGAATATAATAGTGAATATTCGCCTTACTGCGTTGGCTATTATAGTGTACCCTTACTACCACAGCCATCAGAGACGCCTTACTGCATGGGCTATTACAGTGTACCCTTGCTACCCCAGCCATCAGAGACGCCTTACTGCATGGGTTATTATAGTGTACCCTTGCTACCACAGCCATCAGAGATGCCTTACTGCATGGGCTATTATAGTGTACCCTTAATACCACAGCCATCAGAGACGCCTTACTGCATGGGCTATTACAGTGTACCCATGCTGCCACAGCCATCAGAGACGCCTTACTGCATGGGCTATTATAGTGTACCCTTGCTACCACAGCCATCAGAGACGCCTTACTGCGTGGGCTATTACAGTGTACCCTTACTACCACAGCCATCAGAGACGCCTTACTGCATGGGCTATTACAGTGTACCCATGCTACCACAGCCATCAGAGACGCCTTACAGCATGGGCTATTACAGTGTACCCATGTTACCACAGCCACCAGAGACGCCTCACTGCATGGGCTATTATAGTGTACCCTTACTAACACAGCCATCAGAGACGCCTTACTGAATGGGCTATTACAGAGTACCCATGCTACCACAGCCATCAGAGACGCCTCACTGCATGGGCTATTACAGTGAATCCTTACTACCACAGCCATCAGAGACGCCTTACTGCATGGGCTATTACATTGTACCCATGCTACCACAGCCATCAGAGACGCCTTACTGCATGGGCTATTACAGTGTACCCATGCTACCACAGCCATCAGAGACGCCTTACTGCATGGGCTATTACAGTGTACCCTTACTACCACAGCCATCAGAGACGCCTTACTGCATGGGCTATTATAGTGTACCCTTACTACCACAGCCATCAGAGACAGACAATACTACACACAATCATCAAACATTGTATATGCACTCTTTGCAAAGCAGTCAATTTTATTTTTTAACATTTTGGTGAACTTTGAGAAAAAGGGCAATTCATTAACCTATGAGTGGACCGGACCGCTTTGGAACGGTCCAGGCATGGTACCGGACCGGAATGACCTCGACCGGACCAGTGTAGAGTGGGCTGCCTTGACAGTGGGCCGGACCATCTTGGGTGGTCCGGTCCGGTCAGCATCGCTACTATGAAAGGATCTTTAGCCTCACGAAGTGTGTCTCTCTCCGCACAGAGGGCAGCGAATTTTCGTCCCCACCCGATAGGGCGGTACATTGTGACAGAATCGACCCCGCATTTGGTGCTGACAGAGAGTGTTCGGATACCCCGAGAACTTTCCTCGACCGGGAATCGATCCTCTGGCAAAAGAAACCAGCGCAATTATCCCCTCGGCCACCACTCTCTATAGAGACCAGCGCACTTATCCACTGCTCGTGTTTCATATTCAGTGCCTATGGGCACTCTCCAATGATTTGTAATACACTATTAAAAAAAAACGTAGGGGATATCCAAACTGATGTTGATATTTTCGGAAAATGGTATTGGATACGCGTGATTGTTCACATCAATATGTTACCAAGTTTAGTGTGGATCATGAATGTCATCGGCCCACGAAAACTTCGTGCAGGTGTTTCACACGAGTGCCGCGTCAATGTCCGTGGGTACGTCTTGAAATTTTCAGTTGTACTGGACTGACTTTTTTGGAGGTCTCATCGTTCGTTTCTTGGTATAAACTCGTTCATCAATAGTTTTTGGTTGAAGCGAAACTTTTGACTGCAGTGGCTGAAATTCTCAACGTTACTCAACCGGTGATTAGCAGGTTGTGGTCACGCTACCGTCAGACAGGCATTGTTGATGACAGACGTCAGTCAGGAGGTCGTCCAGGGACGACAACTGCTAACCAGGATCGTTTCATCCGAACCACAGCATTACGTAACCACCATCAAAGTGCGTCAGAAATTGGACAGGAGCTATACCAAGAGACAGATGTGCGAATCATTGTGGCCAGACTATCCGAAATCGCCTACACAGCTGGAATGTGTAAGCTCGACGACCTCGAATAATTCCACGTTTGACTGAACGTCACATCGCAGCAAACCGTAATTGGTGTGGAGTACGACAGCGCTGGGACAATCATCCGTGGAGCAACGTCATGTTTTCCGGCGACCGGGGTTCACTCTCGACTTCCACGACAGGCGAAACAGAATGTGGTGGCGGCGGAATGAACGATACCATAACGTAACCGTTAGGCAGCACGATCGTTTTGGTGGTGGATCGGTTATGGTGTAGGGACGCATAACCACGGCAGGCGGAACAGCATTACATGCCATCCAAGAGCGTGTCACAGGGCAGTACTACCGCGACAACATGTTGGCAGTTCATGTGGTGCTATTTGCGCGACGTCACGGCCGTCGATTCATTTTCCAAGATGACAATGCAAGAACACACAGGACTCGCGTCGTTATAGACTTCCTCCCGGAGCAGAACATCACTACACTGCCTTGGCCAGCACTAATCCAGACCTTTCACCAATCGAACACGTCTGGGATATGCTTGACAGGTGCCTACGACAACGCCAACAGCCCCTACCAATGTCCTGGAACTCGCCGCTGCACTGCAGGAAGAATTGAATAACATCAGTCAAGCTGATATTGGACATTTGCTGAGGAGTACGCCACGTCGGATCCGCGCTCGTCTCGCTAACCGAGGAGGCTTTACAAGGTATTGAGGTCTTGGACTGACTGTGGTAAATTCTCTGACTGACCATACTTTTGACGAAAATATAAATATATTTCTTCATATATCTCACTTTTATCAAATATCCCCTACCTTTTTTATATACGACTCAAAGTTTTCTAAACACCAAATATTTGACACATCATTGTGAAATTTGCTTGTGACATATTTGCGATATTTTTGGTGGATATGCTTGAGGAATGTATTGAGATGGTCCCCAGTGTTTACATTAGCTCTCTTGACGGGCAGACTTTTCGTGGCAGTCATGGAAAGCATGTACCCCTTGATTTTCGTGATGTTTTCGTGTACTGTCTACATGTACATGACATGTGTAGGGTATTCAGTCTTCATTTCAACACAAACCCTTGTGATTTAAAGATTGAATATGGCAAATGGAAGAAGACAACACAAGGAATATCAACCTATTTAAACAACTGCTATCCGAGACTGACTTCAGCCATGTGTGCCAAGAGACCAGTGCAAATGAAGCGTATGAGAAATTTATAACAATCCTAAAAACAACGTTTGACCAAGCCTTCCCGTTGAGAATAATAAAGACCTCGAAAAAATACATCAAACGAGAATCATGGATGACTTCCGGCCTCTTACAATCCTCCCTGAACAAACATAAACTTCTGGAAAGAAAGTACAGATCCCCGACTAACCACAATATTACGCGATACAAAACCTATTGCCAAATTTTTAATCAGCTTAAACGTAAACAAAAAAAGAATTATTATAGTCAATTACTATTAGAAAATCAGGATAACATTAAGAAAACATGGGAAATTCTCCGTAAAGCAATAAATAAGTCAAACCTTCCTCCTTCCCTACCATCATCATTTATTGAAGATAACGTGGAGTTTAGTGACCCCATCCACATTGCTGAGAAATTCAACAGTTACTTCACCAATATTGGAAATCGAGTAATCAACAATATGGCAAGCTCCACTCATCGATTCTCTGATTACCTAAAAAACATTTTTCATATCACCTACAAGCATCGATGAAGTCGTATCCTCCATAAAAAGCCTTTCCACAAAAACTTCGGCTGGCCAGGACAATATTTCTCCTAAACCACTTGAAGAAATTATACACGAAATAGTCGTTCCTTTAACCCATATTATAAATACGTCATTTTCAACTGGAAATGTCCCATCCAAAATGAAAATCCCAAAAGTAATACCAATTTTTAAATCTGGCGACAAACAGTCATTTGACAACTACCGTCCAATAAGTATTCTTCCCTCGTTTTCAAAAATCCTAGAGAAATTAATGCATAAAAGGCTAACAAATTTCTTAGATGACAACAACGTTATTTATAACTACCAGTTCGGATTCAGAAAGGGACATTCAACATTTCACCCAGTAATGCGTCTTATCAACCACGTTGCCATAATGAATAACAAAGCATCTAAAGACTGCACGCTATCCATGTTTTTATATTTTTCTAAAGCCTTTGATACCATTGACCACAATATTCTCGTTAGGAAACTCCAACATTACGGCATTAGAGGTATAGCTAATTCTTGGTTTCAGAACTACCTCTCTGGGAGGTTCCAATATGTGCGATTGACGAGTGAATCCTCTGACCTCCTAAATATTACTACATGGGTGCCGCAGGGTTCTGTACTTGACCCTCTTTTATTATGTCGCCGCCCCACGAAGTGGGGAGCGACATATAGGGATTACTTTTGTCTTGCGTTGTCTGCGTCGTCGTCCGCGTCACAATTTCTCTTATCCGCCACTCCTCTTTAACCTATGAATGGATTTTGATGAAACTTTCAGTGATTCTTTATCACATAATGACATTGTGCACCTCCTATTTTATTTTTTGATCCGCTGTATTTTTTCCAGAATTATGCCTCTTTTCCACTTAGAATTCTGTCTGAAATATCAAAATATAGTGCAGGCGACACACGTCTTCCATGGAAGACTCACATCTAAGTTTGTACTATTTATTAATGATATTTGTGAGTCTACTGACATGAGCATCCTATCATTCGCGGATGACACAACAGCTTATAAGTCTAGGAACGACCTCAATCTCCTGATGGAGATGGCCAACAATGAATTATCGAAAATCAACAATTGGTGTTTAGCAAATAAGTTATCGTTAAATGCTAAAAAAAAACAAAAGTTATACTTCTTCACCCTCAAAACGACAACTATAAATACAACAACGCACAGCCCAAAATTCCCTTGAACAACTCAGACATAATATTTGCAGGTAATAATAGTCATGACAAATTCATAAAATTTCTGGGAATTAACCTGGACGAGAATCTTAAATTTAATCAGCATGTATCTGCTCTCTGTACAAAGCTATCCAGGGCAATTTATATTCTGAGAAGAGACAAAAATGTTCTGCCGCTCGAGACATTATGTTCACTTTATTTCACCCTAATTCAAAGCCATTTAATTTACAGGATTCAAATATGGGGTAACACACCAGCAAGCAAATAAATTCTGAAGTTGCAGAAAAAGGCTGTTCGTATCATAGCGAACAAAAAGTACAACTCACATAAGTAGGTATAAAAGGAGAGTTCAGAATCACTTGTACATGTACGTGTACAAAATACGCACACGATGCGTTCACCAACGTGGAATTCAGTGTTAAATCACACGCTTGTTCACAAAAACTGTACAGTGATCTTGAATCCCTCATGTACAGTCAGTGACTCCTAGATCGCGCTTTTAGCGTTCAAATACTCGTGGTGAACGCATCGTGTGCGTGTGTTGTACATCTTCAGTTGTATCGTGTACGTGATTTTTGGTCTACGTTCGCATCGCAGATCAGACCCACCGATCCATCGTCGGCGAACGCGAGCGAAAGCATAAGATTCTGGCTCATCATCAAAAAACAGTTTTTGCAATTCTAAATCAGTGATTCTGAACTCTCAATTGCTTTGGTACAGATGATTTAGAACTCTCCCTTGTTTTTGAGGCGGTGGTGGGTTTTTTTGTTCAAACAGAGTCGATTGTGAATATATAGCCTGTATTATAGACATTGATGTTTTCTGTTGATGGGATGGATAAAAATTGAGTTTTGGTTTTTTTTTGAGAATTCCTCCACTATGAGAAAATTCTCAAAAAAAACCCACTCAGCTGATCGAGCGATCGATAATATCGTAATAAAAACTCGATCTGAACGAAGAGTGTCTGTGTGTTTGGAAATTTGCAAACCCAGTCACGTCTTTCCTGAAGTAAGCAACGAACACACGTTATCGTAATTGAGGTGTTTTGTTCAAACAGAGTCGATTGTGAATATATAGCCTGTATTATAGACATTGATGTTTTCTGTTGATGGGATGGATAAAAATTGAGTTTTGGAGTTTTTTTTTTAGAATTCCTCCACTATGAGAAATGAGGTTGACTGTTAAGCGTTCCTTGAATAAAGTCAAGAAACACTTATCGGAATGTTTAAAACGCATTTTTCGCTCAGTTAGGTTTCGAGTGGTAAAATTTTTAATATATTCACGATAGCAATTGGAGAGAGATTTGTTAAAATCAGTTTTCCATTGTGTGTTGAAACTGTCTAACAGTCATCAAAAAAAGGATTTTCTCTTAATTCGACACTCGATGAATTGATGTGTGAATGAATGATGATCTTTTGACAAAAATTTAAATATTACTGTCAAAATGCATTACATCAGAAACTGGTTTGTCATGTACTGTTTAAAACATATTTTTTTTTTAACTTCAATTAACACAGCGAGTTTGAGATGTGAATATTTTTTCAGATATTATATTAAGACGGAAAGAGATTTTAATACTTAAAACATAAAATATAAAAAAATATAATTAAACATTTAATTTTGAAAAATAAATAAAAACAATTAAAACGAAAGATGACGTTTTGGAGGATGGATCCTAGATGCCGAGATCGAATTTTAGATGAGTATTTACGTTCTAAGAAGGCGATTCAGGCTGCTGATAGGCGCAGACGTCTCGGTGAGATGGAACTTACACGCGAAGCCACAAAAATATTTAAACCCATGACGGAGGGTCAAGAGCGAAGCAGGAAGGAGATAGTCGAAGAATTGAGACCCATAAAGGAGAGTTCTTTGAGAATGGGTTCGTTGCCTTCTAGTTTTGGAAATCGGTATTCCGTTCAATCTACACCGGATTACGTTACCACAAGAATCGAAACCGACGTGAGTGAGAGCAATGATACGGCTTCGACTATCACCACTGATAGCATCGCATCGTCCGATGATGATGGTGGCGGTAAGAGAGATCTGTTGTATGGAATTCGCGAGGATTCGAGCGGTAGGAAATTCGTGGGCGACACTGAAGTGGAAATGGATGATGATGAATTGATCGTGGGTTCGAATAAATATAAAGTAACCGATGGTCTGCAGAGATTGCTCCTTTTCGACAAGCCTGGAGATTACACGGATCAGGATTTCGACAATTACGGAGACATTCTAGTTCAAACTCACGCCATGAATAGAAATAACGATGCCAGAGAGACGAGACCCAAAGCCAACAGAGGTTACAAGTGGACGAAAATAGTGAAGCCCATATGGAATGCGAACAAGAAGTTCGTCGAATCGATGACTGGCAAAGGGGTGAAAACCACTTTTCTTCCGAGCGATCCCGACGCTCTGTCTCAGAGATTGAGTTTGTTGATGGGGAGCAGATGGGCTGGTAACACAGGATTAGATAATCAGATAGTTGCCATATCTGACGAATTGTTGAGACAGAAGGTTTTGAATAAAAACCAGTATAAAAGGCTGATGAACGAATTGAAGGATTGATGTGAATATAATAATAAGTAGAGAGAGAGAAACAAACAAACAAACAAAACAAACAAACAAAAATAAAACAGTAAATTCTTACACTAGAATAATAAAAGTATTTAAAAACGACAAAACGATTTACCAGTGAAAAAAAAACACAAAATATATCATAAAAAAATAAAATATGTTGGTGATAAAGAACAGGGGATACGTCAGGACTTACGTTCAAGGCGGTTCTGGCATCGTCGATTCTATAATGCGAGCGTTCACGAGCAATGCGGGTAGAAAACTCGCATCGACCGCGTTTGAGGTCGGTAAGAAGACGGCTTTGGATGCTGGTAAGAAAGCCGCTTCCGAAGCCAGTGGTAGGATAGCTTCTGTGGCTGGCAAGAGGGCAGCCGACGCGTTGATCGACAAGTTGATCAGTCTGCCGGCGAAGCGAGCTGCGTTAGAGCGAACGTCGAAAAGTTGGAAAGATTTTAGAGATGCCGTGGTGCCCATACAAGATTTAGCCAAAATGACGAGTGGATCCGGATTGAAGAGAACTCACGACGGTGAGATATAAACAAATAATAATAATAACAACATTAAAAACAGAGTTTGAAAAACATAAAAAAAATTTGTGTTTGAAAAGAATCTAAAATAACAGACAAAAAAAAATAAAAACAAAAGATGAACATTAAAGATATGTCTTGGAACGACGCCGCGACCAAGAGGTCGAATAACGAGTACTTTCCCAAGAGCATAAGAGGTTTGATAGTGGGAAAATCGAATTGTGGAAAGACCAATCTGTTGATGAATCTGTTGTCCCGACCCGACTGGTTGGATTACGACAGATTGTTCGTGTTTGGCAAGAGCTTGTTTCAACCCGAATACAGATTGCTTCGACAAGTGCGGAGCTCCGCTCTCGACCATTTTGGACGGCGCGCGACGGAGCTGACGAAGAGAAATGCATCTTCGAACGTCGAGTGTCAATTTTATGAGAACGCTAGCGACGTTCCGGATCCTAGGGAACTGAAATCGGAAGATAAGAATCTCATGATTTTCAACAATCTGCTTTTGGAGAGACAGAACCGATGCGAATCGTATTACGTTAGGGGTCGACACAGCAACATGGACTGTTTCTACCTGTCGCAGAATTATTTTCGATTGCCCAGACAGACGATAAGGGAGAACGCTAATTTTCTGTGTCTCTTTCGCCAAGATCTCAAGAATCTCAATCACATCTACGGCGATCACGTCGCAAACGACATGAGTGCTGTCGAATTCAGGAGATTCTGCAAGAGGGTTTGGGATGGTGGACTTTACAATTTCGTCGTGATCGATTTGACGAGCGAATTTAATCGCGGAAAATATCGGTGCAGATTCGACAAGTTTTATGTTCCTGATGGTGATGATAATAATAAGATAGAGCATGAAAATAAAACATTAGAAAAATAAATAAATCTTCAAATAATTAGTTTTGAATAAAAAAAAATAAAATTAAGATATAATGTTCGAACATGGAAAATTGTTAGAACGGATAGCCGAGAATACGGCTGCGAAACAATCCATTCAAATTGTGGTGAGTGGCGATTCGACTCGATTCGCTACAAAATTCGAACCTTCCATCGAATTGAACAGAGAGAAAAGTTACGAGATGGCGTTGGTGAATCTGGAGACTTATTATTCCTTTCCCAACGTCACCAAAAAGAATAACTCGTTCAAGTATTCCGACGGAGTGGATTGGTTGGAGATTGGAATTCCCAAAGGGAGTTACGACATAGACGATTTGAACCATTACATTCAGACGCGAATGTAGACGGATGGAAAGGGAAGCAACAAGATCAGACTCACTCCCAATCCTAATACCTTACAGACGATGTTGGATTTGGAAGATAATTTTCGTGTGGATTTCAACACAGACGATTCTATAGGCAAGATGTTGGGATTCGATCGAAAGATGCATCGAGGCCACGCGGCATCTGAAAATACAGTCGACATTCTCGCTGTCAATAGCATTCTGGTGAAAGTGGACGTGATTGCCGGAAGCTACGTGAATGGTAGCGCTCAGCCGACAATCTATTCCTTCTTTCCAAATGTGTCGCCGGGTTATAAGATCGTGGAGCGACCTCAAAATTTAGTTTATCTACCAGTGATTTTAGAGACGTATAGTCTCAAAACCACGTTGACGGATCAAAATGGTGAACTGTTAGATCTTCGCTGAGAGAGAGTGACGATACGATTTCACATAAGAGAAATTTAAAAGCAAAAAAAAAAAATATATTATATATATATAGATAAAAAAAATAAAATAAACGGTAATATTAATTTTTTACAAAATTATTTTAATATAATTATTAAACAAGAAATAATTGAAGTAAATATATTTTAAAAAAAACAAACAGAATTATGACACAATACGTGGTTAAAAATGTGAACATATCCGCAGGACAGAGAAAGAAACTTAAGAGAGCGTTAACAACTCGAGGCGAGGTGGTGAGATTCAAATTCACTCACGGAGATCTGACGAGAGGTGGACAGGATTCGATCGCCTGGACCAGAAGTCAAATCAAAAGGATGGAGAAAGCGATTCGCGATGGAAGAGGGTTGGTGGTGAGATTGAGTCCCGCTCAATTGAGATACAATTTGAGAATGAAAGGCGGTTTCCTACCGCTATTGGCAGGAATTGCAGCAAAAGCATTACCCTTCGCCGCAAAGGTGCTACCCTTTCTCGGAAAGACTCTTGGCGTGGGAGCTCTCACAGGACTTGCTAGTTCAGGAGTTGAGAAATTAATGGGTGGCAATGGACTGTTTTTGAAGAAGGGAGGAGCCGTGTGTCGCGTTCACGTAGACGACAGCGGTAAAGGATTGTATCTAGAACCCGTTAGAGGTGGCAACTCTCTGAGAGGAAACGGTCTCTTTCTGAAGAGTGGACGGAATGTCAAGCGATACGGCAAGGGTTTGTTGCTCGGTGACAATTTGCCATTTAAGAACATACCGATTTTGAATATGTTATTATAAATATAAAATTATATAAAATATATAAAATCATAGAAAGTATAAAATAATATATATTTAAAATGGGTGAAGAGGTGGAGAAACAAATTTATCACCTGGATGAAAAGGTGGAGAAACAATTTGACGATAATGACGAACATCACGAGCCAGAGAGCGAAGAAATAAAAAAAATGGTTAGACGCTAATGATGGATATCTAAGGAAAGAGATAGATAAAGTGCGGGATATACGGTTGGGAATGAGACGATGCTTTCCACGGTCACCACTACCTTCTGAAGCGAGTGTTACCAAGAGATGCACAACATTCGTTCATAATTATGATTCGGATAAACAAAAATGTTACCATGAACGTATCACATCACAGAGAAAAAGAAAAAAAGAAAAAGAAGAATCGACGCAAAAATTTGAGAGAAAAGGAAACGTTATTATAATATATCATGATGATAGTGAAGAAGAAGGAAAACAAAAAAAAAAAAAAAAAGTAAATGAGATCTCATTTACTTTTTTCATTTTTTCTTCGCTAAAAATCAATCGCTCTATTGTTTATATTTCCAAGTCTATTATTAGCATGTTGACGCTCGTGTCTACTCCTTTTTCGAAAACGTGTTGAATGTTTATCTTTACTCTTTTGAGTTTTTTTACATCGGTCAACTTGCTCTCACCACCCAATTTTTTCACGAGTTCGAATGAGATGTTTGGAAATATGTAATTTCCATAGGGCAACGACAAATCGTCCTTGTCGAATTCTCTATCTTCGGCGATGACGATGTTCTGCAGATCGCTTTGGTACTCGTAAATCAAATCGAGCGCGGCTTCATTCAATTTCCGTGGCCGAGTGGTTCGACACGAGCAATTATCCCGTCGATCGCTCGTCCAACATTCAATCGAACGACAACAAGAAGGTGTTGGGTAATTTTAAGGACGAGAGCGGCGGTAAACAGATCGTCGAATTCGTGGGCTTGAGACCCAAACTCTATGCTTATCGTCTAGAAGATGATGAAGAGATCAAGAAGTGCAAAGGAGTTAAAGCGTGCATGGTGAAGAAAAACATCTCTTTCCAAGAGTATAAAGATTGTCTGTTAGGAAGTGGTTCGGTGTATAAGACTATGAAATCGATTCAAAGCGAAAATCACGACCTGTATACCGAAATAGTCAACAAGATTTCGCTGACGGCCGACGACAACAAGAGATTCGTGTTAGACGATAAAATAAGCACTTTGGCACTCGGACATTGGACTGTGGATCTAATTAGAGATGATATGAATGTGGATGATTGGATTCCAGATATGATTGTAGATGATAAGATTCCAGATACGATTGTGGATGATAGGATTCCAGAAAATGAAGAGGGGATTAGATGAACATAAAATTATGGAAATCGATAGTGACATCGAGAAAGTTAGTAGGATTCCAGAAAATCAAGAAGAATTAGATGAATCCAAGAATATAGAAGTCAAGGAATTTGACAGATTCAAGATTGTGGAAGTCGATAGAGTTAGTTTAAAAAGAAAAAGAAAAAAAAATAGAAAAAAATAACGTCACTTTTTAGTGAATTATAATAAAATAAATAAAAAACAATATATACTTATTTATGAATAAGAAAATAAAGATATCCGTAGAAGGTGTCGTCTTACCCAACGAACCCCTATCCAACATCGATCTGTTGAATGCGGCAAAAGATTTGAAAATCGAAGATTTTCTAGGAGTGTTTTCCAGAGATGCCACGCCGAAGAGAAGACCTCGAAAATCGGAATGCGGAATTTTAAATCTAGACGATTCATCGGGTGAAGGCACTCACTGGGTGGCGTGGTTCAAGAACGGGAAGAAGAAGAAGAATTATTATGTCGACAGCTACGGAATCTCTCCGCCGAAAGAAATAAAGAACTATTTCAACAAATCGATGATTCTTTACAACACGGATCAAGTGCAATCGCCAGATCAAGTGTTTTGTGGTCACCTGTGTCTCTACGTTCTCAAGAGATGGTCTGAAGGAGATGAATTTCAAGACATTCTCAATGACTTACATTAGAGAGATATTTTTTTTATAGTATATATATAAAGATAAAAAATTATTTTAAAAAATTTTTAATCGAATAAAAAACTAAAAATAAAATAACATAGTTCATTTTTTAATAAACTGCGTTTTGAACACATTTTTTTTCTAAACAACAACAAAAAAAAAAATCCCACAACAACATGACAGTCGATAAATTTGGTAGAAGTGACGACGAAAAAGTCAACCCAAGAAAGAAGAGGAAGACGTTCGAAGTCGACGATGATTACGACGTTGCCAACTTGGACGAGCGTTACATTCGGAGATACGAACCTCGAGAAGAACCTCTGAACATGAACGATAAGAAACTCTACAATCTTCCCGAGCCGATAGATCTCGCAGATGCCGCGACTTTTAAAAAATACGTCGACAGGGGGAACTCCAATTTCGAACGAATCCTGCTTGATAATTACGTGGATAAAACCATGACCGACGATCTCGATCTGAAATCCAAACGTTTGGTGAATGTGGCGAATCCCATAGATCCCACCGATGCCGCCACCAAGAGATACGCGGACGACTCTCAAGCGAGATTCAGCGAACACCTGAGAAATAGATACGTTCAGAAAACGATGCACTCGGAATTGAACGCCAATTCTTACAAGATAATGAACGTGGCCGCTCCCACGAATCCCAAGGACGTGGCGACCAAACACTACATAGATCTGGAACAGAGAAAGTCTGACGAACGTGAAATGAAATCGGATCTGAATGCGGGATGCCACAAGATATTGAATCTGTCAAAGATTGACAACACAGACGCGGACTCAACCGCGGTCAACAAGGGCTACGTGGATTCTTCCGTGTTACAATTGCAAGAATACCTAGAATCGCAAGTGGATGATCTCTACCTGAACAAAGAATCTGGCGGAACCATGGAGGGTGGCATCAACATGAACGGTCACAATTTATTCGGTCTCGATCACGATCCCAAATTCGATTCCAGCGTGGTAAGCAGGAAGTGCGTGGACGACAACTTGGTCTGGAGAAAGGGCAACATCATGGAAGGTTAACTAGACATGGGCGGACACGCGCTCACGAATCTACCGGAACCCGTGAACATGACGGATGCCTGCACCCTGATTTCGGTGGTGGAGAAAGTCAAATATGCTAGACAATTGATCACCGTGTGGGCCGAAGAGTCCGACACCTTAGAGGTGGGAAAAGCCGAGTGGTCTTTTGGAAATGGAGGTAGCGGATCGAAACACTGCCAGGTGGTTTATCCCATGCCGCTGGGAGGTGAAATCCTTCGAATGAGTCTGGCTTCCTCGGATTTGAATAACAGAGCGGTCGTCAATCTCATGGTGAATGGTGTGGAGAGCGATAAGAGATACAGCGTCGAAAAGACCGCGAATCAACATGCGAATGTCAGCACGTTCGGCACGCCTCTCAAAGTGAACGCCGGAGACAGGATTAATTTTGTCACGAAAACCAATAATCCCGAAGCCGCCACTTCCGTGGTGAGTCTACTGATCGAACAGGATCCTTTGAACAAACAGTGAACGCATGGAAAAATAATGAATTAAAAAAAAAAAAATAAAAAAAATAATGAGTAATGTGTGATTATTAAAACACAAAACAAAAAAAAAAGTAATGAGATATAGAGAGATGTTCAATCTCTCTAGATCACATTACTTTATTTATTTTTTTTTTTTGTTTTGTTTTTAATAATCACACATTACTTTTTAATTTTTTTTTTAATTTTTTTTCACACACTCGTCTCTCATCGAATGATCGACATCTTATTTCCATCCGATCCGAATTGTAATTCTCTGTCCGACAGGACCAGGGCAAAGGCTTCGGTTTTTCTCGGCACGTTCCTATCGAATTGCATCTTGATGTGAATGTCTAACACGCTACTCCTGAGTCGTTCACTCTGTTTACTGACGTCGAACACGAACATGGGATACATCGACTTGTATTCACCGGGAGATATGTTGGGATTGCTCATCAATTCGTCTAGACCGTGATACTTCTTTCTAAAATTGGCGGCGTCGCCGTACAGTCTGGAGAAATCGTTCTTGTCGAACGATGCATTGTAATCGATTGCTGGATATCTCGTGGCGTTCAGAAACACTTGCATGTTTCTCAAATGGCAGTGATCGAACAGCGATGCATTCTTTTCCTGAGACCCGTCCCTATCAGTCTGAAACGCGACCAACATGAAACGCGGTCTCTTGGAAGCGGATTTTACCATCAATCGCCAATCGAAGTGATTCGTGGAGGGAGGAATGCTAGCCGTGTCGCACTGTCTCATTCTAAATCCCACGGGTAATTTACTCTTGGATTCTATGATCTTGTCTTGATGACGTAGTCGAATATCGTGGCGGCGCAGGCGCTACCAGGGCCGACGGTGTCTTTAACCCACAACTGATTAAGTCCTCTGGATTTCAAAAAATCACCAGGATACGTCAAGAGTCCGAACATCGTGGTGGCCTAACCGGGATGAAAAACAGATTCTATCTCTTGTCCAGATAGCATGTATTTTATGTTACTGAATAGATGCATGATGCCATTATTGGCTAGAGTGACCGTGTCATCGTTGGCGTAGTCACTCCCATCTTCCTTGGTGAGACGTCCCTGCACCACTATGTAACTCTCGCTAGAATGTACGAATAGATCTTGAGTTTCGACGTTGATTCTTATCTCTCCCGCATTGTTCAAACTCGTTCCGGTTACCGGTTCATATTCGTGAACCTCATATTCTTGAATACTTTCATCTTTCACTATGCTTTGTGCTATATCTAGTATATTTGTCATTTTAAAGGATTTTTAGTTTTTTTTTTGTTTATTAATTCACTTGCTTTTCTTTATCTAAAAAAATAGTTTTTAATTATTTTTTATTATTATTTATTTTTTTTCTCTCTTATATATATATATGTGTGTAAACAAGAAAATGTCAAAGAGAGTAAATAAAAAAAATTTTTTCGCGTTCTTCATCAAAACTTTGTCTTCTGCAATTGTTGTTCGTAAATCTTTCCGATGATCTCTTCTCCATCCAAAGCTTCGATTTCGTAAGTCACCGGATCGGTGTGAAATATTTTAATGATCACAAAGATTTCCGAGGTCCATCGAGGAGTATAACCCTTTTCGAAGTGCTTCTTATAAGCGTAGATTCTCACTCGATCGCCGACCACAATTTTCGGCGTTCTAGACTTCTTCTTCCCGATCTTAGATCTCTCAGGATATAGATTCGCGTAGACCCGTTTTTCGTTTCGAGGATCACTAGCTTCCGCGGGAGTCATCTTGATCGATCTGTGTTGTGTGACGTTGTAATCTTTCACCAGACCGTTCAGAGCGTATATGTATTTCTTGGTCGAATTCGCCATGAAGTATCTGTGCATCTTCTCCTTCATCGTTCGATTCCAACGTTCCACCACGCTGGCTTTCTCTTCATTTTCGATCGAGTAGAGGTCTACCAATCGACGAACGTCCTTGTTGTAGAATTCCTTTCCCTTGTCCACCCACAATTTACTCGGTTTTCGAGAAGACGATTCAAACACGCTCTTCAGAGCCTCAGCGACGCAAGGTCCTGATTTATTCTTCAAAGCTCTGATCCAACCATATTTGGAAAACACGTCGATGACCGTCAATAGATATTTGACGCCCTCGTTCCACCTCGAAAACGATCTCATGTCGACCAAGTCGGCAGACCAAATGTTGTCCAGACCCTTCACGAACACCCTTCTCTTTCGAAATTTACGCACTATGGGTTTGTGTAACTCCTCGGCCAATTCGCTCGTCAATAATCATTTCTTCTTCTTCTCTTTTTCAGATGCGCTTTTTTTTTTTTGAACGCCCCATCCGAATCGACGTTTCGCACCGATCAGATTGCCGACCAGCGAACGTTCCATCTTCTCTCTCCTGGTCGGATTCGATATGCCTCTCAATCTCCCCAACATGTTTTTGTCAGTGACGTTGTTGCGAGTCTTGGTGTCGGGATGTCCGGCGTAGCACAGATTGTGATCGTACGTGGCCACGTCCACCCTATTCACGGGTTTGCTCCAAGATTTGGGAGTCAGATCGGCGTTGAGTCTCTTGTTCAATTTCGTTCCTGGTCCCGTGAAACTGTGACCGGGCAGATGCATTTCGAAAGGTAGATTGTTGATCATTTTATTCACGATGCCTTTGCCTTTGCTCGCGTTCTTTTGTTTGACAAATCTAGTCTTGATAGAACCACACACGTCGCAAATTCCACGAAGCATCCGTCTGTCATTTTTAGTTCACACTTCTCTAGAATTACTTGTCTCGGTAACTCTCTTACACTTTACGCAATACATTTTTTAAGAGTTAATTTAAATTAATTTCGTTTTTTTTTATTTTATATATGAATTTAATATTTTTTTTTTTTTAAATTCTGTTCTTATTATATATATATATATATTTTTTTTTTTTCAATCGCTGCCCTTGAGTTCTATCATCTTACTGAATTCCTCCCTGGCCTCTTTCCTAACCTTTTCCACGAGAGAATCCTTCAACTCTTCCTTGATGATCTGATGAGTCTTGATTCTCACGGCTTCTTTCATGGCATCGTATTTCGTTTTCTCGCTCAATATCGCGAAGTATTCTCCGTCCGATATCCTACCATCTTTCAACACCATAGAGATCATTTCAGATATTGTGTCGATCTTTGAGTCGGCCAAGACGCGAATCTTGTCGTATTTCCTCGCCTTCAGATATAATTTCCTACTCAAAAAGTTTCCGAGCGTGCTGAACAATCCAGCGGCGAGAGCCACTCCTTCCACAGTCAGCACGATCGGAATGCCGACCGTGGTTGACAACAATCCGATGCCGGCCGCGTGTAAACCCATGGAAATCATGACGAGTGTCGTGTCGATCCCGTTGACGAATTTCATGAAACGCGAATACTTCTTCTTGAGGGAACGACGAGAATCTCTCTCTCGAGTCAGATACGATTGGATTCTACTGATTTGATCGATGCGATACCTCTCTCCTCTTTCTCTTTCTTCTAGCGACGGCGCCGTCGGCAAAACGCCGTTCGGCTTCTCGTCCTCGTCGTCCACTAACGTCGGATACAATTTATTTCTGGTTCTCATTTTTTTTTTGTGTTTTTTCTTTCTAATATTAGATAAAAAAATTTATGTGTGTATTTATTTTTTTTTTATTTTCTACTCTCCCTTATTTTTATATCAACGAAAAACAAAACTTAGACGTATGCTTCGTTCAGCAATAATTTCTTGATGCATCCCTTGTCTTCTAAAGTCAAACTTCTACGCGCCAATTTCAGTTCTTCCGAATCTGTGGGCCTGTCTCGATTCTTACAGTAGACTAATCTCTTCCAAAACGTGATCACATCGTGGAATTTAACGCGTTCGAACGCCGGTTCGAAATACATGACGACCATATCTTCCCTTTCCATCGTCAGACACGAATGATCCTCGTGATCGAAGTCTAGATGATCCCGACATCCGACGCATCGTTCTAACAAGATGGGACGTAGTTGTTCGTTCACGCAGATTGCGTATGCTCTCATCAGCATGTTTAAAAGAAACCTCGCTCTATTCATCTGAGAATCGCTCATGATTTACGTATTTTTTTTTTTATTATCTATTCGATTTGATATATTTAATTTTCTAAATAACTATTTATTTATATTTTTTCTCCCCTATATTTATATCAATCAAAAACCCACCGCCTCAAAAACAAGGGAGAGTTCTAAATCATCTGTACCAAAGCAATTGAGAGTTCAGAATCACTGATTTAGAATTGCAAAAACTGTTTTTTGATGATGAGCCAGAATCTTATGCTTTCGCTCGCGTTCGCCGACGATGGATCGGTGGGTCTGATCTGCGATGCGAACGTAGACCAAAAATCACGTAGACGATACAACTGAAGATGTACAACACACGCACACGATGCGTTCACCACGAGTATTTGAACGCTAAAAGCGTGATCTAGGAGTCACTGACTGTACATGGGGGATTCAAAATCACTGTACAGTTTTTGTGAACAAGCGTGTGATTTAACACTGAATTCCACGTTGGTGAACGCATCGTGTGCGTAGTGTAAGAAAAAGTGGAATTGTACAATAAGGGACACACACACGGTGTGTGCACAGTGGCCTATATCTGTGTATGTATATTATATATATATGTAGGTATGGGTCTGTGTGTACATATCGAGTGTGTGTTTGCCCGCTTCAGTATTGAATGTGCTAAAATACTCTGAGGTGGCCTTAAATTGTTACATTGATCATTAACTGATAGCGTTATGGATCAGTGGTTCTTACTTCATTGACCACTATTGTGAGAGACATGTAGTTTCTCGTGCTCGGCGGTGTTGACTTCGCACGAAATAATTGCGTCTGCAATATTATATTATTCTGAATCGGAGTCTAGTGGATCAGAACCGTGTGGAGCTTCCTATAGGTGAGTCGAATATTTATTTCTCCGTAGTTGTACCCTGCCGGGGCCGGTCATATTTTATGTAATTTACCGATCCTCGCCGTAAGCCGAAATATGTTATAAAAGGCTATATTAAATTGGTTCTAGGATTATTCACGATTGATCCAGGGCATCTTATTGCTGTTGCGATAGGATGCTATGGCCTAATCGTGATCTTTCGGCTTGGGGCGAGTTTCGGTGGCCCGATGGATTGTACCCCCCCCCCCCCCTCTCCTTTTATGGCATTAGCTTGAATGTACAGACGTGAATACTGAGATAACGCTACCCTCAGTGAATATTTAGCAATATTTAGGAGGGTAGGTGGGTCACAAATAATGAAGTAACCCTTCTGCTGGGTGACATGTGAAAGTAAATATTTGGTATTGCCGTATCTTGGACTCCCCTTCTTTAGTTAAGGGTAGTAGTCATGTAGTCTGGTGTGCATATTTTAAGGCGGCATAAGTGCCAGATTGTAGGGTTTTTCCCCCTCTTTAGTAGGGGACGTAACTATTTTATGAGGAATTATGATCTCACCTTGAAGGGTGAATGAAATGAGTTGGTCTGTACAACTTGAATGTAAATCTGAATGTACTGCTGAATTGTGGGAGGGTAGAGACGATTTGGGGATTTGTGAATAAATTTGCTAATAATTTAGTGGAATTGGTTTTTTTTTGTATTTTTAATTCCTATTCTGTTTCAGAGTCCTAGTCCTAACATATATCTTAACACAAAACACGGTTTAAGGGTGGATTGGAATCATAGGAAGATGTTTGTTCCTTGGTTGACTGTTGTGGCGAGGTTCTCGGTAAGGGCTCACTTATTGTAAGTGAGTCCGGCCCGAGAACAGCGGCACAGCACGGGTGCCAGGGTAGTCTGGAATAATTTTGTAGAGGTTCTAGGTGATTGATTACGCTAACTAATTTTCGGTTTGAAATTGCGAACTTGTAACTAACCCCTCGACAACAAATCTGTGCTATGGCTAGACCTTGTTTGGCTTTGTGGCGTGGCTCTCGGCCGGAACTCACTTCATGTAAGTGAGTTCGGGGCCGAGAGACTCGACACAAAGTGAGAGCAGGGCGGGGTGGGTCGAGTTTCGCTACAGATTTTTGGCGTCGCCGACAGGATAATTTTTGTATTCGACAAGATAAATTTTTATTTTCAACAGAATATAATTTTAACCGATTAAATTTGGTTTGGCAGAGTAAATTAGAACCAACGTGTTGGATTGAAGGGTTGTGTGATTGAATCCGAGATATTTATATCCTAGTGACCATAATTTGTTAGGAATGTTGTAGGACTAAAATTGGACTCCTTGTTGTGAATTAATGTAATTGTTGGGGGTGTGGTCCTTACATATATATAAAATGGCTAGTGGAATTAGTAAAGAGCTAGGTGATTATATGTATGCCTCGGAGGCCTTGACCGCTGATATGACCTCCAAAGGTGCTAGATCGAAGAAATTACGTAATATTCCTCCTACTCCTGATCCTACCCCTGATGGGAAGTTTAATAAGGTTGATGAAGTTATGTTGAAATGTCAACAGTTGAGTGACGAATTGCAGAATTCTATTGTTGAGTTAGGTGACCAAACGGAGGATTACGCTGCAATCTTTGATACACCTGGGACGGTTTCGACAGGGGCCTCTGTGCGTCGAACTTCTGCAGGGCGTGCGGTTGATATGATGGGATTGCCCAGGGTGGTTCAACCTAAGAAAATTCCTGGGGAGAATCCGAAAGTATCGAGTTTGCCTAGACATCAGCATGGGGCAAGAGTTATACAGTCTGACGATAGGCATGGTGAGCAAGCTTATCCACGTAAACCGATTGTTACGCCCGATACGTTTAATGGAACCACCAGTGTAGCTGATTGGTTATCCCATTTTGAGAAATGTGTTGGGATTAACCAGTGGTCTGAAGACCGGGCTCGTCAATTTTTAGTGGTATCTTTAAGGGGCGCTGCCTTGCAGTTTTATGAAGATTTGGACCCGGAAATCAAATCCAATTCTCATAGAGTTATGCAGAGTTTGCGCGATCGTTTTGATCCATTTAAGGGGACTGCAATATATAGGGCCCAATTAAGGTCTAGACATAGGTCACAGCGAGAGACTTTGCCTGAGTTAGCGGGAAGTATTAGACGCTTGGTGAGAAAGGCGTATCCAGGGGTTCCCCTCGATGTTAGGGATGACTTGAGTAAGGATAGTTTTATTTCCGCGTTGACGGACAATGAAGTTAGGATGCAAGTGTTGAGGGCTAAGCCTGAAACCCTTGATGCGGCAGTGCGTGCTGCTTTAGATGAGGAGTCGTACAAGAAGGTAGAGGTACCTTCTTCAGTTGGTGTAGTTGGGGAATCGGAAATTTCTAGTGAAATTGGTGCATTAACCCAGGCGGTCGAAAGTTTGCAGGAACAATTGAAAGAAATGCAGGTTGAGCAAAATAAATTGCGAGAAGAACTTTTCAGGCAGGATCGTGGTCAGGATAGGGATAGTTTTTATAGAGGTCGTTTGGGCCGAGGTGGTTATGGAAATGGTAGAGGTAGGAATAGAGGTAGAGGTAAAGGTGACTGGTCCCATAGGTCCAATTTAGATAACAATCAGGATTTAAACGGGTAAAGACTGAGGTAGGGGTCGAACCTCAGTCTGTGATAGAAAGGACCCTCCCATCAGAGAGTATCGGTCATAGTTATCTGACTCTTAAGGTCTTGAATGAAAATGTTAAGTTCCTACTGGATACTGGTTCAGCGGTAAGCTTAATCAGTACCAGAGTGTTGCATGAAACTTTAGGTATTGAGCAGTCTCGAGTTAGAGAGGCTCCTCGTAGTGTTTTGGGGGCGAATGGGCAGCCCCTTGATTTAAAGGGGTTGGTGGATTTGCCTGTAACTGTTGGTAAGTATCAATATGTTCAAACATTTTACGTGGTTAATCTGTCCTTTGATGCAATTCTGGGAATTGACTTTATGAATAAAACTAATTCAGTGATTTCTTTGCCGGACAAAACTGTTATGATCCAAGGGGTTAAATTTTCCCTTGAGTTTTTGAAAGAAAATGATAAAATTCACGTATTATTGATTGAGGGATTGACAGTACCTCCCTTTTCTGAAGTTATAGTGCAGGGCCGAGTTGACGGTCCACCGGTTGGACAGAGTCTGTGTGAACCCGACCCAGGGTTCATGAAAGGTCATCACGGATTAATGTTGGGACGAAGTGTTGTTGATGTTAGTCAGCCGGAAGTTCCTGTTAGGCTGATAAATGTTTCTCAGACCCCTCAAAAGTTAAAAGGTGGTGAGTCTGTGGCTGTTCTTGAGAATGTTGACATTTTAGGTGAACAAATTAAGGAGGCTTCCCCTTCGGATGATGGGAAGTTCTCTTTGTTACAAACCTGTGACAGAGCGGTTTTGACTGGAAATCAAGCGGAACAGGTCAATGATTTTTTAGAGAAGAACCGCGACGTATTTATACAGTTCGAAGGTGATTTGGACCGCACTGATCTCATTCGGCATGATATTTGTACGGGTGACCATCTTCCTATTAAACAGCGGGCATATCGGCTCCCTTTTCACAAAAGGCGCGAGGTTGAGCAGCAGATAGATGTTATGCTTAAGCAAGGGGTAATTCAACCTTCCTCTAGTCCTTGGGCGGCTCCTATAGTTTTAGTTAAAAAGAAAGACAATAGTTTTCGTTTCTGCGTGGACTACCGTAAATTAAATGCCATTACAAAAAAGATGCCTATCCTTTGCCCCGTATAGATGAGAGTTTAGAGGGTATGGCGGGGGCACAGTGGTTTTCCACTCTAGATTTGGCTTCTGGATACTGGCAAATGGAGCTAACTCCTGATGCCCGGGAGAAAACGGCTTTTACTACTGGCGTTGGGCTCTATCAATTCACGGTCCTCCCTTTTGGGCTCTGTGGCGCTCCTGGGTCCTTCGAGAGGCTCATGGAGCTAGTTCTCAAAGGGCTACACTGGAAGACTTGTCTCATATATCTTGATGACGTCATCATATATGCGCGGTCTTTCCAGGAGCATATTGAACGATTACAAGAGGTTTTTACTAGAATAAGGTCTGCAGGATTAAAATTGAAACCTTCTAAGTGTGCGTTGTTTAGACGTCAGGTTTCATATTTAGGTCACATTGTTTCCGCGTCGGGTGTGTCAGCTGACCCGGAGAAAATTGCGCGCGTAAAAGATTGGCCTGTTCCGACTTGCTTGAAAGATCTTCGAAGTTTTATCGGGTTATCCACGTATTATCGAAAATATGTCTCACACTTTTCTACTTTGGCTAGTCCTTTGACCAAATTGACTCGTAAGAATGAAAAATTTGTTTGGGGCGAGGCCCAACAGGAGGCTTTTGAGATATTAAAAGACAAATTGTGTCAAAGTCCAATTTTGGCTTACCCAAATTTTGAGCACGAATTTATTCTTGACACGGATGCGAGTGATTTTGCCTCTGGTTCGGTTTTGTCACAGATTATAGAAGGCAAGGAGCAAGTAATAGCTTATTTCAGTAAAACTCATTCCCAACAAGAGAGAAATTATAGTGTTACTAGGAAGGAGTTACTGGCAGTAATTAAAAGTGTTAAACACTTTAGACATTTCCTCATTGGCAAGCATTTTACGCTGCGAACCGACCATGGGTCCCTGCAGTGGTTGTTTAATTTGAAGGAACCGGTTGTGCAGGTGGCGCGTTGGCTGGAATATCTCAGTGGGTTCGATTTTATGACGGTTCATCGTCGCGGTGAACAACATAAGAACGCAGATGCGCTGAGTAGGATTCCTTCCTGTAACAAACATGATATTAACACTGTTGAGTTTGAGTCTGCAATTCAATTGACTAAGGAAAGTCAGGGGGCTGATCCCCTTATTAAAAAATTTCTCGAAATGAAGAAAACGGGCGAGAAACCTGGACTTGAGAAATTAAAAGGAGAATCCCCGGAGCTTCAGAGGTATGTGAGTCAGTGGGAACAATTTTTAGTGGAAAATGACATTCTTCTTCGAGAGTGGACACAAATAGGGTCCCCCAGCAAATTTTTGTGGGTGGTCCCAAAAGACTTAAGAAGTCAGGTATGTAAGGAGCATCATGACTCTTTAGTGGGTGCACATTTGGGCGTTCATAAGACATATTCTAAAATTCGAGAGCGTTTCTTTTGGATAGGTTTGCGTCGGGATGTAGAACTCTGGGTTCAGTCTTGTCCGAATTGTCAGTGTCGTAAGCCACCGGGCAAGACCAGTCGAGCTCCTATGGTAACAGATAAAGTTTCGGAGCCTATGGAACGAATTGCTTTGGATATTTTGGGGCCATTACCTGAATCCGTTCAGGGTAATATTTACATTTTAGTTATATCAGATTATTTCTCCAAATGGACGGAGGCTTTTGCTATCCCCAATCAAAGGGCAAGTACAGTAGCCGATGTGGTAATTCGAGAGTGGATTAGTCGGTACGGAATGCCGAAATTTATTCATTCAGACCAGGGGTCAAATTTTGAATCTGATTTGTTTCAGGAAGTTTGCCGCTATTTTGAAATTAAAAAGACTCGTACCTCTCCCTATATGCCCCAAAGTGATGGCCAAGTTGAGAGGTTTAATAGAACTTTGGCGGCTATGTTAGCTTGCTTTGTAGAGGATAATCATAGCGACTGGGAATACTATCTTCCATTCGCCATGATGGCCTATAGAAGTGCCAAACATGAGACGACTGGGTTTACTCCCTTTAGTGTCATGTTTGGTAGAGAAATTACTTTACCTACAGAGTTAATCGCTGGTAAGATTCCTGATAGGGATTGGGCTCCCTCTCAATATGTTAGCGATTTGGAAAGTCGTCTAGCCCAAATATTTCAATTGGTCTCGTTGAAATGTGAATCCGAGATTAAGAGAAGAAAGAAAATATATGACAAGCGAGTTTTCGGCAAACCTTTTACCGTTGGGGATAGGGTCTGGCTTTATTTACCTAGAGTAAATAAAGGTCAGACCTCAAAATTTGCAAAATTTTGGGTTGGTCCCTACATCATAAAAAGCAAACTCTCGGACGCAAATTACCTTGTGGTTCGCGTTGGAGGAGGTAAACCCCAGGTTGTACATTTCAACCGGTTGAAGTGTTTTTCACGTAATTTAAATTTGGGTGCCCCCATTGCTTCCACACCTGATAGTCCTATCGAGAGTAATGTTGACCGGCCCTCGGTGGGAGATCCTGAGGGGAGAGAGACGTTCGACGGGGAAGCTCCGACTAGTAGGCGTGGTCGTACCCTCCGGCGACCACGTCGACTAGGTTCTCAAGACTTTGTTTTTTATTAAGTATTTTTTTTCTTTCTCTCTGCCTGACACCACACTTGGTATTTGAGTTAAGTGGCAGTTCTCGGGGGCCTGAATATATATATATTTTGTTGAGCGCAATAAAATGTAAAAATTTGACATTATATTTAGCGCTTATGTATTGGCCTCCGAGGTGGTGCTGCCTTTGAAGTGTATTTAGTGTGGAACCAAATTTTCATGTAGATAATGGATAGATGAGCATTATTGGCTTGTCCATAATACGAGCTTTGTTGCATTATTTTAAATTGCGTCATTTCCCTGGTGTGGGGAGTTGCCGTATTGTATTGGTTCCGAGAAATTGGGGTTTTTTTATTGGCTGTTGGAAATGGCAAATACAAGTGTGGTCGTCAAATTTCTATACCTGTTAAGATTTTTCTTAAACCCGCTGACCGGTTTGTTTTTTTATTTCGGTACGCAGGAGGGTTGGGATGTTAATAATTGGGGGGTTTTCGTGCGCGTGTGTATGGAGGGCGGTGAGAGTTATATGTTAGGGTATGATTCGGAATATAAGAGTTATGGAAGTTAAGGCACCGGTGCCAAGTATAATTGGATTTTTTTTTTTTTTTTTTCGCGAGAGATGTGTCCGTGGTAGAAAATAAATCAATTGACAGGTCAGCTTGGTTGGAGAAATTATCTTTCGGGAAATATTGAAATGGTTGTCCTTTTTAGTTGCTGGGTCCTCATCTTATCTATGTAGAATTATTGTATGAACAAAGATACTGTTCTGTTTGTAAATTTTCTTCTTGTAGCATTATGGCTTTAATAATGGGCCATTCCTTTATAAGAAGACTTGCAGCATGGTCAGGGGAAATACCTGGACGTCTGAGTTCGCTGGAAGCATATGGTGTTCCTGGTGCAACTATCCAACAACTTGAATGGATTTGTGTGGAGAGTGCAGAGACCGTACTTGTGCAGGTTGGCGAAAATGACATTGACTGTGATACTTTTTGTTTTTCACATTTTAAACTTTCTGTCGAAAGACTTTTAGAGAATTTGTTACGCCAAGGCGTTAAAAAAAATTATCATTCTAGGACTGTTTCCTCGTGTGAAGACCAGAGTGTCTGGTATTGTGTACGAACTCCGTAGGGTGGCTGTCACCCAGTTTTACGAAACACTTAGAAGGTCTAATGTATTTTATAAAGCCTTATTTAAGGTGTCACGTTTACATTTTGCACGAGATGGTGTGCATTTGAATAACCTGGGTCAATGTCAATACCTAAAATACCTTGCTTTGGTCTTGGAGGAGCAGTGCTCCGTTGAATAAAGGTTCTACAAATAATCTTACCAATTTCCCGGGGAAATTGTGTGAAAGCTGAATGCTTTAGAATAAATGACATAAAAAGAATTGTATGTGCCTGATAAAGGTCATTACATCCAGAAAGTGAGATGAGTTCCTTGAGAACTTTCAGTTGTAATAGAAAAGATTTAATATTCCTTTGTTTTGGAAAGATAACCTTGAACTAAACTGGGTTCTAGATGGGACCATTATAAATATTGTCATCGTTTTATGCTTGAATGAGCTCAATCTGACGCTTACATCTCCTGTTGCATGACCTCGTCGGCTTCAGGCAGTGCAGACCCTGTACGTGGGTCAGTGCTGGTCGGGGACTCATTTCGGCCTAAAGCTATGACTGATTTCCTAAACGGAACCCCAGTTGGATGGATTTAAGGTGAATTATTTAAATAGTGATTTATTAATTTTTTTAAAACGAAAATACATAGAAATTATGAAGAAAAATTTATGTGTTTTATGAGGAACCAGCGACTACTTTTATTCAGCCAACAACTATTTCAATTCAACTAGCAATTATCTGGCTATTTTTTTTAAATGGCCAGTATGACAAAATCTACTACCTTTGTTTGCGGAGGGGTGTATATATCTTTCCCCTTTTCCTTTTTCCTCTCCTATCTTTTTCAACAGGGACGTTGAATCTCGGGGTGGGGGTGGTGTAAGAAAAAGTGGAATTGTACAATAAGGGACACACACACGGTGTGTGCACAGTGGCCTATATCTGTGTATGTATATTATATATATATGTAGGTATGGGTCTGTGTGTACATATCGAGTGTGTGTTTGCCCGCTTCAGTATTGAATGTGCTAAAATACTCTGAGGTGGCCTTAAATTGTTACATTGATCATTAACTGATAGCGTTATGGATCAGTGGTTCTTACTTCATTGACCACTATTGTGAGAGACATGTAGTTTCTCGTGCTCGGCGGTGTTGACTTCGCACGAAATAATTGCGTCTGCAATATTATATTATTCTGAATCGGAGTCTAGTGGATCAGAACCGTGTGGAGCTTCCTATAGGTGAGTCGAATATTTATTTCTCCGTAGTTGTACCCTGCCGGGGCCGGTCATATTTTATGTAATTTACCGATCCTCGCCGTAAGCCGAAATATGTTATAAAAGGCTATATTAAATTGGTTCTAGGATTATTCACGATTGATCCAGGGCATCTTATTGCTGTTGCGATAGGATGCTATGGCCTAATCGTGATCTTTCGGCTTGGGGCGAGTTTCGGTGGCCCGATGGATTGTACCCCCCCCCCCCCCTCTCCTTTTATGGCATTAGCTTGAATGTACAGACGTGAATACTGAGATAACGCTACCCTCAGTGAATATTTAGCAATATTTAGGAGGGTAGGTGGGTCACAAATAATGAAGTAACCCTTCTGCTGGGTGACATGTGAAAGTAAATATTTGGTATTGCCGTATCTTGGACTCCCCTTCTTTAGTTAAGGGTAGTAGTCATGTAGTCTGGTGTGCATATTTTAAGGCGGCATAAGTGCCAGATTGTAGGGTTTTTCCCCCTCTTTAGTAGGGGACGTAACTATTTTATGAGGAATTATGATCTCACCTTGAAGGGTGAATGAAATGAGTTGGTCTGTACAACTTGAATGTAAATCTGAATGTACTGCTGAATTGTGGGAGGGTAGAGACGATTTGGGGATTTGTGAATAAATTTGCTAATAATTTAGTGGAATTGATTTTTTTTTGTATTTTTAATTCCTATTCTGTTTCAGAGTCCTAGTCCTAACATATATCTTAACACAAAACACGGTTTAAGGGTGGATTGGAATCATAGGAAGATGTTTGTTCCTTGGTTGACTGTTGTGGCGAGGTTCTCGGTAAGGGCTCACTTATTGTAAGTGAGTCCGGCCCGAGAACAGCGGCACAGCACGGGTGCCAGGGTAGTCTGGAATAATTTTGTAGAGGTTCTAGGTGATTGATTACGCTAATTTTCGGTTTGAAATTGCGAACTTGTAACTAACCCCTCGACAACAAATCTGTGCTATGGCTAGACCTTGTTTGGCTTTGTGGCGTGGCTCTCGGCCGGAACTCACTTCATGTAAGTGAGTTCGGGGCCGAGAGACTCGACACAAAGTGAGAGCAGGGCGGGGTGGGTCGAGTTTCGCTACAGTATTTTGTACACGTACATGTACAAGTGATTCTGAACTCTCCTTTTATACCTTCTCACATACGTTGTACTTTTAGAAAATTCTCAAATTTAACGATTTGTACAAGCTACACTCACTTCTATTCATGCACGACTGGTCAGAACACAACCTCCCTGTCAGTTTTGAAACTACATTCCAAGTGTACTCAAACCACTCAGGCATGAATACAAGGGAATGTGGAAACCTGAACACACATAAACCCCGCACCAGTTCTCAGCATCTCTTCCATATTTTTCTATTCTTAAAATGTGGAACGACCTTGATACAACGTGAAGAACCTCCAACCGCAGGTTATTAAAAAAAAACATTAATTGATCAATTTCGAAACACATATAACTCCGATATCAGCTGTTCCTACCCGAGATGTCCCGACTGCCTGCTGCCTAATAGTTAGTCTCCTGGGTTGTTATCGCCTTTTTCTCTCCTCGAGAGCTCAGGAACATATTACCTTGCCATTTACGGTTTTCCGATTATATATCATCCATGACCTTACTGGTCTACTCAGCATAAATATATTATTTCATTTATTCGGAAATACAGTCAATTAATTAATTGATTAATTGATTGATTATTTGATTACTTAATTGCCAACTGCCGCCTAATAAGTAGACTCTCGGGTCGTTATCGACTTATTTTTTTCCTCGCGAGCTCAGGAACATGTTCCCCTCCAATTTACGATTTACGGTTTTCCGATTATACATTACCCATTACCTTACCTTACTGGTCTACTGGTCTACTTGCAAAAATATATTATTATTATTTCATTTATTCAGAAACACGGTCAGTTTATTAATTGATTAACTGATTAATTAGTTGAGTGCCCAATTGTTCAATTGACTGATCAACTGATTAACCAATTACTCGATTACTCATTCAATGCGCCAAATCAAAATAACAAATGATAGAACATTCTGGAGTTTGATTCATGACGAAGAAAATTTTAACCAGTTCCAATCAACTCGATCTCAAAATAAAAGTAACAACTACTTGCTGTCCAGATAGAGCTTATTTAACCTTACCGTTTGCCATTTCCTATTCTGTTCCTTTAACTTACACTATTAGATTGTCCAGGGGATGACAGGAAGACAGTCGTAAGACTATGTCATTCCCCACAGTATACATCTGTCTATGATTTTGTAACCTTGTTTTTTCGCCTCATGTTTGTATTTGTATGCTGTGAAATAAATTGAATTGAATTGAATTGAATTTGTCTGAAGCAGAAATGTGACGGGCTATGGGGATGGTGGAGCAAGGGGTGCCCATCGTCAGGTTGGTGAAGCTCTCGGTGTGCACAATACGGCGATTACCAGAGCCTGGACAAGATTTCAGCAGTATGGCACACCAGTAAGACGGCATGGTGGTGGCAGAGACAGGGCAACATCTGCAGCTGAAGACTGATTTTTGATCATTCAGGCCCGAAGGACCCGCTTTGCCACAGCAACCCAGCTTCGCAACGACCTTCAGAATGCATCTGGGGTAAATGTTTCGATGCAGACAATCCGGGCAAGGTTGCACGAAGGTGGTCTCCGATCGAGAAGACCACGTATTCGCATTCCGCTGTCCCAGAACCACCGCCAGGCTCGATATGAATGGGCCATGGACCACGTTGGATGGACCAGAGAAGATTGGCGACCTGTCCTTTTTACATATGAGCCAAGGTACTGTCTAGACCACACAGACAGGCGTTCTAGGGTATGGAGAAGATCAGGAGAGCGATTCCATGCAGCCAACATTGCTGAGCATGGCCGCTATGGTGGAAGGTCAATCACTGTCTTGGGCGGCATCAGCGGGGATGGACGTACAGAGCTCTGTATTCTTGACCGTGGTACATTTACTACACAACGGTATATTGATGAGATCCTGGATGTCCACGTCAGATTGTATGCAGGTGCAGTAGGCGATAGATTCATTCGGATGGCCAATAATACCTGTCCTCGTGTTGCAAATGCTGTTGGGGAGTACCGACAGAGGGATGGGATTGAGCGTATGGACTGGCCAGCAAGATCCCCTGACCTCAATCCAATCGAACATGTCTGGAATGAGTTGCAGCTTGCAATTTCAGCCCGTCCAGTCCAGCCAAGAAGTGGCCAGGGGCATGGTATCATGCTGGTCCAATTTAAGAATGGGACAACATCCCACAAAGGACCACCAAGCACCTGATTGGGAGCATGAGAAGGCGCTGTCGAGCTGTAATTAACAGTAATTGGGTCTCATACTCGATATAGAAGCCATACCAGTTCGCTCCGTCAACTTTTTGGCATATTGAAAAATTTCCTCTTTTACCCAAAATATCCATTTTCCATGGTTATCGTATTCAAAAGCTAAAAAATAATGTCAAACACAAATAAAATCTTAATTTCGGTACTTAAATCATTAAAGATATAATTAAATAAAAAATATGTACACTTTTCATTACAATATTTCAACTAAAACGTAAAACAGGTAGTTGGATGTACCTTGGTGCTTAGCAAACTTTGAGTAGTATAGTATAATTATATAAATATGTTTTATTACAAATTATTGGAGAGTGCCTATGGGCACTCTCCAATAATCTGTAATAAAATAATTTTGAATAACACATTCGGACAACCAAAATTAATCAAGCCCTCAATCAGTTGATAGTTGGAGAGGCATCACATTTTATAAACCCAAAGCGACGCCCTTGCATGGAGGGCATAATTGCCTTGGCTTTGGTGTATCAACTTATGTGTGGGGGCGCGGTGGCTCAGTAGGTAGAGGTGCAGGCTGCAAGCCGAGAGGTCCTCGGGTCGACTCCCACCTGCGGCAACCGCGTTGTGTCCTTGGGCAAGACACGTCACCCCCATTGCACGGTGGCGTTGTGTACTAAGGCGTTCTGCACGTCGATGGTGCACCTGTATTCAACCAATGCTAACCCTGCTTGGGTGGAGTAAGTATGTTGGGGACGGGGAGTTGACAGTTGTTCGCCGTTGCTCGGTGGTTCTCTCCGGGTACACCGGCTTCCTCCACCCGTAAAACTGTCATGGTCATGATTAGCCATTGTGCAGAAATATGTGACCTTAAAATCACCAATAAATAAATAAATAAATAAATAATCAACTTATGTGCATCATACGGATTGTTCGCCATATGATCGACAGTGCACGCTGTTCAAGGTACATTTGTGTTCACGCTCAAGTGCACGGGCACGAAATAACCTGATTCCAGTTACAGCTTATCAAACATATCACATCGCCAGGTAAAGAAAATGAGGTACAGAAGCACGAGAGGCGAAGTTTGTGATATTTCGTTTGAAGAGACAATACTCACAGGGTATGCCACCGATGGGGGACTTCTTATGCCAGAACACTTCCCACAGATCAATTCAGAGAAACTCGCATCATGGACGAAATTATCATACATACAACTCGTAAAAGAAATAGTTCCGTTGTTTGTCGAGGAAGCAGAAATACCGAAACCTGATCTGTACAGTAAGTATGCAGATAACTGTATCTAATGTTCCCCTGTAAATATTCAATCGCAATTTTGGAGACCCAAATAGCTGGGGTGAAACGCTCCGACCAGACGGAAATATCGCACTGACGCCCCCAGCTCCAGTTTGGATCCCTGTGCGTGATTAAAAGAAACATCGGTCCTTAGCCCTTTCATAAACGTAACGGCCAAAACCGGCCAGCGCTATTCTCAAAAATCGCCAATTTTCATTATTTTTTTCATTTTTTGTTTCAAAAACATAGGTCATGACCCCTCGTTGGAACGAGCTCGTCGAGCTCGTTCCAACGAGGGGTCATAACCTATGTTTTTGAGACAAAAATGAATAAAATTAGTTATTCAAGAATTATTTTTGCAAGTGTCGTCTGTTTTTCAGGGTTAACATCGTTGGTTGATTGATATTTTTGACAAGTCTGCTGATGACAGAATAACTATTGCCAAGTTTCCTTCCTATAGCTTTGAATTACATGTGCGTTGCACGCATGCATGCCAACGAATTTCCATCTTAGTGCCTCTGACAGTCTCCTCCTTGCCGTGTCGCACATTTATTGATAAAAGAAGCGACAAATTTTATTGTTTTATACCCAGATAGTTTTTTGGTGACGTTCGTGGGAAGCATTCTTCACGTGGACGAGGGGATGTGCTTGGGGGTACTATCAACTTGAAAAATCATGTTCCACTGGATGGAATGTTCTGCAAGACATAGCAATCATTAAAACATAATAATCAGTAACAGCAACTTCACTGTATGAAACATTTCAGGGGGTGCTTAACCCCTAGCACTCTGGTTGTGCAACTGAATTTTCTCCAATTACTCTGCTTTTCTCTTGTTTAACCAGGGGGGCCACCAAAAATTTGCAAGACGTGACGTGGGGGTGGGTGGATCTCTTGAGTGCGCCAAAAATGTGCATTTCCAACTTGTGCAATTTTTTGAATTTTTTAAAAATATATCAATATATCAGCTAATATATACCATCATTTGTGTTTCAAACCTTAAAGATGACGTTGTACATCACACTCTTAACTTAAATACAACACCAGGAGGCTTTATATGTGAGAATATTGGGCTTAATCTGGGAAAATGTCACACGTTAGTAGGGCTTGGGTGTCTTGTTCGAAATGTAGAAAATGTGCAGACAATATTTTGGGAACAATTCAAATGAAAATTTGTTCCCGTATATGTACACCTGCTCTGGCCAAGCCTGATAATGAACAGCTTGTTATTTGTAGATTGGGGCCCACAGCAGCCCACAGAGGTTTAAATTGGTGCAACCAGTTTAACCCTTTACCTAACATGAAAAGCAGACGACACTTGCCAAAAAAATGATTGAATAACTAATTTTTTTCATTTTTTGTCTCAAAAACATAGGTTATGACCCCTCATTGGAATGAGCTCGACGATCTCGTTCCAATGAGGGTTCATAACCTACGTTTTTGAGAGAAAAATGAAAAAAATAATAAAAATTAATTGGCGATTTTTTTAGAATAGCGCTGGCCGGTTTTGGCCGTTACGTTGGGTAAAGGGTTAAGAACATTATGAAAACCCCCTAAAGACAGCTGTGCCTACTAAGTTTATAAGTTTATTTTGGATTTTAATGGGAGAGTGGGGGTGGGGGGGGGGGGGTGTGTCTCCGAACGATAGTAAAAAAATTGCACATCGTGGGTGGGTGGGTGGGTGGGTGTAAAAAGGAGCCGAAAAAAAATAGGACGTCACGTCTTGCAAATCTTTAGTGCCCCGCCCCCCCCCCCCCCGGTTTAACTATGAAGTTAACGAATTATATATTGTTTATGGGGCGCAATCCCTCTATTTATTCCCTATTTAATGATATCATTAAATGAATTAGTGATATCATTAAATGAATTAATGATATAATTAAATCGAATTAATGATATCACTAATTCCGTTCTATTTAGTGATATAACAAAATCCATTTAGTGATATCATAAAATGATTTAATGATATCATTAAATCGAATTAGTGATATCACTAAGTCATTTCGTGATATCAATAATTCGTGTGGAAGTTACTATTTTGTGATATCAATAAATAATTTGTGATATCATAAAATATTTTGTGATATCATAAAATCGAATTATTGATATGTATAATCACTTGGATTTAATGATATCACTAAATCGATTTAGTGATATCACTAAATCATTTTGTGATATCACTAAATTCATTTAGTGATATTAAATCCAAGTGATTATACATATCGATAACTCACAAAATGATTTAGTGATATCACTAATTCGATTTGGTGATATCACAAAATGATTTTATGATATTAATAATTCGATTTAATGATATCACTAAATGTTGTCGGTTTAGTGATATCACTTATTCGATTTGGTGATATCACTAAATCAGGTAATGAAATGGGCTGATATGCCGTTTTCATATTTAGTGATATCACAAAATGATATAGTGATATCACTAATTCGATTCTAATTCGGGCTTTATTTCAGTAGGATCGCTAGAGGTGTTTTATTGGGAGTAGGCCAGAGGAGGGGGGGGGGGGGAGGGGGTTCTACCACCCCAATTTCCAATTGCTCCCCTACCTAGACGACCTCAAAATTTACAACTGCACACCTCCATTGAATTCAGTTTTCTTTTCGACAAAATTTCCTAATACTCCTAAATCTGGGGCGGCGGAACCGGGGGGGGGGGGGGGGTGCTTGGCGCTGCTTCAGCCCCTCCACTTTTTTTGCCGGGCCATGTTTTTTGTATGCATATATTTTAACACAACCAATGACTGGTGAAACAAGGGGCGGACCCAGAGCCTCCCCCATATTCTCACCAGCTACATTTCTCTCGTACTGGTTCAGTTTCGATGGATTTCGGATCATATTTTGCAGTAAGTGGCAGCAAACGCTAAAATGTATACAGTCTGTTAATAAATCGGTTAATTGAAATAGATCGTAATCTTACAGACATACAAGTACCAGATCCACCCCGAGATAAGATAATCCACAGACAGTATAATTGCTGTTAACGTCTAGTAAAGTATACAGGTGAGGTCTATTTATCAGCTTTGGTCGTTACGACCAAAGCTGATAAATAGACCTCACCTGTATGCTTTACCGACGTTTTTAACGGCTCTCAAAGTGTGAAATCTTTCAAATACATCTGAAAAATCTCAAAATATCCACTCAGATGCATGGAAATGGGGGTTTTAGGACCCTGGAGTTTAAAATTTTCATACCAATACCATCCGATCCAGCCCCCCCCCCTCCTTACTTTGAAAATTGTTCCGCCGCCCCAGGATACTGAAAGCATGTGTCCATATCGTACCTGCGGAATGTTTTCCTTCGATCCTCCAAAACTGGAATCATTAACTTTTAATTTCTGCCAGTCGACTTATGTTGAATCAAGTGAGCCTGGTTCAGGACCACATTGTCAGTGAAATAGGACGTTTCACTCGCCAAAAATATATTGTTGAGTGGCGCGGCTGACGCCGCACAAACTAAATACTGGATGAGCCCCGAAAAAACAAGTTACCCTTTTGCTAAGGTTTTCAGAGGACAGTCAAACTGCTCAATTCACAAATCACATTCATGGTTCCGACCGCGGAATAGTAGTGTAGACGACGACGACGACGACCACGACGGACGACGGACGACGACGACGACGAACATATTCAGACCTAATATATATGGTGAAATGTTGGAACTTCCTTTGGTAATTTTTCGGTTCTACTAGTTTTTAACTCGCCTTGACGAAGTCTAAAAGCTCTCCGTCCGTCGTCGTCGAAGTTTATTCAAATCGGGTCACTGAGTTCATATTTGGGCTCTATATTGTTCAAATCGGGTCTCAGAGTTCATTTTTGGGCTCTATATTGTAGCCCAAACTTTCAAATTAGTGCAATATGATGAAATTTCTTAAAAAAAATCTTCTTCTTCAGATCCACCAGTCAGAATCCTTTCATATTTGATATACAACATCTCTAGGGAGGTCAGATTAAGGTTTGTTCAAATCGGATTCCTGGATTGATATTTGGGCTCCCTATCAGTATGCCCCCCCCCCCCCCCTTCCAAAATTTTTAATTTAGTGCAATATGTGGAAATTTCTTTGAAAATCTTCTTCTCTGGATCCACCAATGAATGGTTGCATATTCGGTGTACAACATCTCTAGGGGGATCAAATTTCAGTTTGTTTAATTTGAGTGCCTGGGTTTATAGTTGGGCCAAATACAGGAGCACGAATAATTTAACTTAGTGCAATATGAAGGAAATTTCTTTAAAAAACACTTTTTTTCAGATCTACCAGTCTGAATTCTTTCATATTTAGTATACAACATCTCTGGGGGCGGGGGGGGGGGGGGGGGTCAAATTCAAGTTTGTTCAAATCGGTCCCTGGGCTCATATTTGGGCATCCCATGGTAGCCCGAATTTTAACTTAGTGTAATATGAGGAAGTTTCTTTAAAAATCTGTTCTTCCGATCCACCAGTCAGAATCCTTTCATATTTGGTATACAACATCTCGGGGGGGGGGGGGGGGGTGTGGGGGGGATCAAATTCACGTTTGTTCAAATCGGTCCCCTGGGCTCATATTTGGGCATCCCATGGTAGCCCGAATTTTAACTTAGTGTAATATGAGGAAGTTTCTTTAAAAATCTGTTCTTCCGATCCACCAGTCAGAATCCTTTCATATTTGGTATACAACATCTCGGGGGGTGGGGGATCCAATTCAAGTTTCTTCAAATCCTGGCCTCGGTCTTGTATTTAAGTTCCCTGTGGTAGCCCAAATTTGAACTAAGTAATTTCTTAAAAAATCTTCTTCAACAGATCCACCAGTGAATGGTTTCATATTTGGTATACAACATCTCTTGGGGGATCAGATTTCAGTTTGTTCAATTTGAAGGCCTGGGTTTATATTTGGGTCAAATACAGGCGCACGAATTTTAACTTAGTGCAATATGAGGAAATTTCTTTTAAAATCTTCTTTTTCCGATCTACCAGTCAAAATACTTTTCATATTTAGTATACAACATCTCTAAGGGGTCAGATTCAAGTTTGTTCAAATCGAGAACCATGGTTAATATTTGGGCTCTCTAACCTAGTGCAATCTTGGGAATAATCTTTAAAACTTCTTCTTCAGATCCACCAGTCAGAATTCTTTCATATTTGATATATATCACCTCGGGGGTGGGAGTGTCAGATTCAAGTTTGTTCATATTGGGTCCCTGTGTTCATATTTGGGCTTCCTATGGTAGCCCAAATTTTAACTCATTGCTATATAAGGACATTTCTTTAAAGATCTCCTTCTTCAGATCCACCAGTCAGAATTCTTTCATATTTGGTATACCACATCTCTACTTCACTACTCAGAACTCTTAGTCCGATTTTCTTTAAAAATTGATATGCAGCATCAGTGGGAAACAGATATTTGATTTAAATGAAAAAAATTAACCTTGGCTATCGTGGGACTCGATGTGTGCTGAAAATAGAAACCAAATTAGTCTGTGTGAAACACACAGACTATTGTTTTTGTACGGTTTCTTTTTCTTTTCTTTTTTTTTCTTCTTTTTTTCTTTTTTTCTTCTTCTTCTTCTTCTTCTTCTTCTTCTTCTTCTTTTCTTCTTCTTCTTCTTCTTCTTCTTCTTCTTCTTCTTCTTCTTATTCTCCTGTCTTCTGTCTTCTATGCACTTCCTTGTCCTCACGATAACTCCTAAACGAATCCTCCTATCTCGCTGATTTTTGGCATACTGGTAGACAGTCAAAAGTTCTCGGCCACCTATGTTTTTCAGGTCGCTAGAGCCACTGAGTATGGCCTAATCGGCCACAGGGCTTTCACAGCCTCCAGTTTCCTGATACAGTAAATTCTCCCCAAGCAATAGGGTGCTATGTTATTCACACTGGAGAATATGTAAACACCATTGGAGTCAGCTGTCACAGCTGTCAAGAAATGAAATGTAATCTACTAACCTTGTTATGATAATGGGATGTAAGTTTCTGGAACTGAGTTGAGAGAAACCCTTTACCTTGCAAGGAAATAGATTATAAACTAGAGAAACAGAATTTACTGCCACCAGTAAATTCAAGTCTGTGTGAAAAGGGTTAAAGTATCAGGAATAAACTATAAAGAAAGAGAATTCATGGAGGCTTATTTTTCGGGAGTAAAATATTTTTGAACAAATCAGAAATGGGTTTTCGTTAGCAGTATTTACAGATATTCATACAGGAATCAGAACATTTTTATAAGAAACCAGAAATGGCATATATGTGACCAGCATTCAAAGGGTTTGATACACGAATCAGAAATGGACATTTTTGGCTCTGCCCACTAATTTGTGTGATGAAATACATTCATAAACTTTAGAAATGCATTAAGGTGTAATAAAATGCATTTCCCAGTCTTTCTGAATAATGCCCCCCATATTAAGATCTTCAGAGGGTTAAAATACTCTCTTTAAATACTCCATTTTAATCCTTTAAATGGGGGCGGTGGCTGCAAGACGTGAGGTCCGCACTCTGTTCTTGGGCATGACACTTCACGCCATAGCCCACGTTGGCGCATGGTGGCGTTGTGTACTAAAGCGTACTGCACATTGATGGTGCACCGTCTTCAACCAATGCTAACCCTGCTTGTGTGGAGTTAGTATGTGGGGGATCTGGCAGTTGCTCGTTGTTGCCCGGTGGTTCTTACCGGGTACTCCAATTTCCTCCACCTGAAAAACTGTCGTGGTCATGATTAGCCACTGTGCAGAAATATGTGACATTAAAGACCAATGAATAAATAAACCTCTAAAAATTAGGTCAATCCAATAAAGGGACATAAGCTATGTTTTTCAAGCAAAAATGAAAAGGTAATTAATATTGAATAGACGTTTCTGTGAATAATGTTGACCGGTTTTCGCCGTTATGTTGGCTAAAGGGTTAAGAATCCCTTACTTTGGAAGGCACACTGAAAGGGTGTCCCATTCCACTTAGAATTAAATGTTAACAAAATAAAGCGAAAAACATTTAGTTTCTCAGCTGACAGTACCTGCTTTTGCACTCCGGAGGGATGGAACGGCACAAATCAGAGACATTCACTTAATGGCACCAAAGGTTTCTGCACTCTCGGTGAGACCGAGTCGAGCGCAGTGAAAGACTATAGAACTCCTCTAACATATGAGTTTTAAACAGTCATAGCACGAACACAGTTAACAGTACAGTCGGCCATGTCAGTATTGTTACCGGCACCCTGACAGTTTTGTGATAGGTTTCAACAATTATTCAGTGCATTTTTATGGAAAGAGTTAACTTTATTCTGCCGGAAATAAAATATGTGCAATCCACACTGAAGGCTTGAGAGGGTTAAACGCATTGAACTGAATAAGATAGGTTTCAACAAATTTTACAATTATTCAATGCAGTTTTATGGAAAGGGTTAACTTTATTTTGCCTGAAATAAAATATGTGCAATCCACATTGAAGTCTTGAGAGGGTTAAAAGCATTGAACTGAACAAGATAGGTTTCAACAAATTTTACAATTATTCAGTGTTGTTTTATGGAAAGGGTTAACCTTATTCTGCCTGAAATAAAATATGTGCAATGCATATTGAAGTCTTGAGAGGGTTAAAAGCATTGAACTGAATAATTTCTAATCTATTTCCTTGCAAGGTAAAGGGTTTCTCTCAACTTAGTTCCAGAAACTTTCATCCCATTATCATAACAAGGTTAGTAGATTACATTTCATTTCGTGACAGCTGTGACAGCTGACTCCAATGGTGTTTACATATTCTCCAGTGTGAATAACATAGCATCCTATTGCTTGGGGAGAATTTACTGTATCAGGAAACTGGAGGCTGTGAAAGCCCTGTGGCCGCTTAGGCCATATTCAGTGGCTCTAGCGACCTGAAAAACATAGGTGGCCGAGAACTGTTGACTGTCTACCAGTATGCCAAAAATCAGCGAGATAGGAGGATTCGTTTACGAGTTATCGTGAGGACAAGGAAGTGCATAGAAGACAGAAGACAGGAGAAGAAGAAGAAGAAGAGGGAAGAAGAAAAAAAAAGAAGAAAAGAAGAAGAAAAAGAAACCGTACAAAAACAATAGTCTGTGTGTTTCACACAGACTAATTATTCAGTTCAATGCTTTTAACCCTCTCAAGACTTCAATGTGGATTGCACATATTTTATTTCAGGCAGAATAAGGTTAACCCTTTTCATAAAACAGCACTGAATAATTGTAAAATTTGTTGAAACCTATCTTATTCAGTTCAATGCTTTTAACCCTCTCGAGACTTCAATGTGGATTGTACATATTTTATTTCAGGCAGAATAAAGTTAACCCTTTCCATAAAACTGCACTGAATAATTGTTGAAACCTATCACAAAACTGTCAGGATGCCGGTAACAATGCAATACTGACATGGCCGACTGTACTGTCAACTGTGTTAGTGCTATGACTGTTTAAAACTCATTTGTTAGAGGGGTTCTATAGTCTTTCACTGCGCTCGGCTCGGTCTCACCGAGAGTGCAGAAACCTTTGGTGCCAAAGTGCCATTAAGAGAATGTCTCTGATTTGTGCCGTTCCATCCCTCCGGAGTTCAAAAGCAGTTACTGTCAGCTGAGAAACTAAATGTTTTTCGCTTTATTTTCTTAACATTTAATTCTATGTGGAATGGGACACCCTTTCAGTGTGCCTTCCAAAGTAAGGGATTCTTAACCCTTTAGCCAACATAACGGCGATAAACGGTCAACATTATTCACAGAAACGTCTATTCAATATTAATTACCTTTTCATTTTTGCTTGAGAAACATAGCTTAGTCCCTTTATTGGATTGAGCTAATTTTTAGAGGTTTATTTATTCATTGGTGTTTAATGTCACATATTTCTGCATAGTGGCTAATCATGACCACGATAGTTTTTCAGGTGGAGGAAATCGGAGTACCCGGTAAGAACCACCGGGCAACAACGAGCAACTGTCCGATCCCCCCATACTAACTCCACACAAGCAGGGTTAGCATTGGTTGAAGACAGGTGCACCATCGATGTGCAATACGCTTTAGTACACAGCGCCACCATGCACCCACGTGGGCTTTGGGGTGAAGTGTCTTGCCCAAGGACAGAGTGAGGACCGCACGCCTTGCAGCCTGCACCTCTGCCAACTGAGCCACTGCGCCCCCATTTAAACGATTAAAATGGAGTATTTAAAGGGAGTATGTTAACCCTCTAAAGATCTTAATATGGGGGGCATTATTCAGAAAGATTGGGAAATGCATTTTATTACACCTTAATGCTTTTCTAAAGTTTATGAATGTATTTCATCACTCAAATTAGTCGGCAGAGCCAAAAATGTCCATTTCTGATTCGTGTATCAAACCCTTTGAATGCTGGTCACATATATGTCATTTCTAGTTTCTTATTCAAATGTTCTGATTCCTGTATGAATATCTGTAAATACTGCTAACGAAAACCCATTTCTGATTTGTTCAAAAATATTTTACTCCCGAAAAATAAGCCTCCATGAATTATTTTACTTTATAGTTCATTCCTGATACTTTAACCCTTATCACACAGACTTGAATTTACTGGTGGCAGTAAATTCTGTTTCTCTAGTTACAAGTTAATTTTATAAGGAGACATGTTTATTTAGTGTTCTCAAGAGGTGTGTAGCTATGACTAATCCACATAGGTTGTATATCAAGGGGCTCCATAGGGGAGCTCCACTTTGTACATTATGATTAACGGAAGAAAAGGCATGATGCTTGGACTATTTTAGTCACTACTGAGGGGCTCAAGGATTGACAATGGATCCTATGAAGATTGGCTGTTTAATGTAGATTCATTTGTGGCCTCGTTTAAAATCCGGTTCTGTCCAAGGTGAGTGCTTCAGGCCCCGTGGTGCCTCTTGTTTTTTTTTTATTTTTAGAAAACTTTGGCTCATACTGACGGTCAATGAAGTCGCGCCAAAGTGGCGTTGACATATATAAAATGCTTTCGCATAATTATAAAGGCATTTGTTAATAGAGCATGCATATTGTATGGTCTCAACAATCAAGGTTCATGCCAAAGCAATGCAAACACATCGGGGATACAAGTATAATGCCGCAGTAACTGTACTCATTGTTCCCTGTATCTCGAGCGGCACCACACCCAGCAATAATAGAGCATTGAACAAAACGATGGGAGCACTCGTGCATGTGCCTATAATGGATGATGTTGTGAGTGGTCACAGGTGTCATCGATGGAAAATGGCATTCAGTTAATACTACGGCAAAATAAAACTAGATGGTGTCACTTGTGTGCAAAGCACACTATAGTGTATCCCCGCATTTGCATCCTTGACTTTGTATGAATGCTTGATACAAAGATGAAATGTATTACATGACACACTGAAATCATATTGACACAGCTTCGTGCGCACCTACAGACTCCACTGCAACATTTGAGCATGGCTTTAGCGTTTCGAATTACATGTACCCTGGGAGCCTTTCGCCGGAAACGGTATAAGAAAACATGAAAGTGGCAACGGTTGCACAGCCAAGTGGCACCACAAAAATCCGAAACCTTCGTGCACATTTACAGACCCTACTGCAACATTTGAGCATAGTTTTAGCATTTCAAATTACATACTCTAGGAGATTTTTGCCAGAAACGGTCTAAGAAAACATGAAAGCAAAACGGTGGCACCGCCACGTGGCACCTGAAAAATCTGAAACCTTTGTACACATCTACAGACCCTACTGCAACATTTGAGCATGCGTTTAGCATTTCGAATTACATACCCCAGGAGCCTTTCGCCGGAAACAGTCTAAGAAAACACAAAAGTGGCAACGGTGACACAGCCACGTAGCACCCAAAAAATCCGAAACCTTCCTGCGCATTTACAGACTCTACTGCAACATCTCAGCATGGTTTTAGCGTTTCGAATTACATACTCTAGGAGCCTTTCGACGGAAACGGTCTAAGAAAACACGAAAGTGGCAATGGTGGCACAGCCACTTGGCAGCTAAAAAATCCAAAACCTTTGTGCACATCTACAGACCCCACTGCAACATTTGAGCATGGTTTTAGCGTTTCGAATTACATACCCTAGGAGCCTTTCACCGGAAAGGGTCTAAGAAAACACGAAAGTGGCAACGATGGCACAGCCGCATGGCAGCTGAAAAATCCGAAACCTTCGTGCACATCTACAGACCACACTGGAACATTTGAGCATGGTTTTAGCGTTTCGAATTACATACCCTAGGAGCCTTTCGCTGGAAACGGTTTAAGAAAACACGAAAGTGGCAACAGTAGCACAGCCACGTGGCACCCAAAAAATCTGAAACTTCGTGCGCATCTACACACCTTACTGCAACAGCTGAGCATGCTTTTAGCATTTCGAATTACATACTCTAGGAGCCTTTCGTCAGAAACGGTCTAAGAAAACATGAAAGTGGCAACAGTGGCACAGCTACGTGGCACCTGAAAAATCCGAAACCTTCGTGCGCATCTACAGACCCTACTGCAACATTTGAGCATGGTTTTAGCATTTCGAATTACATACCCTAGGAGACTTTCACCGGAAACGGTCTAAGAAAACACGAAAGTGGCAACGGTGGCGCAGCCACGTGGCAGCTGAAAAATCCGAAACCTTCTACAGATCATTTAGCAACACCCTAGTGCAGTTATAGAACTCTGAATTACATAGGTTGGGATTATTCGAAATAAAAGTGAAAAATTAGCGCATTTTTCAAGTGACTCCACAGAAGCCACCTGGTGGCGCAAAACTTTAAAAGTAGTATTTTTGGATTGCACAGACCCTATTGAACAACTGTAGAAAGTTACAGCGTTTCGAATTACAAAACCGGACGTACGGACGTACGGAAGTACGGACGTACGGACGGAGATCACGATAATATCCCCGCATTTTTTAAAATGCAGGGGATAAAAAAACACAAACAGACACAGACAGACTGATAAAAGACTGAAAAACGCGCTCGATTTTTTTTTAAATGCAAAGATCCAGTCAGCTGAGAAAATACGCCACATCACAGCATGGTTGTCATCATCTTCAAAGGGCCGTTGCCATTTTTTCGAACCTGGGCGTTTCTGAGACTATTTAGGAATAAGTAGCTATCTGGGTGATTTGCTTGGGTTGGGTTGATATCTGTCTGTTAAAACCGATCATTTCTAGATGTCACAACGGAAATGTATTGTGTTAATCGGGCAGTTTGAGTCGCCCAGGGAAGCTCAGAAGTTGTACCCAAGCATTTGTGCACCTTATTGTTTGGATATAAAGTTCATCTGCATCATGGAATTAAATGGGGTAGGGCTGGTTAATATTAGTGTAACTGAAAGTAATAATAACTCAGCTTGTTATCTTTTCATTTTTTTAAATAATCGTTTTTATAGCTTTCTTGCCGATAAATATTCCGATTTGCACGTCCCAGCAACACAACAGCACAGAGGCTTCGGATCACACGTCACGCGTGGAATCGATTGGACGGTGTGGATATTACACAAAAATCTGTTCAGAGGTGTAAACTAAATTGAATCAACTCTACCACCCAAGAAAAACCAGAGATAAAAAAGACATATGTTCCAATAAGAGCAAAATCCCCGCCCTCTGTTTGGATAAAAGCTGGTGTAGTTTCTTTTATGTTTATGGCTCAGTTGCAAATGTTACCGTCTGACGTCACAACGCGAAATATTTGAATTGACGTCGCCCGTTTCGTAATTGCTTCATCAACGGAGTGACAAGCAAGCCGCTTCATTTTTCTGGATTTTTCACGCAGCGGACAGCAGACTGTGTTCCGGATTTAAATTACAAACCGATTTACGATTTGAACTAAGATGGAATGAGTTTATCTGGTTTATTGATTATTTATCCATTGGTGGGGCACACGAGAGGTTTATTTACTAAACCTGTGATCGTTAAATGGTGCCTTGAACAAGGCAACTTTTAACGATCACAAGTTTAGGAAATAAGCCTCTCGTGTTTCTCAACGTAGGTTTTGGACTGTGGGTAGTGTCTTATTGGAACATATACGCTATTGTGATGTGTTGACGGTAACATGATTTGAGGTTTGCGGCCCGGAGCGTGTGTTCAACTTCGACGCTTCGCGTCTCGGTTGAACATAAGCTGCGAGCCGCAAACCTCAGACCGTCACCTCATCACAATAACTTATAATGTTGAGAAAAAATTGCCCTGGAACAAACCTGTCGCCGCGCAATGTAAAGTCAATCCTGTGTTTACTTGACACCGACTTCCGCCCAAAATCTGTCGTTCACAGGTGGATTTGTTTTTCTTTTTTTTTTAAATTCAGTCTCAGAACAGATGGCTAGAATGACATTCAAACCAAATTGTCACTTATGTGACGTCATTACTGACTAGTGTTACTTCCTCAATCATCCCGTGCCCTCATATGTGTCCACTCCCCAAAGAATGAATTAACCCTTTTCGCTGTTCTTCGAACGCGAGAAAAGAATATTTATTGCAAATAAGCGTTTTTTTCGAAACTGATCTTGGCTTTTAATCTATGCGAGGTCACTGACAGGTTGTGGGGTGTAAACAAAGCGATTTCCATGTTTGTCGAGTGGAATTCTGTGTCCGCCAAGACAAATAGTTTTGTGAAATATCAAGATTAAATTCGTAGAAACCATGTCATCATTCGCATTCACTGAAGGGGCAACCCTAGATGACTTTAAACGATTACATATCACAGGTTTAAAGAGCTGTTTTACGGAGGCGTGGATTTGTTTTGAGTGGCAACAAGGGAACACTCGTTGCACGGAGTTTCCCGGCTTGGGAAATCCCCACAAGTTGTCGAAACAGTGCTTACGGTCATGACACAGCGTGCATTCAAACATCATTTAAGTCGATAGTCCGGAACTCAATTCCAAATAATGAAAGTTCTCATACAATATTGCCATTGCCTTAAACAAATGGTAACTTTGGCTAAATGTTTTTTTAAATTCGCACTAATGAACGTAATGGGATCTGAAGCACTTCACACGCTCTCTTCTCCTGTTGCTCACAGCGTGTTTTCGTGAAATGGTTCAGTGCTCAAAATAACTTTTTTTCTATGCGTAGCAAAATGCTACACATTTCCAAAAAATGAATAGCATTTTGTAAAAATCGCATAGCTATTTTTGTATACCGGAGTTATGTTATGCTGTTTTGTATTGAATTCTTCTAAGTAGATAGAATAGTTTCCATCCATTTCTGGGCATTTCCAAATGATCTGCAACACATGAAACATTTACTATGTTTTTTTTAACTGAACTGCCTTTAAGGGTTGCATGGACTTGGATATTTTCAAATGACGTCGTGGTTGTTTAAGAGAGTTCTCAAAATGGAAGTTGGGATTTTTAATTTGATGGGCTTGAAGTTATTTTTAATGGACATTTTATGCAAGATGTTGTAAAAACAGGAAGAATTTAAACCAATAGAATTCATCTTACATATGAAGTTGCTAATGTGCTTGATGGAGAGTTGATCTGAGTTGTGCCTGGAATGTTTCACAATCAGAAGTAAAGCATCAGTGAACTAGTTTTCAAATTTGCTTGCAAATTTTCATTTACATTTTGCGATACAAGATAATCAACTGCAGCCTAATAGGCTGCAGTTGATTATCTTGTATCACAAAATGCTATACATAATTGAACATTGTGAAGCTTTTTGCAAGTTTTGCATAGCAAAAAGCGACGCAACACCACTTATTTTGAGCCCTGAAATGGTTACACCTCGCGACCTGTGACCTTGAATAGATTAAAAGCCAAGATGGCAGTTTCGAAAAAGGCTTATTACATCAACACGGGAGGATGCATTAATATACAGTATGAAGGAAAACATTTACGCAGGCAGCAGAATAGAGCAGGATCTGAATTTCTCTTGAATTCTCGTTTAATACCAGGAACGGGAATTTCACAGCTCTTTGGGCTCCAGGTTTTGAAAGTCAATCACAATCCCCGGGAAATTCAAAGAGCATGGTACCAATGATTGCGTTAGCCGATTACAGTTTAGGAGTTTTCGCCATTGGGGCGAATATCATTTTCTTCCGAGATCAATATCGCCCTTTGCGCTATGGTTTTTTCTTGCGAACGGGAATTTTCCCAGTTACCCTGTTCTGAAAATAAGTCTACTGCCCGGGAACTTTATAGGCTAGAATCGGGAATCAAAGGTTGCGCATCGCAACCTTTGATTCCCGGTTCTATCCTATGAATTTCATGGCTATAGTATCCGGACTGATAATCAGAAACGACAACCGGAAAATTCCCTGTATCGCGACTGACTTTTTAAAAACGAGAACTAGAAAATTCTCGTTTGCTCATCGTGTTGCATAATATCCCACATTTCTGACTCGAATCATCATACTGAGATCATTCTATTACAAAGCGTAATTCATCTTCGCTGAAGCAAAGAGTACGTTCACGTGACTGCGTATTAGTAACCATTCCTTAATGATAGAGAAAAGCAGGCATCGACAACCCCTACACCCACGAACGAACGACTTTGTAGGCTGTGCGACTCGGGGGATGTAGAGACGGAATTTCATTTCGTTATGGAATGTTCGGAATATGCGTCTCTCAGCAAAGACATTTTTCGTTGACTGGTGGGCGAGTGTTACGACCCATAATGTAATAAATGTCCATATTGTAATACTTACCCATAATGTAATAAAAAACGACCCATAATGTAATACGTACCCATAATGTAATAAAAAACGACCCGTAATGTAATAAATGTAATAACGTGTAATAAATGTTAGGTGCCCATAATGAAATAAAATTTTAAAAAAAATAGACACAAATTACACTCATCCAGGCCCGTAATGTAATAAAATTCTAAGCTTTTTGTTTTTTCTCTTCACTCCAGCAGTGCGTTCGGCTACTTATGACACATCCTACGCCTCCGTCAATGTTGCCACTGGCCCCTATGCCGTTCCTGGATGAGTGTAATTTGTATCTAAATTTTTTGGAATTTTATTACATTATGGGCGCCTAACATTTATTACACGTTATTACATTTATTACATTATGGGTCGTTTTTTATTACATTATGGGTACGTATTACATTACGGGCATTTTTGTATTACATTATGGGTAGGTATTACATTATAGCCATTTATTACATTATGGGTCGTAACAGGCGAGTATGAACTCCTCTCCACCATGTATGTAGAAGAGAAATTCATATTTCTGATGAAGAATGAAGTTCCCGGATTATGCAATGTCATCTGTTATATGATACAGCTTTTCTTCGAACAGCGAGCGATCAACAATAATCAATGACTTCTCTTAGTATTTAACGTGTATGTTTACAATAGAAAATTATGTGTGTTATTTTTGTCATTTAATAAGACTTAATTTTCAGTTGTGATAACTGTCCTGTTACCAATACCTGCCATTATGATTAAGTAAACGACACGTTCCTTGTTGGTAGTTTACTGAGTTTGAGCATATTAATAATGTATATGCATATATATGTAGAGGAGGTCCAGGGATGTGACTAGAGGGTTTCAGCTGGGGGGAGGGGGGGGGGGGGGTACCGCTGTAAATTCCAACTGTGAGTGGTTTCGATAAGTGGTTCCACTGCAGCGCTAGGTGATATCTTTTAACCTTTTCCCCAACGAATCGCCCGCATCCGCCCGCGTAATATGGAAATACAGCTGCTGAAAAAAATATTATTTTCCGAAAAATTTCAACAAAACCATATCATGTGATCCCTCTTTGGAACGAGCTCGTTCCAAAGAGGGATCACATGATATGGTTTTGTTGAAATTTTTTTTAAAAATTTAAAAAAATAATATTTAAAATAATGAATTTTGAAATCGTCTGCGTTGGGTAAAGGGTTATGAACCCTTCTGAAAATTTTCACTAGTCCTGAAACGGAAAAAGCATCATTTTTATGTGTCTGGGTCAGAAAATTTACCGGATTGATGTCAGAGTCGAAATTGTGAGGCCATGTTAATTTTAGAGTAGGAAATTTGAAACTCAAGTTTCCAGTTGGAAATAAAATATCAAAATTTCTCATTATTAGTTGGAATTTTAATATTTTTCATGAACAATGTTAATTTATTGAATTTCCAACCATTTGATTTTTTTACTCGGAATTTCCAACTATTGAAAAAAATACTCCTAGCTGGGGCTGGGGTGGTGGTGAGACACCCCCCCCCCCCCTCCCTGTCGCCACATTCCTGAGGAGATTTCAGCTTTCTTGGTGAATGTCGGGAGTCGTCTCATGAGTGTGGACCTTAAGGAATCTGTTTTTCACGAGTACTTGCGCGAGTGATGGACAATGTATTCGGGTGCACACGAGTGAGATAGTTCCCAGCGTTCGATAGAATAGCCTTGCTGTGTGGCATTTTGCTGCGCAAGTTTTAACCCAATTCGACTGCGAACAATCTCAAGACAATGACAGAGATGTGCTTGTCGTTCCTTCGGGTCGACATTCCAGGCGACGTCATGCGTCGAAGCGTGGAGTCATTTAGGAAGCTATTGAGAGATGTATCTCGATTCCCATCGAGTCGATGGATATCAAGAAATATCTTTCATATAAATTGTGGTAGCTTACAGACTAGCATATGGTAAATATATACGTGTATATGTGCAGCGATCTGTTAGACACAGCATTGGGTGCTGGGTGGAATTACATTGTGTTCTCATCTAATTGTCATTCTATATGTGCTTATTGTACAAACATTTTTTGAACCCGTAGTACCTGATTATGATTTGCAGAGAAAAAAATGAATTGAATGGAATTGTTGATGCAATCTGCCTTGTGTTTTGGTGTATTTGCTAATTAAAGCTCTGTTCTGTTCCGTTCCGTTCAGTTCCTATGTACTCTATTCTTCAATTTCTGGATGAGCACAGAATGTAATTTCGTTTTTCTCAAGCTACTCGAGGCTCTGCGCGCCTACCCTTCTCTATAGCTAATGAATTATTACTTATCCGTAATCGAGTGTGAAAATATTTCTAGTCTTTACAGAATTAGTATGTATTAAATTCGACTCGAGTATGGAATCATTCTTGGAGGGAGCGCGGTGGCTCAGTTGGTAGAGGTGCAGGCTGCAAGCCGAGAGGTCCTCGGTTCGAATCCCACCTGCGGCAACCGCGTTGTGTCCTTGGGCAAGACACTTCATCTCCATTGCCCGCCGGGGGGCACAATGGCGCCGTGTACTAAGGCGTACTGCACGTCGATGGTACGCATGTCTTCAACCAATCTAACGCTGTCTGTGCTGCAGTGCGGAGTTACGATGTTGGGGAGCTGGCAGCTGCTCGTCGTTGCTCGGTGGTTCTCTCCGGGTACTTTGGCTTCCTCCACCCGTAAAACTGTCACGGTCATGATTAGCCATTGTGCATAAATATGTGACCTTAAACATCAATAAATAAATAAATAATCATTCTTGGTATCGAGTGTACTTCTCCTACAAAATCTATGATCGCTGTGAATATTATAAACACAACCTGGTTAATATTTCATTTTATTATATGCCAGCCTGTGAATTATCGCAAATTATCTAAAAGATATTTCTCGATATCCTTCGACTGGATGGATATCGAGGAATATCCCTCAGTAGCTTCCTAAATGACTTCACGCTACGCCACAACACGTCGCCTTGAAGGTACGATAAGCTGACCTTTGTTACTGTTTTGAAAGGTACGTATTTGCAGCCGAACTGGACTGAATATTGTGTATCACAACGTCTCGTAGTATATACTGGGTCCAAAAAGAAAATATAATAAACTTTGAGGAGCAATTTTTTTAGTTTTAGTATTATGGACTTTAATCCCAAACAAATTATTGTAAATTCATATTTCGAGTCTAGCTATATGAATTTGCATACTTTCGTGTTCTTACTGTTGCCAGCGTTACGTCAGGACGTCGCAATTCAGACATGGGATGAAATGAAAAGTGCTGTCAATAGCGTGTATGTCCACCGTTTGCCATTTGGGTGGCAAGACATCGACGGCTCATGGACCTGATAAGTCTCTAGATGTCACCCTGTGGTACTGCATTTCACTCCCGCCTTAGAACATTACTTAAATCGCCTAACGTCTGAAGATCATGAAGTCGTACCCGACGGTCCAATTGATCCCAAAGATGCTCTATTGGCGACAAATCTGGCGAAAGTGGAGGCCAGGGAAGACGTTCGATGCTCTGCTCCTCAGGAAAGTCACGACAGATACGCGGCACGTGTCATCGGACATTGTTTTGCTGGAATAACTGCAATCTGACGTTAGAGTTGAACAACGGGACAACAGCAGCATTAAGAATTTCGCCCCTATATCGCTGTCCATTCACATTACCATCGATGAAGATCAACTGCGTTCGATGGTGCAAGGAAATTCCTGCCCAAACCACTACACTACCCCCGCCGAAACGGTCGCATTCCCGCACGCAAGCATCAGAAAACCGTTCTCCTCGTCGGCGATACACTCTTGCCCTACCATCAGCGCGCCGTAGACAAAATCGTGATTCATCACAAAAAAAGAACTGTGCGCCGACGCTGCTGAGTCCAGGGAACACGCTGACGTACCCATTCCATTCTGACGGTACGATGACGTTGGGTAAGGATTGGTCCGTGGTATGGACGCCTACTTCGGATGCTGTGTTCAGCGAGTCTGTTGCGGACAGTTTGTGCTCTGATTCTATTGTTAGTTCTACCAGGAGTAATTGCTACTGTCCTCGTCGCCGGAAAGAAGCGATCCCGCAAGTGAGACGCCCTGTTGTGTCGGGCTTGTGCAGGGGTCGTAACTCTTGGTCGACATGAACGCGGTCGGTCGGTAGCAGATCCAGTGATTCTATACCTTCCAATGAGACGGTAGATAGTGGACACAATGATTCCGAACTCAGCAGCGAGCTCATCCGGAGGTGTCGCAGCCTCATGCATACCAATGACACGCATCCTCTGATTTTCGGTTAACCTTGGCATTTTTCAAAATGTCGGAAGACAAAAACTAGCGCGTTTTCTCAATAACCCAGGCTCTCTAGCACAACATAACACCAAGAAAATCGTCGGTCACCCATTCAATTTGACAGTCTCGGGTAGCACGTGCTATTTTGAAATCCGTAGCAATATTGTATACAGTTGGGTGGACAACAACAACATGCCATTAAACTCTTTGCACGACTTCTTGTCCACAAACATGCAACATTAGAACTATTATATTTCATCCTCTATGCTATTTTTTTCACATTTGTTTCTATTATAATTTCTTTTTGACTCAGTATATAATGAAAACGAAAACATTTTAGTCAGTATCTGGAATTATCTCAGGAGTTTGAACCTGAAAGTTTTATTTTTCACGATCGCTTGCGCGAGTGAAAAATAATATTTTCAGATCCACACGATGATTTTTTTCAGTATCTTCCTAAATGACGTTACGCTTCGTCACCTTGAACCTCGCCTTGATGGAACGATCAGCAGCATTTTATACCCCAGGAGGGGGTATATAGCAATCGCCTTGTCCGTCCGCCCCGAAATTAAATCATGAATAACTTGTAAAATACTTGATTGAGTGACTTGATATTTGGCATGGAAGTGTTTTTCATTTGCTGTATACCCGTGGTGAAATTCAGATGCTGTGCGAGATTTTACTTCCAGGGTCATTGCCCTTTATGGACTTAGAATTTGTCCGTCTTGAAATTAATTCATGAATAACTTGTTGCGTACTCAATGGAGTAACTTTATATTTGGTGTACAAGTCTATCCTATTGATGTCTACTCACAGTACAAGGCAGATGTTATGCAGTATATTATTGTAGGAGTTATTTCATTTTCTGTACCTTGATTTTGTCCGTCCCAAAATTCAGTCATGAATAACTTGTTTAATTAAGGCTACCTTCATGGTGTAATCAACTCCTCACACAATTTCTAATGCAGAGAGTTGAAACTTTAGTACACATGTCTTGCAGATTTGCAACATATATAAAGTTTGCAGAAAAATATTTTTTTCACACAATTATCAGATCAAGTCACTCTCATATTTGGTAAAGAGGTGGGGGTTACCTTTTTGTGTCACCCTATGGTGACACTTAATAGTTCTTATAATATATGTCCCAATGGTCTGTCATCTGTCATCCTTCAGCTTCACCCAGTAATAAATGTTTCAGTTTTGTAATGCTATCCATGGTGTTGCAGGGGGGGGGGGGGGGGGGGGTATATGCCACCCTCGACTTTGGTCTAGTTGTTATTGTCTTGAAACTGTTTACAGTCGATTTGGGCTGAATATTGCACAGTAAAATGTCACGAAGCATGTAATAAAAAGAAAATCTACGCCTATTTATCAAATCTATATTCGTTCGGATGAAATCAAATACACTTTCAAAAAAACAAACAGAGGATGTCTACGCTGTTTTTAACCCTTTATATTACCCAACGCAGACGATATCAAAATTTATTATTTTAAAAATCAATTTTTCACATTTTTCAAAAAATTTCAACAAAACCACATCATGTGACCCCTCGTTGGAACGAGCTCGTCGTTTTGAAATATAATATTTTTTCAACTGCTGAATTTGCATATTACGCGGGCAGATGCGGCCGATTCGTTTCCGTTTCCGGAAAGACGTGTTTCCGTCATCCGGCTACAAATACTTTCAGGTCCACACTCATGAGATAATTCCCGATTTCATTAAAAGCAGCGTAGACATCCCCAGATTATTTTTTTGAAAGTGTAAAATAGATTTGGTAAACAGGGTACATAAAGTCTATATTAAAGTCCCGCCTGTAGAAACATCTGCTTATGAATATATAAAATGGTGCTAGTAGTGCAGGTGTAGAGATATCTTTGTTCTCAGACTGGTTCAGCCAACTTGCAGTACAAGTCAAAATAAGTTGTAGCATAACCACAATAAACTAAGTATGCTGCTGCTCCTGCGCTGATAAGATCAGAATCAGACATCATCTTCTGGAAAGCTCTAGGTGAGAGCTTTCCAGAATATGATGTCAGCTTCTGGTCTTATCAGTATGGGAAGAAAAAGATACATAGTTTATAGTCGTTATCCTACAACTTATTTTGATTTGTACTGTATACGTGTGTATTACAGAATTCCGATGTGCACAAGTCCCCGTTAACCTTTAAAAAATGTTATAACTATATGCAGTGCAGGTTTCAGAGCCAACACATCAGACATCCATCTCCAGAGGTTGGGGGGGGGGGGGGAGTTAACCACCGACATCCGGATTGGCGGTTCTTGATTGTTCGACTTATATTCTTAAGACAACTGCCCTATACCATGACGTAGACACAAATTTCACAATAGGCTGACCGTGTGGGGGTGGGGGGGGGGAGTTGTCTTCTTCCCCTCTATTCCCCAATCCAAGGCCTAATCTAACGAAAATTGTTTACTTTCCAGAATAAAGGATTGCACTGTTTGAAATAGTTGTTTATTTTCATCTATTGTTTCTTGGGGGTTCCCAAGTAGAAGAATACCAATCAATATCACGTATTGGGCCTATCTCAATGAAAAGATTTTATCTCGGAGCATCAAAGGGAGACATTCTAGTTTAAAATGTTCGGCAGCTTCATATCCGTGGCCACATGTGCATTTAGGGTCATCTGTAATGACCCTTTCAAATTTATGAGCTTACCCGTCACTACAACTCTGTCGAGTCACTACAACACAATCGAGTCACTACAACTCATTTGAGTCACTACATCTCAATTGAGTCACTGCATCTCAATCGAGTCACTAAAACTCACTCGAGTCAGCACATCTCAATCGAGTCACTTCATCTCAATCGGGTGATATGCTAGTAGTAGTATATGCACCCCATTCTTGCCTTTTAACAGGTCCTCTGTGGGGACCTCGGAAGAGACGTTATTGTCACGTGACCCAGCTACGCCAACTTTTGTTGTCATGGTAGCCCATGTTGCGCGTGCTGTATGGGTGACTCGTGTTTCCGTCGTCCGGCTATAGAAAAAAATTAAAGACTTTGAAATGCATTTGTGAATAAATAAAATATAGGTCTACATGTACTCGTGACGCAACTTCTTACGTGTCCTTAGGATGGTGCTGGGGATTAAAATATAGATATACTACAGTTTTTTGTGGAGTGTGGTAAAACAATTAATGCAGTTTTGCACGTGTCCTGTAAAATTAGACTCGGCCTCAGGCAACCTCCAGTTCAAAGGACACATGCAAGACTGCAGTGACGTAATGAATGATACACGAGACACAGGCTATTCGACAAAATAATGGTCAAGGGCAAAGTCATTATTTGGTCCGAATATCCTCGATCAAGTATATTATCGATTTGAAACCCACTGACATTAACACAGTCTTGTTTGAAAAGCGAAAAAGAAATTAAATAATTTATCACATTGAATAGAATTAAACTGAAAATGTGAACAGATTCGTCGGCACGGGTAAGTTTGTTTTTTGTTGTTTTTTTTTTTTTTTTTTTTTGGGGGGGGGGGGGAGGGGGGTATAACTCATCGAGGAAATATGTAAGAATGAGAGCCAGGGGGCGCGGTGGCTCAGTTGGTAGAGGTGCAGACTGCAAGCCGAGAGGTCCTCGATTCGAATCCCACCTGCGGCAATCGCGTTGTGTCCTTGGGTAAGACACTTCACCCCCGTTGCCTACTTGGGGGCATGGCGGCGTTGTGTACTAAGGCGTACTGCACGTTGATGGTGCACCTGTCTTCAACCAATGCTAACCCTGCTCGTGTGGAGTTAGTATGTTGGGGAGCTGACAGTTGCTCGCCGTTGCTCGGTGGTTCTCTTCGACTACTCCGGCTTCCTCCACCCGTAAAACAGTCACGGTCATGGTTAGTCATTGTGGGGAAATATGTGACCCTCTGATGTCAAAATATCCATGTTTCAAGTAGCCATTTTTCCCATAATGCAACTGGGAATTTAACCAATTCAATCTTGTTTGACAGAGCTCAATGAGCTCTGTCAAACAAGATTGAATTAGTTAAATTTCTAGTTGCATTATGGGAAAACTTTGCTCCCTGCTCTTTTGATATTTTGACATCAGTGTGCAGGGGGTTATACATAAATATATAAATAAGGTTGAGAGCCGTCGGTTGTTTTCGTTTATTAAACTTAACAAAATAAAACTTCGCTTTAATTTCTATTGATGTCACAGGTGTTTCCGCAACAATAAAATACTTCTAAATTGGACCTTCCTCGCCAGTCAAATAATTTCGCTCTAGATAACTTTACTAAATACGTATTGATCGTATAATATAACACTTCATCGATAAATTCTGCAAATACGACAAGCGCCTGTGTTAAAAGGCTGGAGTACCAGGAGAGACGTATCGTGCAGCTGTCACAGGCTGGTTTTGAAGTGAAATTCAAAAGAATAAAATCCTAACATGCTTTTCTAAAATTATTATGAATACCCAGGTGCTAATTGTTTTGGTGATCAAGCAGTAATTTCAGTGTTTGTATTGTTGTTAAGTATATTATACTGTCTACATAAGCTGGTAATCAGAAATTTTCATTCTATAATATTACAATCTGCTTGATAACAAATCCTGTTCCCCAAAACGGTTTAATTATTGTTTAGAATTTATGTTAATAAGTAACCGCTGTTATGAGTAACTGTTTTACTGTAAATTGTATGTATTTCCTGAATTCAGCAGTCTGGCTATACCGGCTGAGAAAGAAGTACGGTTGGTTATTCCGCCGCTAAATGTGAATAAATGTATAAAGTTAACAAGCGCTTTGAGTGAGCTCATTTTCCCCACAGTATACCCTTTACGACACAGCAGTGAGTAACTATCGGACTCTCAGGCATGGTTGCCCAACCGTCCGAGCAAGGTTAGCATCTGCTGAAGACACGTATATCATCGTCTGTCGCACACTACGTCACCGTGGTACTACTTGGTTTGTATGGGTTAAGTTTCTTGCTAAAGGGCGATAGAAATATAATAATAATATAATAATAACACTTTGGCCAGCCGCTGATTTGTCGCGGTTCTCGGATGAGAAGGCCTTGGTTACCCCTGTACTTCCAACTGCCTCCCTATTCCCACGCTTCTTCTCTCCTCCCAACACTCGAAGACGGGGTTAGTAACGATAATTTAGAGTTAGATCTCGACAGGGCTGTGAACTGTTTACTAGACTCAGGGTTAGTAACCATAATTTAGAGTTAGATCTCGACAGGCCCGTGAACTGTTTACTTCACTTAGGGTTAGTAACCATAATTTAGAGTTAGATGTCGACAGGCCCGTGAACTGTTTACTAGACTTAGGGTTAGTAACCATAATTTAGAGTTAGATGTCGACAGGCCCGTGAACTGTTTACTAGACTTAGGGTTAGTTATCGTAGCGATGATTTTCATATGAGTTCAATTTCAATTTCGATGATTTATTCAATGTTATTAGATTCATTTCAAAGACTATGTCCTCCATTTCTGTATTTCATTATATTCTAATTCTATCAAATGTCACATTACAAAGAGTTAAGTTGATTTCATAAGAACCTTATTTATGACAAGTCTGAACAACTCATGGTAGTTTTCACCAAGCGTCCCTTAATCAGCCATTGTTTAATCTAAGCTAATTGTTCGTAGTCTGTTGATCTATTGTGTAATTTATATGTATATAAACGCAGTTCTTGTATTATTTGGTAACTATTCTGTAAGGGAGACGCCTCAGAACGTTCATTATTCTCTTTCCAGTAGTCGGAGGCTCCCGATTGTTAGTGAACCTTTGTTACTTCTGTATCTGGAGTTCCAGTACTGTCTCTGTAAATAAACGCTAATTCCCCAAGAACTCGTCTTCGACTTCTATTTCAACGATCCAGCTCTACCATCCCGCTAGTTTGTAATTTTCACGTTCTCATTTTGTAACCATAATTTAGAGTTAGATCTCGACAGGCCCGTGAACTGTTTACTAGACTTAGGGTTAGTAACCATAATTTAGAGTTAGAACTCGACAGGCCCGTGAACTGTTTACTAGACTTACGGTTAGTAACCATAATTTAGAGTTAGAAAATGGTAGACATCAACAACCTCAAACGGCTGTAAATGATAGAAGATGCCAGGTATGCGATACCAGTGAAATAGAGAGAGAAAAACATTTTGTTATGGATTGTGAGGCAATTGTCGAAATTGGGGGAATACGGTTCGAAACAATTATAAAATCAAACAAAGAATTTGAAAAATTGAATGATTCGGAGAAATACTATTATATATTGAAAAAACTGTGATAGTGAATCCATTAATATTATTTCTAACATGATGTGGTCATTCTTCTGTAAGCGAGATCACCTTGTTGAGGAAAAAAAGTCATTAATACATTTCATCATATGACTCGTCCGTTTTATTCACTTTAAAACATTTGATATTTTGTTTTCATATTAATCAGTGATAAATAAAGCCTTCCGTCAATTTCATTGGTCAATTTCAAAACTAGACAATTTGATTGGCTGAACAAAATACAACTGGGCCACATTTACATAATTTGCATAATTAGAGTTGGGAGCTTCCATTGGTCAATTTCAAAACTGGACAATTTGATTGGCTAAACAAAATACAACTGGGTGACATTTGCATAATTTCAGTAGGGAGAATTTACGTTATCTGTCCTATTTAGGGTGGGTTATAGTGTATTAATCTTTTACCTACAAAAAAACGCCATTCATTTTTTTTTTATATTTTCACTTTTTGCTTCCAAAACATAGTTTATGACCCCTCATTGGAACGAGCTCGACGAGCTCGTTCCAATGAGGGGTCATAACCTATGTTTTGGAAGCAAAAAATGAAAATTTTTAGTTATACGAGGATGTTTTTTTCCAAGTGCCGTCTGCAACTCAAGTCGGGTGATGGGTTAAAAAGTCCTACTAAGTGGCTAATTTGTGCGTGTGTGTGTCATATGATACATAAAATATGAAATGATTGTTTTTCTCATATAATATTTATGAAACTCGTCCGAATTTTCCGTTTGGGCTCGCCAGAAGCTCGCCCAAACGGAAAATTCTTAGACTCGTTTCATAAATATTATATTAGAAAAACACTCATTCCATATCGTCTATATATTATACATCATGTTTATTGTGACTTCTTATTTGTTATGTTTATATTGTGTAACTTGTGATGTAATGCATTAAACTATTGAATATTGAATATAGCCACAGTCTGGAGAGAGAGAGAGAGTATAAGATGGGGTAGCCAACGATCTTGGCGACGTTTGCAGTCTACACTACAAAAAATATAGGTTCTCCTTAGAACCCAAAACTGGTTCGAATCTTGTCCCTGAGATGGAACCAGCTCTGTTTAAACAGTATTTATTTCAGATCAAATACATTTACCAAGATTAGCATTCAATTTTAACAGAATATTACATGAACTGAAGTAGATTCAGCACTAAACTTGAAGCTTATTCAGCGCAGTCGCCAAACATTTTGAAACAAAGGAGATATGAACAGTTGGCATATCCAACCAGTTTTGGTTCTGTATAGAACCAAAACTGGTTCGATATGGCCACTGTTCATATATCCTTTGCTTAATAATGATTTGAGACAACCTCGTATAAGCTCTAAACTTACGGCTGAAACCCCCTCAATTTATGTTTAATTCTGTTAATATTTAATGTTAATCTTTATAAATTTATTTGATTTGAAATAAATACTGTTTAAACGGAACTGGTTCCATCTCAGGGACAAGATTAGAACCAGTTTTGGTTCTAAAGAGAACCTATATTTTTTGCAGTGTATATTCTGCTGAATTAGGAAATTTTTCTCATTTGGACCGCAAAACTCGCCATTTTAGCGAATCCATACACGATATGAATGGAAGTATATAGTAAAGAAATTGAGAATCTCCATCAAGCTCTCAGGTCGCCAGTCTTATCCCTCAATGAAGCCGACGGTGTTATTGGCTGTTCATTTGTCCACTTTTTGTGGGGGTAGCTCGCAAACTACCATTGATTTAGTGGGGTCTACCTTTAGTGGCTTTACTCAGATCAAAGGTATACAAATGTTGTCACGTGCTCCAGTTATATATCTTCCTCTCGGGGGCGCGGTGGCTCAGTAGGTGGAGGTGCAGGCTGCAAGCCGAGAGGCCCTCGGTTCGAATCCCACCCGCGGCAACCGCGTTGTGTCCCTGGGCAAGATACTTCACCCCCATTGCCCACGTGGGGGCACGGTGACGCTGTGTACTAAGGCGTACTGCACGTCGATGGTGCACCTGTCTTCAACCAATGCTAACCCTGCTTGTGTGGAGTTGGTATGTTGGGGAGCTGACAGTTGCTCGCCGTTGCTCGGTGGTTCTCTCCGGGTACTCCGGCTTCCTCCACCCGTAAAACTGTCACGGTCATAGTTAGCCATTGTGCAGAAATATGTGACCTTAAACACCAATAAATAAATATATAAATAAATAATATCTCTCTCTCAATACATATCTATTTCACGTTGATTTAGTTTATTAACATGTCTAACAATATTGTAATGTGATTAAAGATTCAGTCAGTCAATTCTTAGCTGAGAAATATTTCTTATGTCAATTCAAAGAAGACAAACGTTTATGGTACTTTTAGATTTCAATCGTCTACAATATTTCAGTCGGTCAGAAAACCGAACTTGCGGTTCGTTTTTCCAACCAACTGAAATATTCCAGAGGATAGGGTTTAAGACATTGGTGATGAACTATTTGAGCGCTAGATGGGATCCAGGCCATAACAGCGTCGAATTCCTTTCCGAATTTGACTAGCGGGTTGAGAGCTTGGATCTCTGTGTGACCCTCCAATTTCGTCTGTACTAGAATGCCGGCTCTTATTCCGATTTCGTGGTATCGCGGAACTAAATATTGAAATTAGAGTGAACCGCCTGAAAATGTTGCACTCGGAAATGATGCAATCTCTAAAAATAAACAGCCTTGGGAAAATATATTGTTTCAATAAAGATTTGAAACATTCTATTGACATCTTGCAAGACACTTCACCCCCATTGCCCATGATGGGGCACGATGACGCCGTGTACTAAGGCGTACTGAACGTCGATGGTACGCCTGTCTTCAAACAATCTAACCCTGCCTGTGCTGCAGTGCGGAGTTACGATGTTGGGGAGCTGGCAGCTGCTCGTCGTGGCTCGGTGGTTCTCTCCGGATACTCCGGCTTCCTCCACCCGTAAAACTGTCACGGTCATGATTAGCCATTGTGCATAAATATGTTACCTTAAACATAAATAAATAAATAAATAAATTGACATCTTGCATTATTGTTGAATATTCCTGATAAAAAAGAGGGTGATTTGATGACTTTTGGACCTGAAAAATACAATTTACTTTTTGTGTGTTTTTGTAGGGCATTCCCTGAAAAATATGTGCACGTGACCGGTACTTCCCTTTGTGTCAGTTTTTCTCTCTTATTTGTTGCATGACCCCCTGTTTTCGGATCAGAAAAAGTTGTTTGAAGGGCTATACTTGACAGAGATATTTGAATGCCAAAATTAAAGTGATGCGATCATATTTGTTTCCGCCTGAACCTTATAATGGTCGCCTGTGGGAATATATTTAGTTCTGTGATACCTATAATGGGCACCACTGGTTTAACTGGTAAAATAGAGTGCTAACTTATTTGGCATTCCCCGTGTTCCCCCTTAGTCTTGTGTTCAGTGTTAGTCCAGGGTCAGGCATCCAAATCCTCGAGCGTCCGGGTAACCTTTCAGATCCCCCACCCCCATTCTCTCACCAACCCTCGGCAACGAAATAGAACAAACTAATACAACAATTTGCTTTCTGCTCTTTTTTCAGAACTCATTGATACAGCCTTCTCGACTTTTACAAACAAAGATATTGCACCGATTAAAAGTTTGAAAGATGGGTTGAACATTCACGAATTGTTTCATGGACCAACACTGGCATTTAAAGACCTTGCTATGTCATGTCTGGGTCAGTTTCTCAATTACTTTTTGGAGAAAAGAAAAATGCACTATACAGTGTTAGTGGGTAAGTATTTAAGCATTTTTAGTCGAGTTTTGACGACGTCAAACTCGACTTATAGTTTGATGGAGTGGCGGGCGGCGGGCGTAAACAATTGGTTTCCGGGCAATAACTTTAGTTCTATTTGATGCACCTTTACCAAAACTATACCAGAGGTTACCCTACAGGAAAGGAAGACACCTATCGATTTCAGAGTCTCGCGCCTCAAGGCCAAGGTCACTGTTACTATAAATAGAATATTTTGTGACAAATTGGTTTCCAGGCAATAACTTTAGTTCTATTTGACGCACCTTTAACAAACTCATACCAGAGGATACCTAATAGGAAGGGAAGACACCTGTCGGTTTCAGAGTCTGGGACTCCAAGGTCAAGGTCACTGTTACTATAAATAGAATATTTTATGACAAATTGGTTTCCGGGCAATAACTTTAGTTCTATTTGACGCACCTTTACCAAACTTATACCAGAGGTTACCCTATAGGAAGGGAAGACATCTATTGATTTCAGAGTCTCGCGCCCCAAGGTCAAGGTCACTGTTACTATAAATAGAATATTTTGTGACAAATTGGTTTCCGGGCAATAACTTTAGTTCTATTTGACGCACCTTTACCAAACTTATACCAGAGGTTACCCAACAGGAAGGGAAGACACCTATTGATTTCGGAGTCTGGGATTCCAAAGTCAAGGTCACTGTTACTATAAATAGAATATTTTGTGACAAATTGGTTTCCGGGCAATAACTTTAGTTCTATTCCGTGTATCTTCACCAAACTTATACCACAGGTTACCCTATGGGAAGGGAAGACACCTATCGATTTCGGAGTCTGGGGCCCCAGGTTCAAGGTCACTGTTACTATCAATAGAATATTTTGTGACAAATTTGTTTCCGGGCAATAACTTTAGTTCTATTTGACGCACCTTTACCAAACGTATACCAGAGGTTACCTTATAGGGAGGGAATACACCTATTGATTTCGGGGTCTCCAAGGTCAAGGTCACTGTTACTATAAATAGCTTATTTCTTCAGAATTTAATGTCAAAACTCGACTTCTGGATCTGTGATCCTTTTGCTGGATTTTCTTAATTCCATTTCATCAGAGTGATCCCTCTTCTCACCTCCCATTTCGATATTAAGTTTCTTCTTAGAAATTGTCTCTGTGATTCAGACTCGAGTTCCAGTTGCCATTCAAATGGCTACAAATGTGTTTGTTGGAGTTGAAGGTTTGTTTAACTGAGGAATGCTTTCTGAAATTAAGAACTAAGGGTACGGCCCTCACCACGTGTCGGCAATCGGTGCACAGGGCCAACACATCATGCGTTGTTGTGATAGTAGAGGGTACGCGGTCTAAATTTAAAAATTTAGTACCCAAAACTCTTCAAAAGAAGTGAACATCGCTGTCTATGTGGGATTGTAAGTGATTTTAATATGGCTAGCAAGATGAGTAAGTGCTCTCTGTGTTGGATATTCGTGAAGATCAAGCCATTCCAAGTCTAAAATTTTAGGGGAACAGCGTGCCACCTCAGACAAACGTATGAAATGAGGATAAGAGTCATTTGAGGTCTAATTTACTACGACTCTTATCCTCATTTCAGAAAAAAAGGATTCTCCAGAAGGCATCCCAATTTGGGCACCCCTTTTTGAAAAACATATGGCCTTCGGCACCCCTTTTTTCTGAAATGAGGTTAAGAGTCGTATTAAAAATCCCTCAATGAGGGATTTTTAATACGACTCTTATCCTCATTTCAGAAAAAAGGGGTGCCGAAGGTCATATGTTTTTTTCAAAAAAGGGGTGCCGAAATTGGGGTGTCGGGGAAATTGCCATTGATATAGGTTTTTATTATACAGAAGGGAGATAACTGCATTATGGAAAATCAAGCAATCTAATTGGTTAATTATAATTTATATAAATGATCTAGATAAATGAATCAACAAGAGTACTCAGAATAGGGTAGGAACTACTGGTATTACGTACCACCTTACCAGTAACAGGATTACACAAAGCATTTGGTAGGTTAATACTATCAACGGTTAGGATGGAACCTACAGGGGAATATACCAACCATACTCTGCTGCCGTTCTGTATTATCAGGCATTGACCCTACCCCAGAATACCGCTCAATAATATGAAGCACCTGGTGGATCAGTAGTACCAAGGGCCAGCAAGATACCTACAGGGATATGTACAGCCTATGCTATACTACCTTTCTATACTGCCAGGCATTACCCCCACCCCCACAAAATCACTAGATCTACCATAACGTACTACATATACCAGCCATATAATAAAACAAAGCAATCGGTTGGTTAATAGTACCAAGCACTAACAGGGGGCCTATAGGTGTATATACCGCCCATACTATAGTAACGTTGTAAACTACCAGGCAGTACCCCTACCCACAATACCCCTATGCCTAGCATTGCATACTACCTATACCAGTCATGGGATAACATAATGCATCAGGTGGATTAATAGTACTAAGGGCCAGCAAGAGACCTATTGGGATATGTACAGCCTATATAGTATCCTCAGATAAGTATCCTATAAAAGGTATCCTCGATAGGTATCCTCAATAGGTATCCTCAAATAATACAATACCAGGCCATAGGTATCCTCAAATACCCGTATGTGCCTATGTGATAGGGCATATTGTGTCACATTGTGCCTTTTCACATAAACACATATCGGCACATAAAGCATGTGCCTATGTGATAGGGCATATTGTGTCACATTGTGCCTTTTCACATAAGCACATATGACAAAAAAGGGGTGCCGAAGGTCATATGTTTTTCAAAAAAGGGGTGCTAAAATTGGGGTGCCATTGGATATAGGCTTTTGTTATACACAAGGGAGATAACTGCATTATGGGAAATCAAGCAATCTGATTGCTTAGTTAGATATATGAAACAACAAGAGTACTTAGAATAGGGGCAGAACTAACAAGAATAGACCAGAAACTGCTAAATATAGTAATAATAAGCAAAGCTGTTCCAACTAATAGGCTCTTCTACGCTACTGGAGTATATTCTAGAACAAACGAACAGGGTCAGATAGACGATAACTATTGCATATATAGATAGAAGCAGAGAATTCTGGGTAAATTTGTCCTATAGCACTACATGCTATTCTTAATAGGGGGAAAACGTCATGGGATAGGGATCAAAAAAGGGATTCTGGGAGAATTCTAACCCAGAACATTACTCCTGTTCAATCGAATTCACCCCCTTGTACCCCTTAGTACTATAGCACTACGTGCTAAGCCGAGAAATTGGGGAAATAAAGTCAATTTCGGTGATTTTGGGCGGCTTTTGGTGATTTGGGGATTGTCGGGTTGTTTGTGGTAATCAGATTTACTCCGATTCAATCGAACATACCCTCCGAACATACCCCTATCCTATTGTAGGCCTTAGGTAACATAGCAATCACGTGCTACCATAGAAACCAAGATGGCGGCCTCCAGTATACAAAATGGACGACGGAAACACGTATCACCCTAACAACACGCGCTGCGCATGCGCACTAACAACACGTATCACTATGGAGATGACGTCACAACATGGCCGCTCACGCGGGTTACCATGACAACACAACATGGCGCCACTAGGTCACGTGACATGACGTCACTTCCGAGGTCATCCACCGAGGTCATCCAACTATTCCCTCAAACATACGAGACATACTACTACCGCTGGTTTAACTGGTAAACAGAGTGCTAACTTATTTAGCGTTCCCCCGGGAAAGCACCACTGGTTTTACTGATAGAGTGCTAACTTATTTAGCGTTCTCCCTGGAAAGCACCGCTGGTTTAACTGGTAAACAGAGTGCTAACTTATTTAGCGTTCCCCCGGAAAAGCACCACTGGTTTTACTGATAAACAGAGTGCTAACTTATTTAGCGTTCCCCCGGGAAAGCACCACTGGTTTTACTGATAGAGTGCTAACTTATTTAGCGTTCCCCCGGGAAAGCATCACTGGTTTAACTGGTAAACAGAGTGCTAACTTATTTAGCGTTCCCCCGGGATAGCACCACTGCTTTAACTGGTAAACAGAGTGCTAACTTATTTAGCGTTCCCCCGGGAAAGCACCACTGGTTTAACTGGTAAACAGGGTGCTAACTTATTTAGCATTCCCCCGGGGAAAGCAGCGCTGGTTTAACTGGTAAACAGAGTGCTAACTTATTTTTGATTATCAAAATTTATTCACTGTATGTGCTTTGTTACAATTGATGTCCTTCATTTGAACGGACCTATCGAGTTCGTTCCATTTTTTTTATTAGGGTTTAACGACACATCAACAGCCATGGTCATATCATGTCGGTGACAGTTTTGCGGGTGGAGGAAGCCGGAGTACCCGGAGAGAACCACCGAGCAACGACGAGCAGCTGTCAGCTCCCCAACATCGTAACTCTGAACTCTGCACTGCAGCACAGGCAGGGTTAGATTGGTTGAAGACATGCGCACCATCGACGTGCAGTACGCCTTAGTACACAGCGTCATCGTGCCCCCGTGTAGGCAATCGGGGGCAATCGGGGTTAAGTGTCTTGCCCAAGGACACAACGCGGGAGCGCAAATCAGTCACTGAAATGGTCACCCATCCAACTACTGACCGCGCTCGTCGTTGCTTAACTTCGGCGATAGGTCGTTCCATAGAGAGGTGATAAGCTACGTTTTTAGGCAAACCTTGTCAAACCGTGAATGTTTTAAAGTTTAAGAATTTTTTTTAGGGAATTTACAGTCCTCGTAAAAATATAGTTTGACCGCAATATTGAATTAATTGGCTTTTCACGTGATTTCAACATAAATATTGGCATATTTTCGTCTGGACCATAGTGTATAGCACATGTTGAGGAAGGTACTGGATGTCTGGATAGAAACCTGGCATACGAAATCTGAAAACTTTGCAAACACATATAAGACACCTTGTTGGGTTATTATCATAAAATAGAAATATAATTAACTTCTTTTAAAATAAACTATAGCAGTCTGCTGTAACAAAGAATGAAATTCAGAGAGATCAAGCTGAATGTTGCATAAAACTCTCAGGAAAGTCCTGTCACTGGTACTATAACAGATTATGAGAGTTTCGAGCCTTTATTTGAATATTGTAGGACAACACTAGCATTCATTGTGTAAAGGGTAATGTTATAGAAATCACAGGTGCGTCACTCGACATATCAGAGCCCCAAAATTTCCATAACCCCTTGCCCAACGTAACGGCCAAAACCGATCAGCGCTATTCACAAAAAATGCCAATTAATTGTCATTATAATTTCATTTTTTATCTCAAAAACATAGCTTATGACCCCTCTTTGGAACGAGCTCGTCGAGCTCGTTCCAATGAGTGGTCATAATCTATGTTTTTGTGACAAAAAATGAAAAAAATTAGTTGTTCAAGAATTGTGTTTGCAAGTGTCGTCTGCTTTTCATGTTAGGTAAAGGGATAATGCATCCTAATCAAATTTGGAGAGATAAGGTTGACCTTTTTAACTCACATAAATCATAGGTGCATCACTCGACACATCAGAGTCCCAAACTTTCCATAATGGATCTTGTATCCTGACCAAATTTGGAGAGATATGGTAGACCTTTTTAACTCACATGATCACCGTTTCTTTCTCACTTTCTCATCTGACTTGCTGAGATGAAACCACCTTGTGGAACTATTGATAGTATATGAAAGACGTTCTTAGACTGAGAAGCCAGAATTCTACGTTTGGCACTCAATGTGGTTCTTTGGCAACGTGTGTGACATAAAACAGACAAATCGAAAATCCATCCTCCAGTAAACTGTGCTCTATTTTACCCTGGCCAATATGAGAAATGCTTCATTTGACTTTGGTCTTGCAGTAAGAGAGCATCCCAACCATGTGACCCATTTACTACCGAGAGGAAAAAAACATGCAACATGTGTGTCTTAAAATATCGTTTAGGTCATACCCATTACCCATGGTTTCTCCCTTGGGTAGTAGTAAATGGGCCACGTGGTTGGAATTCTCTCTTACTCTCTGACTAAAGCGAACTAACCGCTCCATCAAATGAAGCACTACTCATCTCGGCCAAGATGCAACAACGCAGAGTTTATGAGGGATGGATTTCCGATACCAAAGTATCACCCCTCATGACACTGACTATTGACAGGTTCTCTACAATATTGAATACTGTTCAGGTAGAATGTCAGTACATGCTGTATACTCTCCTGATTACCCGTGTATGTACTGACTGCCAGTGTCTGTGAGAAAGTTTAAATATATTCATAAACTTGCCAAGAAATGGGACCAAAATCCAGTCGCAAACTCTGGATAATTCTGTTTTTTTTCTCCATTAGCTGGTTGTGGGTAGATTAAAAGTCGGAAATGGTTACTGAAACAATACAGACCATGTTCCAGCAAAAATACCTGTTGAAATTGCCAATCAAAGCAGTTTATGTGCGATTCACTCTAATTTTAGGGGGGGGGGGGGGGGGGGGGGGGGTATCAAATTTCAAAATGGAAAAACATGTTTTCCTTCCAAAAAGGGATGGGTGGGTGCCCAAGAGTCGGGAAAAAACGTTTTTGCGCCTGGTGTCCGATTTCCTGCCCCCCCCCTCCCCACCCACACACACACACACACACCTGGTACACGTGTAAATAATATTGGTTAGGACCTACATGATTGGTCCAGAGGAGAACTACAACAGACTTGTATAAAATACATATATTATCGGCCTAAATACCCATATATACGTTACTATAGTGCATTTGGGCACTATAAAGAGGCAGTTTGAACATTTTATCTGAAAATTATACAGCAAATTAACACTGAAGACTGAAGTCCATCGTGTGAGGGCTCCACCAAAAACTTCAGCAAACTCCTCCCACAACCTGGCACATGAGGGATGAAAACCATGCACACTACTGGGCCTACAATCTAGGGCAATGGAGGCCATTGAATAGGATACGACGTGTTGGGTCCAGTTGCATTGAGTGAAAACACAGGTCTCATGTCCACTTCCACTTCACCCCGATTGCCTACATGGGGGCACGATGACGCTGTGTACTGAGGCGTACTGCACGTCCATGGTGCGCATGTCTTCAACCAATCTAACCCTGCCTGTGCTGCGGTACAGAGTTCAGAGTTACGATGTTGGAGAGCTGGCAGCTGCTCGTCGTTGCTCGGTGGTTCTCTCCGGGTACTCCGGCTTCCTCCACCCGTAAAACTGTCACGGTCACGATTAGCCATTGTGCATAAGTATGTGACCTTAAACACCAATAAATAAATAATAATAAATCATGTCCACTTCGACAAAAGTTTGTCAAAGCTCCGACAAAAGTCGGGGTAATAAGGGACGTTCGGGTGCGTGCCCTACTACTAAGAACAAAAATACAGCAATATGTGTTTTTGAACGCAGAGAGTCATTCATCAACAGATCGAGGAAGATTGGATACTGAACAATGAGGTACCGGATCTTTGTCCAGGAATTATAGGCCTAGATAGATACACCTCCCAAACCCACCCCACGTCTACGAAAGAATAAATCAAGCGATGTGTGTGATTGCCATACTGTGTGGGTCGGTGATACGGTGTTAACCCTTTACCCAACGAATCGGACGCATCCGCCCCGTAATATGCAAATTCAGCAGTTGAAAAAATATTATTTTTCCAAAAATTTCAACAAAACCATATCATGTGTCCCCTCGTTGGAACGAGCTCGACGAGCTCGTTCCAACGAGGGGGCACATGATATGGTTTTGTTGAAATGTTTTGAAAAATTTTAAAAAATGATATTTAAAATAATAAAGTTTTATATCGTCTGCGTTGGGTAAAGGGTTCCTGTCAGGTAGAGAGAAGAACAAGTCATCCCAAGTTTATGGTGATTTACGCCATTTGTTTTCCAAAAAGCTTATATAATGTTTCTTTGAAGATAAAATAGTTCTTCAAAGCAATGTAACCCTTCAGAATATTGTGTTGTGGAAAATAGTTCAAAATTTATTTCCTGAAATATTCCTTTTCAGCTACATCTGGAGATACAGGAAGTTCAGCTATAGAGGCAGTGAGAGGATCGAAGTGGCTTGATATTATTGTTCTACTTCCAAGAGGGAGGTGTTCCAAAATACAAGAGTTACAGATGATAACAGTCATTGAACAAAATGTCCACGTCTACAGAGGTTTGTATAACTCGTTTTCTAATTTACACATGCCGAAATATGTATCTTGCTATCGGTGTTGAGCGGTTTTCCGATTAATCCGGTATAGCCGGTTATAAACAAATATCGTAAGTAATATCGTGGAAAAACACAAAAATCGAAATATCGTCAACACCTTCAGATGTGAGAGTAATTAGGTTTGCTCAACTGAGAATCTGCAGTATTACTGTTACTATTACTAATCTTCTCAGAGACATTTTTTAACATGCCAACGCTAGAACTGTCACTTAGAAATAATAAAGTGGGTGCTATATGGCACTGGGGACAACTGTAAGCTGCTGTAGACAACATTCCGACTTCTCCCACACTAGTAGTAGTGTATGTTCCCCTACAGGGAATAGTTGCAGGACCTCGGTGCAGGACCTCGGAAGTGACGTCATGTCACGTGACGTAGTGGCGCCATGTTGTGTTGTCATGGTAACCCGCGTGAGCGGCCATGCTGTGACGTCATCCCCATAGTGATACGTGGTGTTAGTGCGCATGCGCAGCGCGTGTTGTTAGGGTGATACGTGTTTCCGTCGTCCATTTTGTATACTGGGGGCCACCATCTTGGTTTCTATGGTAGCACGTTATTGCTATGTTACCTATGGCTTCTAACAAGACAGGGGTATGTTCGGGGGTGTGTTCGATTGTAGAAGAGTAAATCTAATTACCACAAACAACCCGACAATCCTTCCAAATCACCAAAATCCACCCGAAATCACCGAAATTGACTTTATTTCCCCAATTGATCGGCTTAGCACGTAGTGTTATAGTACTAAGGGGTACAAGGGGGTGTGTTCCTTTGTAGAAGAGTAATTTTCTGGCTTAGAATTCTCCCAGAATCCCTTTTTTGGATCCCATGACGTGTTATTTCCCTATTAAGAATAGCACGTAGTGCTGTAGGACCAAGTTACCCAGAATTCTCTGCTTCTATCTATATATGCAATAGTTTACGTCTATCTGGCCATGTTCGTTTGTTCTAGAGTATACTCCAGTAGCGTAGAAGAGCCTATCAGTTGGAACAGCTTTGCTTATTGTTGCTATATTTAGCTATTTCTGGTCTATTCTTGTTAGTTCTGATCCTATTCCGTGTACTCTTGTTGTTTCATTTATCTAGATCATTTATATAAATTATAATTAACCAATCAGATTGCTTGATTTCCCATAATCTGTATGCAGGGTTATCTCCCTTGTGTATAACAAAAGACTATATCCAATGGCCATATCCCATGGAATCCCATTTTTTGCAAAACACCTGTGGCTATGGAATCCCTTTTTTGTCATATGTGCTTATGTGAAAAGGCACAATGTGACACAATATGCCCTATCACATAGGCACATGCTTTATGTGCCGATATGTGCTTATGTGACAAGGCACAATGTGACACAAAATGCCCTATCACATAGGCACATACGGGTATTTGAGGATACCTATGGCCTGGTATTGTATTATTTGAGGATACCTATCGAGGATACCTACTGGAGAATCCCTTTTTGTCATATGTGCTTATGTGAAAAGTCACAATGTGACACAATATGCCCTATCACATAGACACATACGGGTATTTGAGGATACCTATGGCCTGGTATTGTATTATTTGAGGATACCTATCGAGGATACCTACTGGAGAATCCCTTTTTGTCATATGTGCTTATGTGAAAAGTCACAATGTGACACAATATGCCCTGTCACATAGACACATACGGGTATTTGAGGATACCTATGGCCTGGTATTGTATTATTTGAGGATACCTATCGAGGATACCTACTGGAGAATCCCTTTTTGTCATATGTGCTTATGTGAAAAGTCACAATGTGACACAATATGCCCTATCACATAGACACATACGGGTATTTGAGGATACCTATGGCCTGGTATTGTATTATTTGAGGATACCTATTGAGGATACCTATCGAGGATACCTTTATAGGATACTTATCTGAGGATACTATATAGGCTGTATATATCCCTATAGGTCTCTTGCTGGCCCTTAGTACTATTAATCCACCTGATGAATTATGTTATCCTATGACTGGTATAGGTAGTATGCAATGCTAGGCATAGGGGTATTGTGGGTAGGGGTACTGCCTGGTAGTTTAGAACGGTACTATAGTATGGCGGTATATACACCTATAGGCCCCTGTTAGTGCTTGGTACTATTAACCAACCGATTGCTTTGTTTTATTATATGGCTGGTATATGTAGTACGTTATGGTAGACCTAGTGATTTTGTGGGGGTGGGGGTAATGCTTGGTAGTTTAGAACGGTAATATAGCATAGGCTGTACATATCCCTGTAGGTCTCTTGCTGGCCCTTGTTACTACTGATCCACCAGGTGCTTCATATTATTGAGCGGTATTCTGGGTGGGGGTCAATGCCTGGTAATACAGAACGGCAGCAGAGTATGGTTGGTATATTCCCCTATAGATCCCATCCTAACCGTTGATAGTATTAACCTACCAAATGCTTTGTATCATCCTGTTACTGGTAAGGTGGTACGTAATACCAGTAGTTCCTACCTTATTCCGAGTACTCTTGTTGTTTCATTTATCTAGATCATTTATATAAATTATAATTAACCAATTAGATTGCTTGATTTCCCATAACCTGTACTTAATCGTACAGAGTTATCTCCCTTCTGTATAATAAAAACCTATATCAATGGCAATATCCCCGGCACCCCAATTTCGGCACCCCTTTTTTTGAAAAGCATATGGCCTTCGGCACCCCTTTTTTCTGAAATGAGGATAAGAGTCGTATTAAAAATCCCTCATTGAGGTCTAATTTACTACGACTCTTATCTAATTCCCATATAGTTACTTATAATTATAATAAATATTTTCCAGCTGTGTTAAAAATTATTATATTGCAATGTTAAATATATAATGTCACCCAGAATAAATATTTTGCAGTATGTTCTACAGAATGTCAAACTTACATGTATATGTATCTTTGTATAACTTTATATTTGTACGGTATCATTCCAGTATGTTCTGTTTTGTATTTATAAAAATATGTTATTGCAATAAATTTTGTTATTTTTAAATACGGGTTGTTATCTTTACTTGGCTCAAGACAGTCATAGCCCGGTGTACGAAACGTCCAAGCTTGTGTACGAAACGTCCTAAATCGCCGTGTACGAAACGTCCTAAATCGCCGTGTACGAAACGGCGTCCAGCTCCCGAAACTTCTGACTTTGTGAAAGAATGAGAAACAATAACACTGTCAGAAAACGGTAACAGATCTAGGAATATTTTGTACTTATTTGTTTTGGTTTAATGAATAAAAGGGTCTTTACTTGGGTAGTTTCATATCGTCCAAGGAAACATTAAATCAGCCGGAGACCGAACAATTGCACTGTTAGAAAATGGTAACAGATTTGAGAACATTTTGTGCTTTTTTGTTTTCGTTTAATAAAAATAAAGAGAATATTACTTGATTAGTTTCATATCGGCCGAGATATCAGCCTGAGGTATCTACACGTCAGACTAAAACGGAATGAATCGCATCATTTTACGAGGGTCGGTAAATTGATAAAAAAAATTGCGATCTCCGCGACGGGACGTGGGTGGTGAGATTGTAATAGAGAAATATGGGTTTGGAGGGTCAGTACTCAGGCACATAGTGACATGGGCGGAGGTGGGGTGGTGTGTGTTCCATTACGCCCCCGCCCCCCAATAACCACCAGAATTTTCAGTAGTTGGTAAGTCGAAAATATAAATTCCATTTGTTGGAACATCAACAACGAAATCAATTTCCTGCATGTTTTCAACTTTTCAGACCAGTCGATTTGACTTTTTTGATTTTTCAACCCGTGATAACAGTTTTTCCTACTGCGTTCGATGATCAGTTGCGGTGGTTATCTGCTTTATTTTAAACATTATTTATTTCCAAGTTGAATTATAAAACAATTGAACATAGAAAATATATTTGTGGATTCAACAGAAAGCTGTAAGCTTAGAGTAAGCTGTTTCCACACATTTAACATATTTTACATTACTGGCAAATGTGACAGCGTTTTACATTCAACTTCCCCGTGAGAACCCCGGGAAGTAAGCAGCACTTGTTTACTGTGGTAAACCAGTTCCGCTTTACTAGTAAAATAGGACCCAGTCACCAATGCTTGGGGTGAAAGTCCTCTAAAATGGGCAACATGTTGATCAACGATTGACTAAACTTGACTTCATCTCCATGTTGTGTCACGATTAGCCATGGTGCATAAATATGTGACGTTAACCACCAACAAACAATTTACATTCAACATGGTTACAAAAAGAAGGAAAAATAATCACACAAACTAAATTAAAGGTGATGAAAAAGAAGAAAATGAAGAAGGGTGTGAATGAAATAGAAGCAATAAGAAAAAAGAATCATCACAACTTTGATAGTTAACTGAATGTTTTAGATTAAATGTGTTTGTTTCGGACTGCTCACACTAGATACCCATGCCGACCTATCTAAGATTTGAGGCCCAGAAGTGAGAGAGTGTTGTGTACTGTGCAGAAATCCTGATCTTATTTGAAGCGTTCTGTCTTCAGAATATATGACTGGGCAGTTTTAAATATATTTCTGTTCGTGAAGTCATCATGAAACTAGGATCCAAACAGAAGTATATCATTATCTGTGAAGCATGTGAGGGTTCCAATGGTTTCATTCCTTACTATGTTATACATTGGACATTTTAACAAACAATGCTCTGTAGTTTCACGCTCCCCACATGCACATAAAGGCGAAATAACCAAGTTACTCATACAGAGGTGGTCGTTCAGATCACTACAATGAAGCCGGAGTCCACAATGAAGGATTTGAGCTTTTCGAGATATATAAAAGTTGGAGGGACGTCGATTATTTGGATTGAGATATCTTTTGAAGTTCACAATTGAGTGATTTGCCCTTATTGGTTGTGAAATATCATTCCAGAGTTTTGTTGTCGTTGGAAAAAATGGCATTTGATGGGATGTACAGTACATGGAGAGTGGATTGTAACTAAATCACCCGCGGAGTGGAGTCATCACCCAAACTATAATTTTCAAATTTTGTACATATCGACAAAAATACAAGCAATGTTTCAGCCAATGGACCTCCGGGTTTAACCCGGAGGTCCATTGGCTGAAACTTTGCTTGTGCTTGTTAAGCCTTGCAACAAATTTGCAATTATTGTTTGGGTGGAATCTCCACTCTGCGGGTGATTTAGTGATAATACACTTTCCACGTACTGTATATTATTGCTCTTCTGGAATGAACGGGAGAATTCGGCTAGAAATAAACTGTGGAGTTAGTTTGTGGTACAGTTAAAGAATTGGACAAATTCATGTTTTCCTCTCTAAGATTCTAATTTTTCCCAACCCGTTTCCATTTCAATATGCAAATATGCTTTACTAGCACTTCTTGTTGCGCCAGTAACAATTCTACCAGCAGCAGCAATCTGTATTTTTACAAAACATCTATTTCGATATTTGTACAATTATCCCAGACGGGGTCGGCGTATTCTAGAAGGAACCGGATAAATGCAAAATACATTTTTTGCAGTGTACTTCGATCAAGATAGAATTTATTTTTATGGATGAGATTAATGAGTCTCCAAGCTTTAACACTTGTGCGGTCGATATGGTTTTTCCAGGTACCTTCTTGGTTAACCCTTTACCCAACGCAGACGATATCAAAATTTATTATTTTAAGTATAATTTTTTAATTTTTTTCAAAAAATTTCAACAAAACCATATCATGTGACCCCTCGTTGGAACGAGCTCGACGAGCTCGTTCCAACGAGGGGTCACATGATATGGTTTTGTTGAAATTTTTTGAAAAATAATATTTTTTCAACTGCTGAATTTGCATATCACGCGGGCGGATGCGGCCGATTCGTTGGGTAAAGCTTTAAAAACAATTCCCAAATGTTTGTGATTAGTGACTTCATATATGTGTTCATTGTACATTATTGGTGGTGGATGGGGAACACGGTTTGTTTTACGAGAGATTAATAAAGTTTCAGGTTTCGAAGAATTGAAATGAACAAGCCAGGTTCAATCCCATTCTTCGATATTTGCAATATCATTATTCGATAAAACCGAAGTTTGATGGGGGTCCTCTACAATCAAGTAAGTGATATCATCAGCAAGTAGCCTAATGCTGTGTGGTCACATTTGCCGTGATGTCGTTGATGTATATTGAAACAAGAGCGGGTCAATAACAGAACCCTGTGGGACACCTAAATTGATACTTTTCCAAGTTGACCATGCACATACAAAGTTAATTGTAACTCTCTTCATCAGTTAGGTAAAATTGAAAAAATGTTAACAGTTTTCCAGTAATTCCAATATTTTATACGCCCATTTGTAAAAACTGTGGTAGTGTGTAAATGGTCTGTCTGTCTGTATGTCCATAAACAATTGTTTTCCGATCGATAACTCCAGTTTCGATTATTTGATTTCAACCAAAGTTGGTATGTGTATTCCCCAGCTAGTTATATGTCTCTATAGCAATAATGGTAGGTGTATTCCCCGGCTAGTTATATGTCTCTATAGCAATAATGGTATGCGCATTCCCCAGCTAGTAATATGTCTCTATAGCAATAATGGTAAGCGCATTCCCCAGCTAGTTATATGTCTCTATAGCAATAATGGTATGTGTATTCCCCAGCTAGTTATATGTCTCTATAGCAATAATGGTAGGTGTATTCCCCAGCTAGTTATATGTCTCTATAGCAATAATGGTAGGTGTATTCCCCAGCTAGTTATATGTCTCTATAGCAATAATGGTAGGTGTATTCCCCGGCTAGTTATATGTCTCTATAGCAATAATGGTATGCGCATTCCCCAGCTAGTAATATGTCTCTATAGCAATAATGGTAAGCGCATTCCCCAGCTAGTTATATGTCTCTATAGCAATAATGGTATGTGTATTCCCCAGCTAGTTATATGTCTCTATAGCAATAATGGTAGGTGTATTCCCCGGCTAGTTATATGTTTCTATAGCAATAATGGTATGCGCATTCCCCAGCTAGTAATATGTCTCTATAACAATAATGGTAAGCGCATTCCCCAGTTAGTTATATGTCTCGATAGCAATAATGGTATGCGCATTCCCCAGCTAGTTATATGTCTCTATAGCAATAATGGTATGCATATTCCCCAGCTAGTTATATGTCTCTATTGCAATAATGGTATGCGCATTCCCCAGTAAGTTATATGGCTCTATAGCAATAATGGTATGTGTATTCCCCAGCTAGTTATATGTCTTTATAGCAATAATATGGTATGCGCATTCCCCAGCTAGTTATATGTCTTTATAGCAATAATGGTATGCGCATTCCCCAGCTAGTTATATGTCTCTATAGCAATAATGGTATGCGCATTCCTCAGCTACATGTAATTACATGTCTCTATAGCAATAATGGTACATGTATTCCCCAGCTAGTTATATGTCTCTATAGCAATAATGGTATGTGTATTCCCCAGCTAGTTATATGTCTCTATAGCAATAATGGCATGTGTATTCACCAGCTAGTTATATGCCTCTATAGCAATTATGGTATGCGCATTCACCAGCTAGTTATATGTCTCTATAGCAATAATGGTATATGTATTCCCCAGCTAGTTATATGTCTCTATAGCAATAATGGTACGTGTATTCCCCAGCTAGTTATATGTCTCTATAGCAATAATGTCGACATCAAATTCGGTGACCAATGAAAATTATGGGAGTTATTGTCCTTTGTTAATAAATATCGTTTATTACTTTCCAAAGTGTGATTTACTGGGATTTCCGGGTTTGATTATAAACGATAACTTCACAATGGAATTATGCAATCAACAATTGTGTCATGTATCCGTGCGCTCAGACGAAGACGCTTTGCCGTGGGTCTAATGGGGACTTCATTGTTTGTTTTTTTAACCCATTACCTAACATGAAAAGCCAACGACACTTGCAAAAACAATTCTTGAATAACTATTTGTTTCATTTTTTGTCTCAAAAACATAGGTTATGACCCTCATTGGAACGAGCTCGACGAGCTCGTTCCAATGAGGGGTCATAACCTATGTTTTAGAGACAAAAAAAATGGAGATTTTTTAGAATAGCGCTGGCCGGTTTTGGCCGTTAGGTTAGGTAAAGGGTTAAATAATATAATTATCGTTAATAATGAAAAGTAATAAAAAGAGTAATCGCTTGACTGAACGTCCCTCTCCTCTCGTGAATTATTTCACGTAACCAGTCCAGTCAAGCGATTACTCTCTATCTAATGCTTGTTTATGGGATAACTAGTAACCAAATATCAATTTTGGGGGTATATATACATCTGAAACTTAATTAAGCACCCCCTGTTTTTTTCGCAGTGGTGTTAATAGAAACTGTCATTAGTTCCATGCTATCTTTCAGATGGCCAAAAGCGATTGTTTGCGGAAAGAATGTTCCATTGATAAATGAAAGACAACACAATGATGAAAATATGCAGTATTTTAATAGCGCTTATTACATATATCTGTCACTAATGTAGTTGATGGAAAATGTTCTCTCGACAAGTATGACGCTGGAATGATCCATGATGAAACAATGCCGGTAATTACTGACAAAAAAAATGTAACTTGTGATCTCCTGAACACAATAGCAGTGTCTGACGTTAGTAGCGAGTGTATCCACCACGTGCCCAGATGACAGCCTGAACCCTCCTAATGCTACCAGTGGGCCTTCTGATACAGTCCAGAGGCAACTGCTACCACTCCTCGTGCAATGGAGCTTCCAAATAGGCCAAATTCTATACAGGCGGATCCCATGCTTGCAAACGACGTCCAATAAAGTCACAGATGTGTTCTAAGGGATTCAAATCGGAGCCCATTGCAGGCCAAGGTAGTGTTGTAATAGCGTTGTTCTGAAGGAATGCTCTCACAGCATAGGAACGATGTGGCTTTGCATTGTCGTCCATGAATACAGTGCGATTGTCAAAATGAGGCACGACAATCGGATTGAGAATGTCTCGGATGTGCTAATGGCCACTGAGATTCCCACGTACAGTCAACATATCAAGCTTACAATCATGAGAGAGGCAATCCCAAATCATTACTGATCCTCCGTCATAAGGAACAGTAGGTCTGATGTTCCTGGGCACGTAAGCAGTATTCCTATGCCTCCACACTCTCGTGTGACCATCTGTGACGTGAAGCAGGAACCTACTCTCGTCTGACCAATGGACATCCAGAGATTCCAATGTTGCCGTGTCATACACCACTCCAAACGTCGTCTTTGATTGCTGATCGTACAGAGCTGGACGCTTGGTGACCCTTCTGGACCTCATGCTCAGTGCTTTGAGACGGTTTCGGACAGTTCTATTGCACAACCGCCTGTTGGTGAGCCAAAGGTGTTTCAAAACCCCACTTGAAGCAAAGGGTTTACGCCTGAGGAGGCGTGCCAGATTCCGATCTTCCCGAGGAGAGGTCTTTTGGGGTTGTCCAGGCATTGGTCGGTCTTCAACATCGTTGGTTTGTTGATGTTTTCGGACAGGTCTGCTGATGACAGAATGACTATAGCCAACTTGCCTTCCAATAACTTTGAATGACATGCCTGTTGCATGCATGCCAACGATTTGCCTCCGACAGTCTCCTCCTTGCCATGTCAACATTTTTTGATAAACGAAGAGACAAATTTTCTTGTTTTATACCCAGATATTGCATGTGGGTGATAGTGTTTTTGTGACATTCGTGGGAATCATGCTTCATGTAGAGATATAGCAATCATTAAAACATAATAATCAGTAACAGCAACTTCACTGTCATGAAACAGTTCAGGGGGTGCTTAATTAAGTTCCAGGCGTATATCTCTTTGGGAAAAATGTTCTCTCGACAAGTATGACGCTGGAACGATCCATGATGAAACAATGCCGGTAATTACTGACAAAAAATGTAACTTGTGATCTCCTGAACACAATAACAGTGTCTGACGTCAGTAGCGAGTGTATCCACCACGTGCCCAGATGACAGCCTGAACCCTCCTAATGCTACCAGTGGGCCTTCTGATACGGTCCAGAGGCAACTGCTACCACTCCTCGTGCAATGGAGCTTCCAAATAGGCCAAATTCTATACAGGCGGATCCCATGCTTGCAAACGACGTCCAATAAAGTCACAGATGTGTTCTAAGGGATTCAAATCGGAGCCCATTGCAGGCCAAGGTAGTGTTGTAATAGCGTTGTTCTGAAGGAATGCTCTCACAGCATGGGAACGATGTGGCTTTTCATTGTCGTCCATGAATACAGTGCGCGTAGCCAACGGGTGATTGTCAAAATGAGGCACGACAATCGGATTGAGAATGCCTCGGATGTGCTAATGACGACTGAGATTCCCACGTACAGTCAACATATCAAGCTTACAATCATGAGAGAGGCAATCCCAAATCATTACTGATCCTCCGTCATAAGGAACAGTAGGTCTGATGTTCATGGGCACGTAAGCAGTATTTCTATGCCTCCACACTCTCGTGTGACCATCTGTGACGTGAAGCAGGAACCTACTCTCGTCTGACCAATGGACATCCAGAGATTCCAATGTTGCCGTGTCATACACCACTCCAAACGTCGTCTTTGATTGCTGATCGTACAGAGCTGGATGCTTGGTGACCCTTCTGGACCTCATGCTCAGTGCTTTGAGACGGTTTCGGACAGTTCTATTGCACAACCGCCTGTTGGTGAGCCAAAGGTGTTTCAAAACCCCACTTGAAGCAAAGGGTTTACGCCTAAGGAGGCGTGCCAGATTCCGATCTTCCCGAGGAGAGGTCTTTTGGGGTTGTCCAGGCATTGGTCGGTCTTCAACATCGTTGGTTTGTTGATGTTTTCGGACAGGTCTGCTGATGACAGAATGACTATAGCCAACTTGCCTTCCAATAACTTTGAATGACATGCCTGTTGCATGCATGCCAACGATTTGCCTCCGACAGTCTCCTCCTTGCCATGTCAACATTTTTTGATAAACGAAGTGACAAATTTTCTTGTTTTATACCCAGATATTGCATGTGGGCGATAGTGTTTTTGTGACATTCGTGGGAATCATGCTTCATGTAGAGATATAGCAATCATTAAAACATAATAATCAGTAACAGCAACTTCACTGTCACGAAACAGTTCAGGGGGTGCTTAATTAAGTTCCAGGCGTATATCTCTTTGGGAACAATGTTTACCTCAAGCTTGATGACCACTATTATCTGATGAAAATTGTCAGAGATATTGCCCCCTTGCACCACCCCCGCCTGCACCCCCCCCCCCCCAATGTAATTTAGGCCATTTTTCCCAAAATGCATTTTGAAGGATTGGGAGGTATTACATGCATGTCAGAACACCTCTATCCATGTGGGAGGGTTGACATTGGGTTGTTTAGCCTCGCCATTTAAATTATTGGGGACGAGCCAACTAGGAGGGTCGGAATTCGGGCACGGGCCAAATTCGGCTCACAGAGCTGATTTGGGACCGCACTATGATTTTCTTCCCTGCCGAGTGAACTCCAAATATAGGTTCGTTCTTCGTTAGGTGTGAATCCTAATCACTTCAGGCTGCGGAAAGGAAACAACGATTAAAGTAACAACGATTCTTTTATTTACATTCAGAATAAACTCATTTCCATATTCCACACATTTAACAATTTGATCAACATGGTAGAAGATTTATCACAGGGGTTGATAGTTTTTCATCAACTTCAGTTTATCTATAGCCCTGTACTGGCGCTATAGTACAGTCTCAAAATGTCACTGTCGCGGGCTCGCAACAGGAGCTTAAAACGCCGAGACTTAATCTTTTGCGCCTGTGCGCGTTTGCAGCTCTGACTGCCGGGGGATTCCGACTGGCAATGTCAGTTACCTTGTGGCAACACAGTTCTGATTTTGATTCAGTTGATCCACTCTGTCGGCTAGTTTATCAAGACTACGTCACATACCTTATACATGTGTTCTTTGATAGAACTCTCCTTGAATGTTTCCTGTCCTTTGAAATACACACAGTTCATGCAGAACTCACAACTTCAATATGCACTTCGAGCTAGTGTTCAACCGATGATCGGAACCGGCCACCACAATCGGCCGATTATGGGCAATCCTATGACAACGGCAACGGCCCCTGGAATATCGATTCAACCGATTGTTGCCAAGAATTTTGTGATGATTCATCATTTTATTATCTTCTGCAATTGTTCAATTGTTAATGTAAAATGATGTCAATGATACCATTCAATAAAGTTGAGAAACAACCACAATGTGTATTCTTCATTTCTCTAGATGCCCCTCTACGGGATGTACAAGTTAAACGACATGCAAAGCTTAAAACTGAGCGAAATTGTTAGTTCGTACCGGAAAAATGACGGTTACACTCCATTGACTCAGGCAGAAGTAAAATTACCAGTCGCACGCACTTGGGTGCTGAGCCACGTTTACCGCCCAAGTGAGCGCGACTGGTAATTTTATTTCGATCCCAGGCAACGAAGTTTAACAATGAAAAATGTTCAGTTTAATGTAGTTCTTTCGAGCCTCGACTTGTCCTAGTGCACGGTATTACAATTGGAATCGGAGTCGGCCGATTGTGGGCTCAAATAACCTGTAATCGGTCAACGACCATTTTTTGGTAATCGGTTGAACACTACTTCGAGCTTGCGCGAATTGTCACTGTGGAACCTGAGTCGATATTTACAACACTCTGGTCTGAACAGGCTAGTGCGCGATCAACATCTGCATTCCTATGGGTTAATACCACAATACAATAGCCTACACTTTGATACAGGTGCGAGTCGATCCTCTCTAATGACATTTAAACTTAGCCATTACTTGGGTTCGTAATCTACTCTTTAAATTCGGGCTTGTAGGTCTGCTACGTCCACCTACTCTGAATAATAGCGACGTACAACGGAGCTTCGTGGAGTGCCCAGCAATTCCACACGCACGAGACCCTATGTGGCGTCTCACTCGTAAACGATCGGAAGCCAAGTCTCCCTCCTAACCGGTCGGAACCCAAGACCCTCTCTGAAATAGTTTGTTCCCCACACTTTATATCTCGTCTTGTGATGGTCAGATAGCAATATGCCAAGATGCCTAAACATGGCAAGCGACATTTCTGAACATAACATCACCTCGCGCCAGTGCAGCTATCAAGCGTATCCCGAGAAATAATATACTTGATAGCCGTGATGATTTGAAAGTGTCGGCCACGATATTATTTGACTTCAGATAGCATGGAAACATTATATGCTGACTTGTAATATGCCGGAGAAGTATCCCACTGTGAATCGTCTAAGGCTAATTATCTAATTAAAACAGTGTGCTTACAACACAAAGAGAAGAAATATATATACATATATCTGAACTTGAAAAGCCGAAATTGTTTTTTTTTTTACTCCTATAATGCAACTGCCCCCCCCCCCCCCCCCGGCATCATTTAAGCATTTTTTTTTCTTTACCCCAAAATGGAGTGATTATATTAAGAAACAAGAGGCCCCCAAGGGGCCTGAGGACGCTCACCTGACATGGTAGCCAAAATATCAACCCAGAGAATTGATTTCAACAAGTTGCATCTGCTCCTCCTAAGAAAAGCTTATACCAAATATCCAAAGATTCTGACCAGTGGATCTAAAAAAAAAAGATTTTTAAAGAATATTCCTCATATTGAACTAAGGAGCCCATATATGAACCCAGGGACTTGGCTTTAACAAACTTGAATCTCACCCCCCCCTAAGGATGCTGCACACCAAATATCAAAACATTCCGACTGCTGGATCTAAAGAAGATTTTTTAAAGAAAATTCCTCATTTTGAACTAAGTTACAATTCAAGCTCCCACAGTGAGTCCAAATATGGACCTAGGGACATGGCTTGAACAAACTTGAATCTCACCCCCTAAGGATGCTGCATATCAAATATCAAAACATTCCAACTGCTGGATCTGAAGAAGATTTTTAAAGAAAATTCCTCATTTTGAACTAAGTCATAATTCGGGCTACCACAGTGAGCCCAAATATGAACCCAGGGACTTGGCTTGAACAAACTTGAATCCCCCCCCCCCCCCCCCTCTAAACATGGTGCATACCCAATATCAAAAGATTCTGCCTGCTGGATCTTGAGAAGAAGATTTTCGAAGAAATTTGCCTGAAAAGCACTAAGTTCAAATTTGGGCTCCTATACTGAGCCCAAATATAAACCCAGGGAGCCGATTTGAACAAACTTGAATCAGATCCACCCCACAATGTTGCATACCCAATATCAAAAGATTCTGCCCGCTGGATCTTGAGAAGAAGATTTTCAAAGAAATTTGCCTGAAATGCACTAAGTTCAAATTTGGGCTCCTATACTGAGCCCAAATATAAACCCAAGGGGCCGATTTGAACAAACTTGAATCAGATCCACCCCAGAATGTTGCATACCAAATATCAAAAGATTCTGCCTGCTGGATCTGGAGAAGAAGATTTTTGAAGAAATTTGCCTGAAATGCATTAAGTTCGAATTCGGGCTTCTATAGTGAGCCCAAATATGAATCCAGGGAGCCGATTTGAACAAACTTGAATCAGATCCACCCCACAATGTTGCATACCAAAAATCAAAAGATTCTGCCGGCTGGATCTGGAGAAGAAGATTTTTGAAGAAATTTGCCTGTAATGCACTAAGTTCGAATTCGAGCTTCTATACTGAGCCCAAATATAAACTCAGGGGGCCGATTTGAACAAACTTGAATCAGATCCACTCCACAATGTTGCATACCAAATATCAAAAGATTCTGCCTGCTGGATCTGGAGAAGAAGATTTTTGAAGACATTTGCCTGAAATGCATTAAGTTCGAATTCAGGCTTCTATAGTGAGCCCAAATATGAATCCAGGGGGCCGATTTGAACAAACTTGAAGATCCACCCCACAATGTTGCATACCAAATATCAAAATATTCTGCCTGCTAGATCTGGAGAAGAAGATTTTTTAAGAAATTTGCCTGAAATGCACTAAGTTCGAATTCGAGCTTCTATACTGAGCCCAAATATAAACCCAGGGAGGGGGGGGGGGGGGCGATTTGAACAAACTTGAATCAGATCCACCCCACAGTGTTGCATGCCAAATATCAAAAGATTATGCCTGCTCGATCTGGAGAAGAAGATTTTTTAATGTTTTTCCCATTGCCTGCAGTGTTAAAAAGTGCTGACTCAGCACTTTTTCAAAGTCCTGAAAAAAGTTCCTTGTGATCAAACCGATAGGGATTTTTTAACCATTCTATTCTACTGGATAAAAGTAAGCTTTATACAAAATAAGAATTCTCTGTGCCGTGTAGTTTTGGAGATATGGCAGTTTTATGGTTTTTCCTATTTTTAGCTCCCGAGGTTCCCACGGGGCAATGAGAAAATTTTTGTTTTGCATCAATCAACTACTTATGACCCATTATCATCTCATATCAAATTTGGTTCAAATCGACCTCACGGTTCAGAAAATAGAAATTTTAGGCGTGGCCAAAATTTTTGCCACTCCCATAACGAAGGCAAATAATGCCTGACAAACTTCTCTTGAACAAACTTCATTCTAAACCCCAAAAGGACTCTGTATAACACATATCAAGTCTCTGCTGCTGGTGGTTCATTAGAAGAAGATTTTCAAAAAATTTGGCCATTTTTTCCCCACACCTCTGCTCAATATGAGCCGAAACCTATTTTGGATAAAAATCAAAATGCCCCTATATAACCACTACTTACATGAAATTTAATTAAAATGTGGTCAGTGGTTTAGGAGAAAGAGGCTCAAACACCACCTTCACGCAGGACGACAGACGATGGACGACGGACGACGGACGAAGAGTGATAAGAAAAGCTCACCCTGACTTTCAGTCAGGTGAGCTAAAAATTGACTCCTATAACTGCCCCCTCCCCCATCCCCCCCCCCCCCCAACCCCATCAGTTAGGCTTTTTTTTTTCTTTACTCCAAAATGCATTTTGAAGGATTTAGTGCTTGGGGTGGTTGCGGGCCCTTTGTTGGATGAAAACAGTGATTATGTACAATTCGCAAAAGCCTAACGGCGTATGATGCTTCTCCAAGCATAGCTCTTGTGGGATTTTATGCAAGAGGCCTTTGTGCCAGACTTTGTCAAAGGCCTTGCTTATATCGCAAAATACAATGCGGATTTCCTTGCTTGAATCCAAAGCTGAACAAAAAGTATCGTAAATATCAGTAAGCTGGAGAACATGAGAGTCATGTAACGTAAATCCAGACTTCTAGTGATTAAGTAAGTTATTTGTGTCAAGGAAATGCCAGATCATATTGAATGTGCATTTTTCGAAGACTTTTTCAAGGCAGCGTAGTAGAGAAATGGGGCGATAATTGGATATTAAGTTAGGAGGACTTTTCTTCAAAACTGGAAATACATTGGCTCTTTTCCACTCACCAGAAAAGTAAGATTGTTCCGGTTAGTGGTTGAATAGATTAGTCAATTAAGATAATACTATTGAGAGTTGGACGGAGTTCGAAGCACCGATTGGGCATGGTAGCCTGGGAGTCGTCAATATAACAATAACATGACCTTGGAGGACAGTGTGGTTTATTAACGGCCCAACAGGTGTGAATAACAGCCCGACAGCTTCTAAAAAGGCCTGAGACGAAACCTTTTCAAAACCCGCCAGCGCTATTCACAAAAATCACCATCCCATTTTCATTATTTATTTCACTTTATTGTCTCAAAAACATAGCTTATGAGCCCTCATTGGAACGAGCTCAACGAGCTCGTTCCACTGAGAGGTCATAAGCTCTGTTTTTGACGCAAACATGGAAAAAATTAGTTATTCAAGAATTTTATTTGCAAGTGTCGTCTGCCTTTCGTGTTATGTAAAGGGTTAAAATTGAAATAAAAATCACATTGTTTACTAGGTGAAACCATTTCCGAAAACCGTTTCTATTTCTGAGTTTGCGTCAGTGAGGAACAAAAGTCACGTGACGTGTCAGGCTGTTAATGAGACTTTTAATTCATTAACGGCCCGACACGTCACGTGACTTTTTGAAGTAGAGCGTTACGTTCTTGCAATGCCCTATTAAACTTTGTTAATGTACTAAAGTGGTAATTAAACAATAACATGATTTTGGAGGGCATTATGGTTCGTGAGCGGCCCTGCATCGATGTTGAACATCCCGAGGGTTTATTAAAGGCCCGAGACGAAGTCGAGGGCCGTTAATAAGCCCAAGGGCTGTTCAACATCGATGCAGGGCCGCTCACGAACCATTATTCCCGACAACAATCATGTTATTACTATTATTACCACTACGTAATTTGTAATTTTACACGTTTCCAAAATGATATCCCAGCAATCAAAAGACACAAAATTTAATAAAACAGAAACATTTTATTTGGGACCACGTAACTCAAAGAACGTTTTGAAAATGTTTTGATGATGTCAGTCACTTAGGAACACCATAATGTTTCTGTTGCTGTCGATCAACAAGACCGCAACATGGCGAAAGCATCAACTTTTCCTTGCGAGTTCTCGCCTCATTTCTAAATTTTCAATTCTAAAAGACGTCACGTGACAAGAGGGCCGATAATGAATTTTGTTTTCCATTAGCGGCCCTCCTATCACGTGACTACCGAGCAATAGAGGATATGATTGCCCGTTAAATCGACATTAATGCAGTAGGAAACGCCCTGCAAAGTGGTAATAATATAACAATAACATGATTTTCGAGGGCTTTATGGGTTTTTAACGGCCCTGAGAGAAATGTTTAACAGCCCAAGGGCTCTATAGAGGCCCGAGACGAAGTCGAGGGCCTTTATCAGCCCGAGGGCTGTTAAACATTTCTCGAGGGCCGTTAAAAACCCATAAAAGCCCGAGAAAATCTTGTTATTACTATTATTACCACTCCCATTATCATGGGAAAAAAAACTAGCGGGCCGTTATCCAGTTAACATATGGTTTGACATTTTCATAAAAACTAGCGGGCCGTAATCCAGTTAACATATGGTTTGACATTTTCGTACCGTGCATTATCGTTTTTTAACGTAAAGGTAAAATTACTTTAAAACACTAGGCCCTCTGAAGTGGTAATAATTGTTGATATTATACTGAAGTAGTCATTAAACGCCTTGTCTTGGTCGGGCAAGAGTGGGTGTCATTGTACAATAAGCTTGCAATTTCAGGCGGCTTGCCACCCACAAAATTTTTTAATGTGTTCCACCATTCAGTTGACTGCGCCTTCGGATTATCTAGAATATTCTAAATTCTCGAATAATAATCATTTTTAAACTTTCTGATGTTGGTCACAACTTCGTTGCGTTTAGTGTGATATTTCGCCCATGCTTTAGGATGACCTGAGCGCTCTACATGGCGATATAATCTTTTCCTTTTTCTAATGAGTGGCCTTATTTATTTTGCATCCATTTGGGTTCGTCTTTTCTCACGGTAATACTTTTGTTGGGAATATGTTTTTCAACTAAACCAAGCAATTTGGATGTGAAAGTTTCTAGTCGTTAGTGGTCACGAGATTCGCGGATGCTTCTCGTACAGTATAATTCAGGTCGGCATAGTTCCCCTCGCTATACTATCACAGGAACGTGTACAGACCATGGTAAATTTTCAATATAAAAAGACTAATTTACTGTTGTTATGTTGCATTGACAATCTACTGTTCGCATTGTGTCCAATTTCAGGCCCGTCGGAACCGGGGGGCTGGGGGGGGGCTGCAGCCCCCCAATAATTTGCTCATATTTCGTCGTTAGTTTATCCATGATGGGAGCAACCAATGTAATTTGAATAAAACTGGACATTACATTATTGAACTCAGATTAGAACAGTGGCGTAGGAACCGGTTGGGGTGGAGGGGGGGGGGGGGGGTAAGGGAGATATTCCCCCACCCCCCACAAATTTGTCAAAAGTACCGTAGGCCTTACTGGGCTGGGTTGGTGGTTTCTCCACACCGGATGCCCACCGGTTACCAAATTCCGACATTACTGTTAATGATTACTGGATTGAGTGGGTTCCATGTGGGCTTTCTTCCACCAATAAAACTGACAGTCGTGTTTTCGCCTAATTGTGGAAAGCGATGTTAAACCCCAACCAACCACAGGGTAATTCATTGCATGTTCACTATTCCTGTCATTCTGCCCGGAAATCACGCTGAATTGATCAGAGAGCTGACGTATTTCCTTATTGACGATGTATTTGCTCAGAATCACTCAGAATGCATATTTGTACATCTTAAATTAAAAAAATTTCCCGGGGGAGGTCCCCGGACACCCACCAACGAGACGGGGAGGTACCCCCTCTCGTGCTCACTCCCAGTCGCCTTTTCGCGGTTCGGATGACGCTTCGCGTCATAGGAATATACGATTTATTTGCTCAGAATCAACCAGAATGCAGGTTTTTACATCTTAAATTCGAAAATTTTCCCGGGGGAGGCCCCCGGACCCCCACCAACCAGACGGAGGATATCCCCTCACGTGTTCACCCCCACTCGCCGCTCGGATGACACGTCGCGTCATGGGAATATAGGTCCTACCCCCCCCCCCCCCCCCCAATAAAATTAGCTTACTACGCCCCTGGATTAGAATTATGAACATATCACTGAATGTATAACATGCACCTGCATATGTTGATGTGCAAACGTTTTGAGCAATTCCTTTGGCAGCTCCGAAGACCACGACAACCGTTGGCATAATGATAAAACTAATGAATCCACCATAAGGCCTGACTGTTTTTTAGCATGACGGAATACGGCCACGGCCTGCAGGTGAGCCCGGTGTGAGAACCATCCCCAAATGTTATGGGGTTCTATTGGGATTTTTGAAACATTTTGTTAAAAAAACAACTTTTGCCGTTTAAAAAAATCAAGAGGTTTTTGCTTCAAAAGCTACCAGAATGCTTCCTTTGATTGTCCTTTTCAAAAAATTTTCTGGGGGAGTACCCCCCCTCCTCCCCTCCCCTCCTCCCCTCCCCTCCCCCCTCAAAAAGCTCGGGCCTTCAGCACTCGAGCCAGATGCCTTTGGTATCTGGATACCCCATACCCATTTAGTATCGGCCAGTTCACCCAAATTAGCAAGGTCAGCCCCCCCCCCCCCCCCAATATAAATTTCGTTCCGACGGGCCTGGCTCATATTTCGTCGTTAGTTTATCCATGATGGGAGCAACCAATGTAATTTGAATAAAACTGGACATTACATTATTGAACTCAGATTAGAACAGTGGCGTAGGAACCGGTTGGGGTGGGGGGGGGGGGGGTAAGGGAGATATTCCCCCACCCCCACAAATTTGTCAAAAGTACCGTAGGCCTTACTGGGCTGGGTTGGTGGTTTCTCCACACCGGATGCCCACTGGTTACCAAATTCCGACATTACTGTTAATGATTACTGGATTGAGTGGGTTCCATGTGGGCTTTCTTCCACCAATAAAACTGACAGTCGTGTTTTCGCCTAATTGTGGAAAGCGATGTTAAACCCCAACCAACCACAGGGTAATTCATTGCATGTTCACTATTCCTGTCATTCTGCTCGGAAATCACGCTGAATTGATCAGAGAGCTGACGTATTTCCTTATTGACGATGTATTTGCTCAGAATCACTCAGAATGCATATTTGTACATCTTAAATTAAAAAAATTTCCCGGGGGAGGTCTCCGGACACCCACCAACGAGACGGGGAGGTACCCCCTCTCGTACTCACTCCCAGTCGCCTTTTCGCGGTTCGGATGACGCTTCGCGTCATAGGAATATACGATTTATTTGCTCAGAATCAACCAGAATGCAGGTTTTTACATCTTAAATTCGAAAATTTTCCCGGGGGAGGCCCCCGGACCCCCACCAACCAGACGGAGGATATCCCCTCACGTGTTCACCCCCACTCGCCGCTCGGATGACACGTCGCGTCATGGGAATATAGGTCCTACCCCCCCCCCCCCCCAATAAAATTAGCTTACTACGCCCCTGGATTAGAATTATGAACGTATCACTGAATGTATAACATGCACCTGCATATGTTGATGTGCAAACGTTTTGAGCAATTCCTTTGGCAGCTCCGAAGACCACGACAACCGTTGGCGTAATGATAAAACTAATGAATCCACCATAAGGCCTGACTGTTTTTTAGCATGACGGAATACGGCCACGGCCTGCAGGTGAGCCCGGTGTGAGAACCATCCCCAAATGTTATGGGGTTCTATTGGGATTTTTGAAACATTTTGTTAAAAAAACAACTTTTGCCGTTTAAAAAAATCAAGAGGTTTTTGCTTCAAAAGCTACCAGAATGCTTCCTTTGATTGTCCTTTTCAAAAAAATTTCTGGGGGAGTACCCCCCCTCCTCCCCTCCCCTCCCCCCTCAAAAAGCTCGGGCCTTCAGCACTCGAGCCAGATGCCTTTGGTATCTGGATACCCCATACCCATTTAGTATCGGCCAGTTCACCCAAATTAGCAATATCAGCCCCCCCAATATAAATTTCGTTCCGACGGGCCTGAATTTAATTTCAGTTGTTTCAAACTTGGCATATTTCTTCATTCGTCGTGTGACAGCAAGTCTCTCTCATAGAAGTTGTTAGCAAGTTGCCTCTATTCATTGTTTCCATCCATTGTTTATTTAAGCTCTATTCAGTAAGTTGATAAGCCATCTCATTTCGACCCAGTGAAAGCTTACTTTAATTTTTACATCAAGTAAGAATGATATGACGCATTTATTGTATTGTATATTTAGCCTTGAGTGTTTGTTTCTAGCTTGGGCAAGGCACTTAACCCCGATTGACTACATGGGGGCACGATGACGCTGTGTACTAAGGCGTACATCACGTCGATGATGCGCATGTCTTCAACCAATCTAACCCTGCCTGTGCTGCGGAGCAGAGTTCAGAGTTACGATGTTGGGGAGCTGACAGCTGCTCGTCGTTGCTCGGTGGTCCTCTCCGGGTACTCCGGCTTCCCCCCCCCCCCCCCCCCCCCCGCCCGCCCGAAAACTGTCACGCTCACGATTAGCCATTGTGCATAAGTATGTGATCTTAAAACACCAATAAATAAATAAATAAATAAATAAATAAATAAATAAATAAATAAATAAATAAATAAATAAATAAATAAATAAATAAATAATTGTTTCTAGCTTTACATATATAGAGTACCTATATATGCTAACAATTAATATTTATTTTTGCCTTGATTTATTATTTTGATTTGTTCTCGGTTGTTCTTGGCAAGTAGTCTCTTCTCGGATCGGCGCCGAAGGCGAAGGATTAATGAATAACCCCCTTCACCATATACTTGGTCGGCCTAAAGTTGTTTTTTCTAGCTTTTACATAAATAGAGTACCTACTTAGATAGTGCCCAGTGAGATGGTGTAGTTCCCGACGCGAGGAAGACATGCACTAATCTTTATATTATATCGAACATCCATCAAGAAAAACATCTGTCCGATTTGTTAATCTATTTCGGGAGCGCAGTGGCTCAGTAGGTGGTAGAGGTGCAGGCTGCAAGCAGAGAGGTCCTCGGTTCGAATCCCACCTGCGGCAACCGCGTTGTGTCCTTGGGCAAGACACTTCATCTCCATTGCCCGCGTGGGGGCACGATGACGCCGTGTACTAAGGCGTACTGCACGTCGATGGTACGCATGTCTTCAACCAATCTAACCCTGCCTGTGCTACAGTGCGGAGTTATGATGTTGGGGAGCTGACAGCTGCTCGTCGTTACTCGGTGGTTCTCTCCGGGTACTCCGGCTTCCTCCACCCGTAAAACTGTCACGGTCATGATTAGCCATTGTGCATAAATATGTGACCTTAAACATCAATAAATAAATATGTTACTCTATTACCAAGGTAGCAGCCCTACCAACATTATATAGTAAAAAATACCATGTAGTTTTGAAAAAAAAAACATTTTCTTCTTCCAAAACACGGCTTATGACACCTCATTGGAAGGAGAATAACACACTCATTGCAATGAGGGAGTATAAGCTATGTTTTGGAAGAAAATTTTCCTTTTCTTTTTTCGGACAAAGCGAGCAGTCAAAAAGTAAATTGCACCACATTATTGATATGAGCAGAAGACAAATTTTGAATCGGTCGGCAAGGGTAAACAAAACATTTCCCCCAAACGGAACTGTGTATTCTAGAATCGCACAACTCGTGAATGAAAACTAAAATTTTCGAAATTTTACAACGCAGTTTGATAATTTCCACACATTTGTCACACATATATATTACCGAATGGGTCAGTACGGGATACAAAACTCCGAAGATTTAAATGAATTCCATTATTTATTCGTTTACTGGCCAAAACATACAATTAAATAGCGAAATAATATGAGCAGCGAAACAAACGGTTTTTCATATCCGGACGCGTTCTCATGAAAGTTGTTCCCAGGTATGGATCATTCTCTTCGCAACGAGATATGGATCATCTTCTCAAGGAATAAATGAATGCCTCGGAAACTGTGACTTCAACAATGGAACAGTGATACATTTTTCCACAATGATTTCTTTCCAGGTTGTTTTGTGGATGTTGTGCCTCTGTGAATCGATATTTAAATTTAACCTGATTAGTTTTATTCGCTCATTATGAAAAGAAAACTGATATAGTAGTGTGCTAAAAATAGAAAACGTGTAGTGCCTGGGTGTAGTGCCTGGTCAGTTCTGTGGATGCAAACTACACGAAATAGGGGTGCAGTATATCCCCTGAAATTATTAGACGGGCAAGGAAGGTCCAATTAAGAAGTATGTAATTGTTGAGAAAACACATATTACATCAGTAGAAAATAAAGCTAAGTTTCCCTTTGTCACTTTTAATAAACGAAATCAACAGACAGCTCTCGGAGTTACAAAAGGAAACTCGGCTTTTCTGTGGCAAGCTAATTTTTTTCCCGGAAACAAAAAAAAAAAAAAACCTTACAAATTATTGTAAAAACACATTCGCGAAACAGAGTGAATGTCCACTTTGGCCCTCTGTTTAGGGAATGCGTTTTTACAGTAATTTGCAAGGTCTTTTTAGCTCCGCCTGACAAAGTCAGCGAAGCTTTTCTGATGCTAAGTTGTCGGTCTGTCGTCCGTCCGTCGTCAACATTTTGTTTGTCCGGTCCTTAATTTCTTAACCGCAGAATATTTTTTATGAAACTTTATACCAATATGTAATATCAAAAGACAGTGTGTCGCGAATTATAATATGGTATGTGACCTTCAAGGTCACGGCCACATGCCTTATGATAAGGTGGCAGTTAGAAAAACTTTCACATTTGTTTTCCAGGCCATAATTTTTTAACCGCTGAATACATTTTCATGAAACTTTATACCAATATGTGATATCAAAAGACAGTGTGTCGCGAATTATCATGTGGTATGTGCCCCACAAGGTCAAGGTCACAGGCTCTATGATAAGGTAACACTTAGAAATACTTAGACATTTCGTCCTCTGAGTTCCAATGTGTTCTATGTGCCCATAGGCACATAGAACACATTGGAACTCAGGGGATGATTTGTTTGTCTGGGCCATAATTTCTTAACCAGTGAATATTTTTTAATGAAACTTTGTACCAATATGTATTATCAAAAGGTGGTATGCTGTGAATTATAATATGGTATGTGCCCCTCAAGGTTAAGGTCACATGCCCTATGATAAGTGACACTTAGAAAAACTATGACATTTGTTTGTCCGGGCCAAAATTTCTTAACTGCTGAAAATTTTTGATTGAAACTTTATACCAATATGTAAAAGACACAATGTCGTGTAATATAATATGATATGTGCCCCTCATGGTGAAGGTCACAGGCCCTATCATAAGGTGACACTTTGAAAAAACTTTGGCATTTGTTTGTCCGGACCATAATTTGTTAACCGCTGAATATTTTTTAATGCAACTGTATCACAATATATAATATCAAAAGACAATGTGTCGCGAATTATAATATGGAATGTGACCCTTAAGGTCAAGGTCACAGGCTCTATGATAAGGTGGCAGTTAGAAAAAAATTGACATTTGTTTGTCCGGGCCATAATTTCTTAACCTCTGAATATTAGCTCCACCTACCCGAAAGTCAACGGAGCTTTTCTAATGCTAAGTTGTCAGTTGTCTGTTCGTCATCCAGCCGTCCACCCATCCCCTGTATGTCCACCCGTCGTCAACATTTTGTTTGCCCGGTCCATATAATTTGATCTAATCAGCAGATTCTGCTCATACTTGGTACAATAATTGCTCATGACTCAAAGGTGTGTTGCGACATTGATCCAAGGTCATGCCATGAAGGTCAAGGTCACAGACAGCAAAACTTGGATATTCTTATACAGCCCTTGTCTGGGCCATATAACTTGATGTGATTGACAGATCTTATACAGATCTTATGCATAGTTGGTACAATTATTACTCATGACTCAAAGGTGTGTCATGACGTTGATCCAAGGTCAGATCAAGGTCGAAGTCACAGGCAGCAAACTTTTTTGTATTGTTATACAGCCTTTGTCTGGTTCATATAACTTTGTATGATCGACGGATCTTATTCATAGTTGGTACAATTATTTCTTGTGACACAAAAGTGTTTTGTGACTTTGATCCAATGTCAAATCATCAAGGTCAAGGTCACAGACAACAAGACTTTAATGTTGTTATAGAGTCCTTGTCTGGTTTGTTTAATTGAATCTGTGTGACAGATCTTGTTCATACTTCACACAATTGTTACCCATAACCTAACAGTACAGTTAAAACTAGAAGTCCTGTCACGAATTGTGCGCTTATCTGGGCTTAATTGCGCGAAGGAATTGCGCGCAATTGCCATATCGAATGGCATCCAAAGCACGACAGGTTCTCCTGATTACTCATAGCAAACACAGGCAATGTTTTTGCCAATGGACCTCCGGGTTACCCGGGGGTCCATTGGCTGAAACATTGCTTGTGCAAAGGCCATATGTACAGAATTTGATAGCCTTACTATTGTCATAACGCGTAGATTAACGCGCAGATCGACGTGCTATTTGTGCGCATTTCATGACAGGACTTCTAGTTTTAACTGTATGTCATGACTTCGACCCATTGTCATATCATGAAGGTTAAGTTGAGAAATAGTAACACTTGGTTTCTTGTCTTGTATTCAGCTTTCCCTAAAAGAAGTGACCCTTGGCGGAGCTGTCTAGGCATAGCTGCCTCTTGCTTATTCTTCCCGGGGAAAAAATTCACAAATATTATACCCTAGACTTGTAATTATAGCTCGTTCCAACGAGGGGTCATAACCTATGTTTTTGAGAAAAAAATGAAAAAATAATGAATATTAATTGGCGATTTTTGAGAATAGCGCTGATCGGTTTTGGCCTTACGTTGGGTAAAGGGTTAATCATCATTATAGATCATCGCCGGCTTGTCTTTCTCATATTTAGTAACAAAGATGCGGCAATCGTTTGTCCAAATAGAATTAGTCCTGTTGTCCTTTCGTAGTTTGCCCAACTCGTTTACCAGGCCTGCCCTCCGGGGTGTAAGCGATTCTATAATGAAGTTACTGTTCTGACCTTTCAAGTGTTTCTTTTTCAAATAGAATTGGTAGCGGATTCTGTACGACGTGAATTTACATATGACATCACAGACCTTTCTACCATTCCCTTGTGAGCCTGACATTAACGGTGACCCCACTTTCCCGATTATGTGCGCCTTGCTGATATCATTCGTCGTCACTGAAACGCCCAATTTCTCATTGCAATTGCTCAAACAGACCTCATCAGCCTCTTTGTTTATATCGTTTATATTGTCCGTGTCCACTGGTACATTTCGAAAAATTAAACTTTCTCTACGATTTATATTGTCCGTGTCCACTGGTACATTTCGAAATATTAAACTTTCTCTACAATTTATGCTGTCCGTGTCCACTGGTACATTTCGAAAAATTAAACTTTCTCTACGATTTATGCTGTCCGTGTCCACTGGTACATTTCGAAAAATTAAACTTTCTCTACGATTTATGCTGTCCGTGTCCACTGGTACATTTCGAAATATTAAACTTTCTCTACGATTTATGCTGTCCGTGTCCACTGGTACATTTCGAAAAATTAAACTTTCTCTACGATTTATGCTGTCCGTGTCCACTGGTACATTTCGAAATATTAAACTTTCTCTACGATTTATGCTGTCCGTGTCCACTGGTACATTTCGAAAAATTAAACTTTCTCTACGATTTATGCTGTCCGTGTCCACTGGTACATTTCGAAATATTAAACTTTCTCTACGATTGTATTGCGATTGCTCGTCGAATCTTACAGTACGTGGAGAGTGTATTATCACTAAATCACCCGCAGAGTGGAGATTCCACCCAAGCAATAATTGGAAATTTGTTGCAAAGCATAACCAGCACCAGTAAAGTTTCAGCCAATGGACCTCCGGGTTAAACCCGGAGGTCCAATGGCTGAAACATTGCTTGTGTTTTTTGTCGATATGTATAAAATTTGAAAGTTATAGCTTGGGTGATAACTCCACTCCGCGGGTCTTTTAGTTACAATCCACTCGCCACGTACTGTATATCTAAAAAATGCAGTCAGTTGTTAGCCTGCGACTACTTTGTCTGGGGCTGCCGTTGCGATGACGTCAACATCGCAAAAATTAACTTTCGGCCGAGATCCTTGAAATTTTAGTATGCTGTCGATCTTTAAGAATAAAAAGATAGCTGTTTTTAGATTTTTTTTACTTAACGTAAATTTCGACGTTTTTACGTCATGCGTTTTTGGTGCCCAAGACACGTGTGTCATGCTTTACAGTCATACCCATAGAACCTACAGAGCCCATCCTTCTCATGTAGACATGGCAGTAATCTTTCTATAGCATTGTCAAGTTTCTTTGTGACTGACGCAAAACGTTTTTCAGTTACAACTCAAATAACGCCAAAAAGGAAAGTACACCTTTTCGTGTGTTACGCGTATAGCTATGGCTATAGCACTTACGGAGACCAATGTTCGCATGTCGACGTGACAATTCTAGAGCGTCTCCAAGTGTATTTTTCATGCAAACCTTAGGAGTTACAGTACAAATAACGTTAACAAAGGGGAGAAATACCACTTGGAGCTTTTATCTCGCGTACAGCCATAACCACAGCACTTATAAACACCAAACTTCGCATATTGAAGTGGCAGTGATAGTTCTAAAGCACTGTACTGCCACGTTTGAAAGTATTGCCAAGTGTGTTTGCGATTGATACAAAATCTTTTGAAGTTACAATGCAAATAACGTCAAACATAAAAATAATACCTCTTTCAGTTTGTGTCAAGCCTTTATATAACCACAGCACTTACGGTGACATTTTCGAAGCATTACCGAGTTTGTTTGCGATCGACGCAAAACGTTTGAAGTTACAAGGAAAATAACGTCAAAAAGGAAAAAAAATGCCGCTTTCAACTCGTGTCATGCCTACAGCCATTACAATACAGATCAGACGCGTTGGCTGCCTTTTCGTTGCCTGAGTGCTAGAATGTTCTATGTCCCCTTTGGGACATAGAACATTCTAGCACTCAGCCGACGCTTTGTTGAAGGATTTCAGGAAATTCACTTTGTGATTTCAATACCATCTACAGTTAAAACTAGAAGTCCTGTCATGAAATGCGCACAAAAAGCACGTCGACCTGCGCGTTAATCTACGAGTTATGACCATAGTAAGGCTATCAAATTCTGTACATATGGCCTGTGCACAAGCAATGTTTCAGCCAATGGACCTCCGGGTAACCCGGAGGTCCATTGGCAGAAACATTGCCTGTGTTTGCTATGAGTTATCAGGAGAACATGCCGTGCTTTGGCTGCCATTCGATATGGCAATTGCGCGCAATTCCTACGCGCAATTAAGTCTAGATAAACGCACAATTCGGGAGAGGACTTCTAGTTTTAACTGTAGATTTCCCTGCTACACTTACTAACACATTTTCATTGCTATTAACCCTTTCCCTAACACAGTATTTTTAAAAAATAAATGAAATTTCAGATTTTTTTAACACAAATTTCACAATTTTTCATAAAGTCATACAAATATCGTCGAGCTGGTTCTAAATATATCAATATTTGTATGGTTTTACTGGGAAACTTCTGAGATATTTTAGGCTATGGTAGGCTTATTCTGATTAATTTCATGGCTGTTTTCGGCCGCTGTATTAGGGAAGGTGTTAACCGACTGAAATGTGTGACGATATTGACATTTCAAGAAGTATTGGCTGATGGATCAGAGAAAGGACTCTATCGGACTGTTCCAATTTCTGTTATTCCAGCCAACTTTAACAGCCCACAAGTCTGACCCTGTGAAATCGCGGTTGTGCTTGCATGGATGAGGATCAATGACAGGCTAGTATTAATGAAGCTCTGTTATCTTAACTATTTAGTAAACCTCCCTGATAACTGATGGTTCAAACTGATGTTGCAGAATATTTGGAATTAAAATAGAAAGACAGAGTGGATTGAGAAAGTTAGGAGTTGGTAGAGAACTATTCAGTGATGATCTCTGACTTAGAAATGAGGATAACCCGGGGTAAAAAAAACACACCAGAGAATGAGTAATGGTTTGCATCCGACGTTGGCGAGAAGAGGGTGAAATCAGAGAGGAGTTTGGGTGGGTTGGTGATAAAGAGAAGCCAGGTTTTGAACAGCATCTTGGTTATACCTTTGGGGTGTTACTGCTGTTTAAGCTGAGGTTGCAGTCGCTCGCCGGAGCTTAGGAAGTGTGTGTGTGTGGGGGGGGGGGGGGGGGAGGGGTGTGTGGATGAAAAAATATCAGTCTAACAGAACAAGATTTACTGGGGGTATAATGGGGAAGTGGGATGAGAGAATGAAGGGTATATGGTTAGTGGATGACACAAAGGAGTGGGTTAGTATGTGTATCGGAGAGAATGGGAAAAATGGGGTACAGGATATCATCGAACAGTTCATTCCCGGGTGTCGGGAGGAGAGACGAAGCATGGAGATACAGAGGCATTTGGGAGCACAGGGTTAATCAAGGCCTCCTCACCTGAGAGTCGCGACAAATAACCGACCGGCCAAAATGTTATTATTATTATTATTATTATTATTATTATTATTATTATTATTATTATTATTATTATTATTATTTGTAACGTCTCTTAATGATCTAATGTGGTATTAAGGGTGTCAATTAATTTCATTTGGGAAAGAGCACACTTTTGACCCAACAGCTAACCATAAGCCACAAGAGTGAGAGAATAGCCTGGTTTCATTCGTGTTTACAGGCATATTGGTACCGGAAATAACATGGTGTATAACTCATGGATACACACAAAGTTTACAAAAATGACTCCAGATGTCCAAGGTTTCTGCTGCAGGATAAATTGTGGAAATGGCAGACAGATAGATGGATAGACAAATGAGTGGCTAGGCAGATTGCTGGATGGATGCATGCATACACGGGCTGGTGGCCTTACAGATGAGAGCTACATCGTTCAATAATTTTTTTATCCTTTTCATTGTGGGGTTATAGTTTTGTCAGTATAGCAACCCTCGTTGGTTTTTCATTTGTGTAAACCTGCAGTGTGAGGTTGAAGTTTCCACATAGAAATGCTATTTTTAGAAATGAAATTTCTTAAATATCACTATTGAGTTAAATCTAAAAATCGAAAATTAATCTCCTAGAGGTGAATAATATGGATGGAAATGACGTGTTATGTGAGGGTTAACCCCACAATGAAAGGAATAAAACACAATGCTGGCTAGGTCAGACTAATATACCCAACAGTCTAACTCAGCTAAGAGCGGACCTACGGACAGATGGGTGGAGAGGCGGACAGGGAGAAAGACATTTTACCGATTTACTGTACAGTTAAAACTAGAAGTCCTGTCACGAATTGTGCGCTTATCTAGGCTTAATTGCGCGTAGGAATTGCGCGCAATTGCCATATCGAATGGCATCCAAAGCACGGCAGGTTCTCCTGATTACTCATAGCAAACACAGGCAATGTTTCTGCCAATGGACGTCCGGGTTACCCGGAGGTCCATTGGCTGAAACATTGCTTGTGCACAGGCCATATGTACAGAATTTGATAGCCTTACTATGGTCATAACGCGTAGATTAACGCGCAGATCGACGTGCTATTTGTGCGCATTTCATGACAAGACTTCTAGTTTTAACTGTACCTCTGGCTCAATTCCACAGTGCGGCATGGACTGTGTATCGTTACAAAATACTGGTATAAGAAAACAGACTTCAAATAACGTGTTTTTATCTACGATACGTGGAAAGATAACCCACTGATGAGATTCACTGAACGGTCCAGGAAAACTGGTCAGGTGTTGCATTTCTCATTTTATTTTTTATTGTTTTGTAGTTGATGGATTCTCTGATAATCTTGATATTCCAGTAAAGAAATGTTTTGAAGACTTAGAGTTGACAAAGAAGCATCACTTAACATCCATTAATTCTATTAACTGGGCAAGGATAATGGTACAAATTGTTCACTACTTTTATGGTTACCTACAGGTAAATAAATGATTTATTAACCTAAAGCGTAACGTCATATACAACCATCGTTAATCGGGACTGGCATTCTTTAGGAGTGCAGGAGTGCTGCACGCCTACTGCACGCCTAGAAAAAATTGAGGCGGGCAATTTTTTGCACTCCTTGATTTTCTGGAATGCCAGACCTGTTTGGGATTGTCTTTAAAATCTATTATCATTTCGTCCCCTGAGTTACAATGTGTTCTATGTGCCCACTGGCACATAGAAACATTGGAACTCAGGGGACAATTTGTTAATGTTGCAATAATTCGCAATAATTCAGGACCCATTCTGCGTCACTTTTTGATATATTTTGAGTGTAGAAGGCAGTCACATAAGAACTGAATACAACATTTAATATTTTGGATATCATCTCCCTCAAAAACCAAATCTAAAGAAGTGGTACCGAGAAATTATCATCGGTTATGGCCAAATTTCCGGGTGGAATTCTTGGCGTCATCGTCACAAAACAAAATTAAATATCGATCAATTTTCATGAAATTTTGGTATGTTGTAGAGTTAAAAAGAATATGAGCTGTTTTTGGGGTTTTTTTTTATTTATCGCCATTTTTAAAGTTTTTACATTACTTCCAAATTTTGCCTATTTTCATTAAAACGCCACTTTTGTGATTCACATAGCTCCCTATTTATAAATGACACAGCTAGGAAACACCACATTTTGTTTTCTGGTTATTTGAAATTGTGCGATTTTATATTTTCACTTGTAATTTACGCACCTGATGCCAGCAATGCTGATTTAACGTCTTCAATACCTTTTATTTTCAGCCCCATTTTTAGCCTCAGAAATTTTGTCATGCCGTTCTAAGAAATTCCAACCATTATTGTCGAACGCTGGGTGACGTTCTAGAGGTCATAAGGTTAAAAATTAAAATGAGTCAGATTTTTTTGAAATTTTAGTATTTTGGAGAGCTCAAAAATTAAGAGATAGCTGGGGTTTTTTTTAATTTGGCACCATTTTGACGTTTTTACGTCACTTCAAAATTTAGCCTATGTTTGACATATTTCATTAAAAACGCTACCTTGTAATTCACATAACCCCCCTATTTATATAAGATACAGCTAGGAAACTCCACGCCTTCTTTTCTGGTTGTTTAAAATTGTACGATTTTATATTTTCATTTGAAATTTACGCACCCGATGCCGGCGATTCCGATTTAACGTCTTTTTCTGTACCTTTTATTTTCAACCTCATCTTTGGTCTCAGACTTTTGAAATTTTGGAAATATAATCTACGCGAAAAGCCATATCTAAAACGCCCGTGCCGTTTCAGGAAATTCCAACCGTTATGGTCGAACGCTGAGATGACTTCATAGGGGTCATAAGGTCAAACATTAATATGAGTCAGATTTTTTAGAAATTTTAGAATGTTATAGTGCTAAAAAAATTAACAGACAGGTGTTTTTTGTTTTTCAGTTTGGTGCTATTTTGACTTTTTTACATCACTTTAATGTTTAGCCTATATTCTGACATATTTCACTGAACATGAGTGGCGGGCTATTCTTTATGGACAGCATAGAACGTTAAAACGCGACATACGCCTTCTTATCGTTGTTGGGGTGTTCGACATGCTTCATTGGATGACTTCTGGAAACTCGCTTTGCGATTTCAGAATCATCTAGTTTATTATTAAAATTATATTCTCAGCATTTATTGACCATATTTACCAGCACACTTTCTCAACTACTGAATCAATGTCTTGGATAATAATTGTTCTTGCTATGCTTGGTACACTTCCACAGGGTGTGATAATTTTTCTGTTATTTGTTGTTTTTTTTTTTTTGCTGTGAAGATGCAGTGTTATCCAAACAATTTAAGAAGCGACAACAATATACCAATGAAATGCTATAAGGACTATTTTATCCAATAGATGGCATTGATTTTTTGTGGGGGAGATGCTGAACGCATAAAATACTGACGCCGAATCATCCATGCCCAAGTGCCGAATCGTCCAGAAACCCAGGTGCCAAATCGTCCAGGTACCAACTCGTCTGCATCCCATAATTAGAGATTATTACCTGGTTATTTTCATATTGGCCGAGATATCAGCCCGAGGTAACTTTCTACCAGCCTGAGACTGAAGGTCGAAGGCTGATATGAAGTTAGCGAGATACCAGCGTGAAGAAACTTCATATCAGCCTGAGATTTAAGGTTGAAGGCTGATGTGAAGTTACCAAAATATCAGCCTGAAGCAACTTCTTATCAGCCTGAGATAGAAGGTTGAAGGCTGGTGGGAATTTAACGAGGTCTGATATCTCGGCCGATATGAAACTAACCAAGTAATAACCTCTATTTATTAAATCAGAACAAGTAATTACAAAATGTTCCCAGATCTGTTCGTTTTCTGACGTTGTTGTTTCTCATTATTTTCATTAAGTGCGAAGTTTTCTCTTCTCATAGTTCAGATATACGAATGTTTCGGCTTCGCCAATGGGGAAGTCATGACTTTCAGATAGCTGAACTGTCTCTTCTCTCACTTCGATGAATCTCCACTTACACTCTTAGTACGCTTTGAACTCTCTTCTTTTTTCTGTTCATCCACCTAATCCTTACTTATTGCCTTCATTATTTCCTCACCAAACAAACACTTTCCCCTTTTGTCTGGAAACGGCAATTTTACCGACTGATGATGTTCAGTGAATAACTTTGTGAACCATTTCACTGTACACAAAATTGTTGCACCTAGTAACGCATCGGGGAGGGACAATTCTAGCTTGGTTCACATCGGCTGTGAGCGGCGTCACATCAGCCAAGTTTAAAAGTTAAATCTGCTGAGCTTGATAATAAGCAGTTCTGCAAAAGAAAATCAATATCACAAAGAAGATCAATATCTTGTGAAGAATCGATAATATCACCATTCATATTTCATTATATTTTCCTCCAATACATAGCTCATCACCTCGAGCTCATTATATATATAAAATGACAAAATCATTAGCAAAAGTTTTCAGGCCAAAAATTTCAATTTTTAGTTATTCACGATTTTTGTTGTTTTTTTTTTTTTTTGTTTTTTTTTGCAGCGTTGTCATCCATTCATCAAGTATCATTATTTAATATTCAACAAATTCATGAAGTTTAACTGAGAAATTATTATAAGTTATCTCCACCAACGTGTATGGTATATGGAGATTTAATACCTGGATGTCGGGTTTTAAACACCGAGCCGCAGGCGAGGTGTTTAAATGAGACATCCAGGTATTAAATCTCAATATACCATACATGTTGGCAGAGATAACGTTTTTGTCCCGTTTGAAACATAATACAAACATGCTGGAAATAAATTTGTGGACGCATTTCTCAGCTCCACAATCACTTGGACCAAATTCGTGATAATAATTTTGTTTTTATAATCGCAGAGGACCACAGATAGAGTTACATACCTTGGGTCGTTAAGGAAAAGAGTAAACAGTATTTTGTTGACATATCGTCCCCTGTGTTCCAATGTGTTCTATGTGCCTCCTACTGGCACATAGAACACATTGACACCCAGGGGACGAATTATTTGCTCTTAGTTTATTTTATGATTGTATTGTTCAAAATCTGATTATATTTGTGACTGTTTTCGGGTTTTTTGGTTCTAGTTTTATAATGAGGCGAGCGGAAGCAAAAAGCTTTCATTGAAACCATATACCCCCGATGTTTCACGTGCGCTTATACCTTGAATATTGCACGCTCTCATATACCTTGGATGTTGGGCGCACCCTTTGCCATGGCTATTTGTCCAAGGCATTCTGACCAATCAAAAATTATTGGGATATAGGGACAAAATTATTTGTCACATTTATAACAATTTGAAAAAAATAATTCTTTATTAGGTCCCACAAAGTAGATCTTCTCTGTCTCAGGATTTTGTTAAAAATTGAATGTGGGTGCCGGGCGTTTTTTTTTTATTTTATTTTTTATTTTTGTAATTACATGTACTTCTTTGCCATCAAAAGTTCATGTTCTAGGTTTGTTTTATGTTTTAGGCCCCATAATCTATAGAATAGCATGGATGGTGGTGTATTTCATGCCTTGAGTGCAAGAATGCTTTGCAGTGCTGAGACAAAAAGAGAGTTCAAAGCGTACTAAGAGTGTAAGCGGAGAAACAGATTTTTAACTTTTTTAGGTCTTATATGACTACCACAAATATCTCATCAATATTGCTGCAGTTTGTTGATCAATACTGGCTTACCGGAAAATGAGAGCTCAGCATTTCGAATCTGTATCATACCTATCTCAAACAAGGCTCACTTTCCATATCATGCCTGTCTCAAATGAGGCTCACTTTCCATATCATGCTTCTCTCGAATGAGACTCACTTTCCGTATCATGTCTGTCTCAAGCGATGCTCACTTTCTATATCATGCCTGTTTCAAACAAGGCTCACTTTCCATATAAGGCCTGTCTCAAACGAGGCTCACTTTCTATATCATACCTGCCTCAAACGAGGCTCATTTTTCGTATCATGCCTGTCTCAAACGATGCTCACTTTCCGTATCATGCCTGTGTCAAACGAGGCTCACTTTCTGCATCATGCCTGTCTCAAACGATGATCACTTTCTGTATCATGTCTCAATCGAGGCTCACTTTCCGTATCATGCCAGTCTCAAATGAGTCTCACTTTCCGTATTATGGGTGTATCAAATGAGGCTCACTTTCCATATCATGTCTGTCTCAAACAAGACCCACTTTACGTATCATGCTTGTCTCAAACTGTGCTCACTTTCCATATCATGCCTGTATCAAATGAGTCTCACTTTCTGTATCATGCCTGTCTCTCAAACGAGGCTCTGTTTCCATATGCCTGTCACAAACGTGGCTCACATTCTCTATCATGCCTGTCTCAAACGATTATCACTTTCTGTATCATGTCTCAATCGAGGCTCACTTTCCGTATCATGCCTGTCTCAAATGAGACTCTCTTTCCGTATCATATCTGACTTCAATGAGGTTGACTTTCTATATCATGCTGTCTCAAACGAGGCTCACTTTCCGTATCATGTTTGTCTCAAATGAGGCTCACTCTCCGTATCATGGATGTATCAAATTAGGCTCACTTTCCGTATCATGCCTGTATCAAATGAGGCTCACTTTCCGTATCATGCCAGTATCAAATGAGGCTCATTTTCCATATCATGCCTGTATTAAACGATGCTCACATTCCATATCATGCCCGTCTCAAATGAGGCTCACTTTCCCTATCATGCCTGACTCCAACGAGGATGACTTTCTGTATCATATTGTCTCCAACAAGGCTCACTTTCCATTTCATGCCTGTCTCAAAGGCTCACATTCCATATCATGCCTGTCTCAAACGTGGCTACTTTCCGTATCATGCTTGTCTCAAATGAGGCTCACTTTCTGTATCATGCCTGTATCAAATGAGGCTCACTTTCCGTATCATGCCAGTATCAAATGAGGCTCATTTTCCGTATCATGCCTGTATTAAACGATGCTCACTTTCCATATCATGCATGTTTCAACCGATGCTCACTTTCCGTATCATGCCTGTCTCAAACGTGGCTACTTTCCGTATCATGCATGTAACAAACGATGCTCACTTTTTGTATAATGCATGTATCAAACGATGCTCACTTTCCGTAACATGCCTGTCTCTTAAACGAAGCTCACTTTCCGCTTCATTTAATTTGTCTCAAATGAGGCTCACATTCTCTATCATGCCTGTCTCCAATAATGCTCGCTTTCCATTTCATGCCTGTCTCAAAGGCTCACATTCCATATCATGCCTGCCTCAAACGTGGCTCAATTTCCGTATCATGTTTGTCTCAAATGAGGCTCACTTTCTGTATCATGCTTGTCTCAAACGAGGCTCACTCCCCATATCATGCCTGTATCAAACGAGGCTCACTTTCTGCATCACGCCTGTATCAAACTATGCTCACTTTCCTATCATGCCTGTCTCAAACTAGACTCAAACAAGGCTCACTTTCTATATCATGCCTGTCTTAAGTGAGGCTCATTTTCTGTATCATGCCTGTTTCAAATGAGGCTCTCTTTCCGTATCATGCTTGTTTCATTGAGGCTCACTTTCCATATCCTGTCTCAAACGAGGCTCACTTTCCATATCATGCTTGTCACAAACGATGCTCACTTTTTCTGTATCATGCCTGTCTTAAAGAAGGCTCACTTTCTTCGACGATTCCCACTTGATAAAACGCCCCGTACCTTTGCGCTCAACAAGTTGTGATTTCTTCTTCACATTTCAGGTGTCATATTAATCTGCTTAAATATCCACTGCCACAACCAAGTTATTACAACAGTTAATTAATCTTTGAAGTCATATTCTGTCTCGCTGACGAGACCAGATATCAAGATCAAACCTATGTTTTTTTTTCAATTCGCATTTTTGATGCGTATGTTATGGCCAGGTCATGGTTTGGTTTATTTCTTCGACCTTCAGCCGGGTCGGGCGGTTTCTCCAACTTGGAAGATGGTTGAAGCAGAAGAAACTGTCCGACCCGGCTGAAGGTGATGTTAATTGGCCATATGCCTCATTAGCAGATAGCACAGGTATACGTCAGGAATACCTGGTATCAATCTCATCAATTAAATCTTTTACAATTGTATATTTTTATACTGTACCAATGACCCAGACATAGCTGGTGCTAACTCTTAAAAATGTAGGGCCAAACGCAAATTTTGCCCCCCAATCCCCAAAATTTGCATCTAAAACCAAAGAAAACATGTCCTGAATGGCCCTCTATACTTCACTTCTACTGCGCATGCGCAGTGTCAAGGACGTCCCGAAATTGGCACCATTAATCATTCTTTGTTGGGCCCTTCATCAGCTAACATCTGACTGATCTTTGTGCTTATAAATCTCAGTTTAAATGATGCCAGACACATAAATATTAGAGAAATGGTGATTCTAAGGAGGATATAGAAGGAGGAGAGGAAAAATGAGTGACAGAAAATATTCAGGGCTGTAACTTAAAATTTTTTAATGAAATTATGTTAAGTTACCTATTTTCGAGGCAACAGCCTGTTGTGGTCATTCTTGTTATCAAGTTACAGTGTTTTCCTCTCTCCCTTTCCTTTAAGTCCCCTCTTGCTATTCTCCCATGCTTTTGGCATATTTTCTGTAATATTATTACTAAAATTTCTTGGGAGTTTTAGCTGGATAACAGAATGAATTCTGTTCTTTTCCCCATGTTTACGTCTTCACCTATGGGTGGTTAGGCGTAGTGTTCTGCATCTACCATCTGGTGTTCTGCAGTTTCTTCCCTGGAAGTCTCTGTTTTGCATCAGATAGTGTATTATTGGTAACTGATTTCGGGCCAGGGTGCCTGGAGTCTTGTTCTGGTGTTTTTACACTTATTGTTTACATTTACAACAGCCCTCTGTGTGAGGGGGGATTTCTTGAAAATAATATCTTGATGTTAATTTAATCATAACTAGATACATTATTATTGTTCGTAAGTGTTGCATAAATTTTTTAAAATATTTTTAGAATTTTTGTCCACACTTAGGCTTGGGATCCATTGGGGCTCAACGTTACTTTTCAGAAACTTGGGCTGTTCTGAAAAAATATTTTTTCAAAATTTTTTGATTTCAATTATTTTTTCTATGTTAATGGATCATGTTATTATGTATTTTGATTGTCAGGGGTTGGCGCGAGTACTAGGACTTTGTTTTCTTTTCACAATGAAAGGATATTGTTCAATTGTAATAAAAGGAAATCTTCCTCTGACTTTCATAATCATTGTATAATGTAGTCAGTGTGCTCGCACTAACTCCTGTTCTGTATGTGTTAATTTCGACGACAACATGGGAAGCGTGTGTCACGGTATGTTAGTGGGGAAATGGCCATTCCGGTCCTTTCCCCGCAGGGTCACTCTACTTTATCAATCTCTATTTCAGACGATCAAGAACAGGGTGATGTATCCGTGATGTCTTCCAAAAGTGTGCCTCCGTCGTCACAATTAATGAAGAGCTAGCGGAAAAGTGCTCATGTAAATACGTCAATTGCCTAAGAGGATCCTAGTAGGTTCGACGGCCTTTGACGTCTGCTAGCTTGCCCGGTGTAGCGTCCATTCATCGAATGGTTCGGCAGCCGGGTTCGTCCGTTGCGGTCTAAAAGGAGTTTTGGATGATGCGAGCACTATAAATCAACCAAATGCACACCCAGTGACGGCGGATTAGAGGAGAGAACGGAGGAAGCCTTTTAGTCCGGTTCCTAGCTCGTCCAGGTCCATCCGGACTGCGAGCGAGAGAGGCCCCTCTCTCGACGGTACAACAACATCTGGCCCCAGATGTTGTGGTACAAAATGTTTCGCATTCGAGCATACGTCTGCCGCTCGGGACGCTCCGATATATAGTCAGTCCGGAGAGACTGTCAATAAGGCTTCCTCATCCTCATGGTAGCGCACACGACCGCTCTTGGCTATGTGACCTCGGATATCCAGTCAGCTTCGCCAATCAGAGAATCATCGGCGACCAGGTCACACCATCCGGTAGCCAGGGACACGAGGCCTGCAGACTCCGGACGTTCGCATAAGAAAGTATGCGGGAGTCAACGTACACGGAGCTTCCAGCGGCAAAGCATCGTAAGACCGCTACTGCACAGGCCTCGGTGACGGACGTGCTATCCCAAATAGCACAGCTTATCGCAGCATCCCAGCATCGACAGAATCTCTGTCGCATCATGTATTATCTGACGATGCTGGGTCGGGACGCTCCGCGGAAGCGGGTACGGACGTCCGAAAATTTCATCCAGTCCGACGGGATGCCGAAAGGGATTCGGAGAATTTCGAGCTTTCCCTTTCGGAACAACATCAGCTGCTGTGTATGTCATCTGACTTATCTTCTAGAGGTTCTTTCGTCGGATCAGAATGCTGCGATGCCGGATAAGAAACTGATTGCGTCGGTGGACACAAAAATTTTTGGTTCGGTTCAGGGACATGGTCCCTCAGTTCCGACACAGTCCAATAATGTCACACAAACTATTGAATTATTGAACGACGCTATATATATATTTTTATATGCTTGCTATTAACAAGCATGTCTGGTTTCTTGTTCGCAAAGTTACTGAGATGTCTTTCAAAAGTGTGCCTCTGTCGTCATAGATAATGAAGAGCTAGCGGCAATAAGTGCTCATGGAATACGTCAATCGCCTAAGAGGTCCCTAGTAGGATCGACGGAGTTGACATTCGCTAGCTCACCCGGTGTAGCGTCCATTCATCGAATGGTTCGGCAGTCGGGTTCGTCCGTTGCGGTCTAGGAAGGAGATTTGGGTGATGCGAGCACAATAATAGACTTTTGTACACACCCAGTGACGACGGATTAGAGGACAGATCGGAGGAAGCCTGTTAGTCCGGTTCCTAGCTCGTCCAGGTCCGTCCGGGCTGTGAGCTAGAGGGGTCCCTCTCTCGTACAACAACATATGGGACCGGATGTTGTGGTACAGTCATGTCGCATTCGGAGCATATGTCCATCGCTCGGGACGCTCCGTTATATTGACAGTCCGAGAGACTGTCGATAACGCTTCCTCATCCTCACAGCAGCGCACACGACCGCACATTGGCTACGTGACCTCGAGTATCCGGCCAGCTTCGTCATTCAGTGATTCCACGGCGAACAGGTCACTCCATCCGGTAGCCAAGGGACACGAGGCCTATACACTCCGTTCGCTCGCATAATAGAAGTATGCACGGGGTAACGAACACGGAGCTTCCAGCGGCAAAGCATCGGAAGACCGCTTCTCCACAGGCCTCAGTGATGGACGTGCTATCCAATATAGCACAGCTTATCGCAGCATCCCAACAAACGACAGATTCTCGGTCTACTGCTCAGAATGTCATTCACTTAACAGTTGCTACTATAGCTAGGTAGGCATTCTGTTCCGGCAGTGACTCCGTCCTGCTGCCCTCTTCGCTCTGGGCCATTTGACCCAGGGCAAGGAGAAGGGGGGGGGGGGGGAGGGTGTTCCCTTGGGTCACCTGTTTTATTATGAAAACAAGGGGATACCTCCTCCGGAGTTAGTAATTCTGAGCTGTTACTGGGATGGTTTTTAAGTGATAAGTTTATGTTTTAAAAATTCATTCAGGTCATAGTTTTTAAAGTATAGTTTTGAATATATCACGTGTCAAACGGGCGTTATTATACAATCCTCAGACACTTTTAAAGGAGTATAAAGAGTCTCTATTCTCTAGACTAACTTTATTTATTGGTTTACTTTAAAAATTATTAGTATAAGGATTATACTGGATATTAATAGAGTACATGGATGTTATGGTGCTCAATTATGGAAGGTGTTGTGTCTTTCTAATTTATCATCAATAAGAAAGATACATGTAAGGCCTAATACTCCTTTTCCCCTCGAGGGGATGGCTCTGTTTTATATAATTGAGCTTAGTGGATTTTCCTCTATGTCCTAGGCCCTCCAGCCTTTTTACTATTCAGCTATGTCTGGGTCATTGGTACAGTATAAAAATGTTAAAAAATTTATAGTAATTTATATATTTTTATACTTACCAATGACCCAGACGGGGATGGCCCTCCCAGGAGTTGGGAACTCATACCTCCCCGCTGAGTACATAGCGCTTACCAGGCACTGATTTTAAGAATGATTAATGGCGCCAATTTCGGGACGTCCTTGACACTGCGCATGCGCAGTAGAGGTGAAGTATGGAGGGCCATTCAGGACATGTTTTCTTTGGTTTTAGATGCAAATTTTGGGGATTGGGGGGCAAAATTTGTGTTTGGCCCAACATTTTTAAGAGTTAGCACCAGCTATGTCTGGGTCATTGGTAAGTATAAAAAATATATAAATTACTATAAATTTTTTAACTTTTCTGCCCTGTGAAGATAAAGGATTGAATAGAAACATTAGCAGGTTTAAAGACTGACTATTTAAGTGTCGGGGCGTGTGGGACCTTGCCCCCTAAAATTTATTTGCCCCCCCTCCCCCCCCCCCAAAAAAACAAAAAAAACATTTGGCCCAATGCAACTTTCACATAGCATAGACCCCTAAAATGGTCTCCAGATGCAATATTGGGCTACACATGATATAACTGCCTCAGGATCGCTCTTGGAACATTTAGTGTTCCCAAATTTTCTAGGTGGGGGGGGGGGGGGGGGTGGGAGTGGTTGGCTAGTCCTAACTAGAACCCTCCTGTCTTCACACCCTCCTCCCACTTCCCACCAGGCATGTGGGAGGAGGAGGTTAACAACTAGAGTTAAGACTAATGAAGGCCTAGAACCCCCTCCCCCAAAGGCCTTCCAAGAATCAAGCCCCCCCCCTCCCCTGAAAAAAAATCAAAATGGCTAGGGCACTCCCTATTACAGAATCCTCGTTGCGCATGTTCGAAACTCTCATGCTTCATTTCATTTATAGTAATAGAGTAATAGAAAAAATACAAATCTGGAAAATACATTCGTAAAGGTTTTATAGGATTGGTCACTTTTTATGCTCATTGGAAATGCTCAGCATGTTTGTGGCAATAAGTGGGGGAATATGTGCCGCGTACAGCCCCCCCCCCCCCCCCACCCTGCCTTCCCCACCACAGCACAAACACCAATCCACTGCCCTTGTGTATATGCTTCATGTTGTCAACTAGAAACAAATAATAAATAAAGGAATGAGGCTAAAAAAGTGTTTTGATTCTCATAATATGGAAAATGAGCCTTGTCTGATACAGGCATGATTTGGAAAGTAAGCCTCGTTTGAGAAGGCATGGTATGGAAAATGAGCCTCATTTGAGACAGGCATGATATGGAAAGTTAGCCTCATTTAAGACAGGCATGATACGGAAATTGAGCCTTGTTTGAAACAGGCGTGATATGGAAAGTGAGCCTAATTTGAGACAGGCATGACACAGAAAGTAAGCCTCGTTTGATACAGGCAAAATACGGAAAGTGAGCACCATTTGATACAGGCATTTTAGAGGCATGATATGGAAAGTAAGGTTCATTTGATAAAGGCATGATGCAGAAAGTGAGCCTTATTTGATATAGGCATAATACGGAAAGTGAGCATCATTTCATTTGATAAAGGCATGATATGGAAAGTAAGCTTCATTTGATACAGGCATGATATGGAAAATAAGGTTCATTTAATACAGCCTCATTTGAAACAGGCATGATACAGAAAGTGAGCCTCATTTGAGACAGGCATGATACAGAAAGTAAGCCTCGTTTGATACAGACAGAATACGGAAAGTGAGCATCGTTTGATACAGGCATGATATGGAAAGTGATTATCGTTTTATAAAGGCATGATATGGAAAGTAAGGTTCATTTGATAAAGGCATGATGCAGAAAGTGAGCCTTATTTGATATAGGCATAATACGGAAAGTGAGCATCGTTTCATTTGATTCAGGTATGATATGGAAAATAAGCTTCATTTGATACAGGCATGATATGGAAAGTAAGCTTCATTTGATACAGGCATGATATGGAAAGTAAGCTTCATTTGATAAAGGCATGATATGGAAAGTAAGCGTCATTTGATACAAGCGTGATATGGAAAATAAGGTTCATTTGATACAGGCATGATGCAGAAAGTGAGCATCGGTTGATACATGCATGATGCAGAAAGTGAGCATCATTTAATACAGGCATGATATGGAAAGTGAGCATCGTTTGATACAGGCATGATACGGAAAGTGAGCCTCATTTGAGACAGGCATGATACGGAAAGTGAGCCTCATTTGAGACAGGCGTGATGCAGAAAGTGGGCCTTATTTGATATAGGCATAATACGGAAAGTGAGCATCGTTTCATTTGATAAAGGCATGATATAGAAAGTAAGCGTCATTTGATACAAGCGTGATATGGAAAATAAGGTTCATTTGATACAGGCATGATATGGAAAGTGAGCATCGTTTGATACAGGCATGATACGGAAAGTGAGCCTCATTTGAGACAGGCATGATACAGAAAGTGAGCCTCATTTGAGACAGGCATGATACAGAAAGTAAGCCTCGTTTGATGCAGACAGAATACGGAAAGTGAGCATCGTTTGATACAGGCATGATACAGAAGTTGCGTCTCGTTCGAGAGAAGCAGGATACAGAAAGTGAGCCTCATTTGAGACAGGCAAGATCCAGAAAGTGAGCCTCATTTGAGATAGGTATGATACAGAAAGTAAGCCTCGTTTGATACAGGCAGAATACAGAAAGTGAGCATCATTTGATACAGGCATGATATGGAAAGTGAGTATCGTTTTATAGAGGCATGATATGGAAAGTAAGGTTCATTTGATAAAGGCATGATGCAGAAAGTGGGCCTTATTTGATATAGGCATAATACAGAAAGTGAGCATCTTTTAATAGAGGCATGATATGGAAAGTGAGCATCGTTTGATACAGGCATTATACGGAAAGTGAGCCTCATTTGAGACAGGCGTGATGCAGAAAGTGAGCCTTATTTGATAGAGGCATGATATGGAAAGTGAGCATCGTTTTATACAGGTATGGTTTGGAAAGTAAGCATCGTTTGAGGCAGGCATGATTCGGAAAAGTGAGCCTCGTTTGTGACAGGTATAATATGGAAAGTGAGACTCATTTGAGACAGGCATGATACGAAAAGTGTGCCTCATTTGAGACAGGTATGATATGGAAAGTGAGCCTTATTTGAGACAGGCATGATGCAGAAAGTGAGCCTCATTTGAGACAGGCACGATATGGAAAGTGAGCCTCATTTGAGATAGGCATGATATAGAAAATGAGTCTCATTTGAGATAGGCATGATACGTAAAGTGAGCCTCGTTTGAAACAGGCATGATATGGAAAGTGAGCATCATTTGAGACAGACATGGTACAGAAGTTGAGTCTCGTTCGAGAGAAGCATGATATGGAAAGTGAGCCTCATTTGAGACAGGCATGATAAGTAAAGTGAGCCTCGTTTGAAACAGGCATGATATGGAAAGTGAGCATCGTCTGAGGTAGACATGATACAGAAGTTGAGTCTCGTTCGAGAGAAGCATGATACAGAAAGTGAGCCTCATTTGAGACAGGCATGATCCAGAAAGTGAGCCTCATTTGGGATAGGTATGATACAGATTTTGAAATGTTGAGACTCTCATTTTTCAGTAAGCCAGTATTGATCAACAACCTGCAGCAATATTGATGAGCTGTTTGTGATAGTCATATAAGACCTAAAAAAGTTAAAATCTCTTTCTCAGGTGCTCTCGATGGTCCTTTTGGATGCCGAATGCTCTCTTTTTATAACCAATGCAAACTTAAAAAAATTAAATTAAATTTAGTACAAACTCAGGGAGACCCGAAACTTTTTACATTTTTTGATCGATGCATATTTATTTAGCTGTGCCTCCAAAATGTTTGCCTTGTTACAATTTATGGGGGACTGCCTATAGGCACTGTCCCATAAATTCCAACGGGGCAAATCCCCATAGAATAAATACTTTTATTTCCAAGACAATATAAAGAGCATCAAAGAATTAATTGATAACCTGCAGTTTGTATTTTAGAGGAATGTTTTGCTTTTCAAATTAAAAATGAATTTATTTGTATAAATACGCACTTTCGATATTTTTGTGTGTAAAAGGACAGCTGAAATCATCTCCATATTTGTTCACGTTTTGCAAAATAAAAATTAAAAATAAAACCCTCCCTCCCTGACTTATTTGAGTAAAAATGGCCTGAGAATCAATTCATTTATTTTGTGTGGCCTAACAATGAAAAAAAATCGTATTCCATATCACTGTAAGTGTATAGTATATTCAACCTCGGTCCAGTGATGCGCCATAAGTTAGCTTTCAGAAGAAAACGACAAAAACATGCTAATTTATTTAAATTAACTAAAAATTTTAAATATTTGGTTTCTAGGGCACTACACAGTTTGATTAGAAATGTACGATATCCTGTGTCTGACTTATCAAATCACGACAAGTAGCGGTACCTGTGTTAAAAAGGACCAATCTTACATTGCTGCAATGGAATGAATAAAATATCATTTGGAAATAAGATGTTCAAAGTTTTTATTTAACCCAAAATATTGATCTGCCCCCCCCCCCCCCCCCCCCCAAAAAAAAAAAAAAAAATTCTGAATTAAAATACCCTTAATACCCAAATCTCATCTGGAGTGCAATTAAGTTCCTACAACTAAGTTTGATGACATGGTGTTGCTGTGTGAACTGTTGTGGAGGCTGATCACTCCAGACACTTTTCTGTGTATTGTATGACTTTGGATACGTAGGAAAATGGCCAATTAAATTCAGATTAAGTTTGTGTTTCAGTTGTGCCCAGATTGTGACAAAGAAGTAGAAATTGTTGTACCGACAGGTGCATGCGGGAATATAACAGGTAGATATTATAGATATTGTTAGAATAATTTACAAATGTAGTAAGATCTTTACACTGTTCTTATCAGGCTGACAAGTAGAGTACGTGGAGAGTGTATTATCACTAAATCACCCACAGAGTGGAGATTCCACCCATGCAATAATTGCGAATTTGTTGCAAAGTACAACCAGCAGCAGCAATGTTTCAGCCAATGGACCTCCGGGTTAAACCCGGAGGTCCATTGGCTGAAACATTGCTTGTGTTTTTTGTCGATATGAACAAAATTTGAAAGCTATAGCTTTGGTGATAACCCCACTCTGTGGGTGATTTACTTACAATCCACTCTCCACGTACTGTAGGTTTCCTTGGAGCCTGCTTATGAGAACATCGTTTTGGTATATATGCAATTTTTTTTAAAGATTTTATTCACATGTTCAACGTAAGTAACGCGTTTTGCCCATCTGATGTAATACAGACAAGCCAGTAGCTTGGGGAACTAAAATGAAAGTAGGCCCTGATTAATTTCCCAATTTTTGCTACTAAAAGATACTTTATGACCCGTCATGGAACAAGCTTATTATTTTGGAAAGGCTGAAATAATCAATTAAATGTTGATTAAAAAAAACTCCCTGGGTAATATTTTGGTTTTATATCAAAAGTTTGTGTAGCGTATGTGTGTGGGGGAGGGGCAAAATATATAATATGGAAACGTGTGGGCAGAGTAGGGCGTGTGGTAGTACTAATCGAATCCCACAGCCCTACAGATCTGATTGGAGGCAGGGATGTGGCTAGAGGGTTTCAGCTGGGGGGTGCCACCGGTGTAAATTCCAACTGTGAGTGGTTTCGATAGGTGGTTGCACTGCAGCGCTGGGTGATATCTTTTAACCCTTTACCCAACGAATCGCCCGCATCCGCCCACGTAATATCCAAATACAGCTGCTGAAAAAATATTATTTTTCAAAAAATTTCAACAAAACCATATCATGTGACCCATTGAGCTCGTTCCAAAGAGGGGTCACATGATATGGTTTTGTTGAAATTTAAAAAAAAAATTAATAAAATGATATTTAAAATAATGAATTTTGAAATCGTCTGCGATGGGTAGAGGGTTCTGAAAATTTTCACTAGTCCTGAAACAGAAAAAGCATCATTTATAATGTGTCTGGGTCAGAAAATTTACCGGATTGATGTCAGAGTCGAAATTGTGAGGCCGTGTCAATTTTAGAGTAGGAAATTTGAAACTCAAGTTTCCAGTTGGAAATAAAAGATCAAAATTTCTCATCATTAGTTGGAATTTTAATATTTTTCATGGACAATGTTAAGTTATTGAATTTCCAATCATTTGATTTTTGACTTCGGAATTTTCAACTATTGAAAAAAAATACTCCTAGCTGGGGGGGGGGGAGACCCCCCCCCCCCCCCCTGTCGCCACATCCCTGATTGGAGTTTAGCAATAATTTAATCCTACAGCCATACAAGGCTGTTAGGGCCATAATAATTTAATCATACATCCCTACAGATCTGTTAGGAGGTAAGTAATAGTCTATAACAGCCATGCAGGGTTGTTAGGAGACCAGTAATAACTTATTCCTACAGCATAACATACACAGAATGACACATGCATGTGAATGGGTTAATCGATATGGCATGAGTGCCAGCATGGAAGGATAAAACGAGATGTGGCCGGCCTCGAGTGTCATCCTTCCACGATGGCACAATTGACATATCGATTAACCCATTCACATGCGTGTGTCATTCTGTGTTTATTACATGCCTTCACGTCTTTGAAAGCAATTATTACAAGGACACTCAGCAATTCATTTGACAACTCGTCCTCTGAGTCCCAATGTGTTCTATGTGCCAGTGGGCACATAGAACACATTGGAGCTCAGGGAACAAACTATCAACAAAAAGAACGCATTTTATCTCCAACCAAATTTGTGATGTGAACCTGTGTTAATATGTTTCGCTATAGCTAGCAATTCAAATTGTAATTGTGGTACATGATTTGTATAACATTCCAGTGAAATTTTCCTTCTATTTAAAAATAGTCTGATTTCCATTCCGCACATATGTGTGGAACTGATTTTCATTTTACATGTGGTTTTGTGTTGCTATAGATGGAGATTTCATAGAACAGGCAATATAGGGGTGTTAGGAGATTGGTAATAAATTATTCCTATAGCCATCCAGTTTTGTTAGGAGATATGTAATAATCTATTCCTACAACTACTCAGTTTTGTTAAGAGATATGTAATAATTTATTCCTACAGCCATACAAGGTTGTTAGGAGATACGTAATAATTTATTCCTATATCCATACAAGGTTGTTAGGAGATAGGAATAATTTATTCCTACAGCTACCCAGTGTTGTTAGGAGATAAGGAATAATTTATTCCTATACAGTCATACAGGGTTGTTAGGAGATAAGGAATAAATTATTCCTACAGCCATACAGGGGTGTAGGAGATAAGAAATAATTTATTCCTACAGCCATACAGGGTTGTAGGAGATAGGGAATAATTCATTCCTACAGCCATACAGGGTTGTTAGGAGATAAGGAATAATTTATTCCTACAGTCATACAGGGTTGTAGGAGATAGGAATAATTTATTCCTATACAGTCATGCAGGGTTGTAGGAAATAAGGAATAATTTATTCCTACAGCCATTCAGGGTTGTAGGAGATAAGGAATAATTTATTCCTACAGCCATACAGGGTTGTTAGGAGATATTGAATAATTTATTCCTACAGCCACACAGGGTTGTTAGGAGATATTGAATAATTTATTCCTACAGCCACACAGGGTTGTTAGGAGATATTGAATAATTTATTCCTACAGCCATACAAGGTTGTTAGGAGATAAGGAATAATTTATTCCTACCGCCTTACAGGGTTGTTAGGAGATAAGGAATAATTTATTCCTACAGTCATAGAAGGTTGTAGGAGATAAGGAATAATTTATTCCTACAGTCATAGAGGGTTGTAGGAGATAAGGAATAATTTATTCCTACAGCCTTACAGGGTTGTTAGGAGATATTGAATAATTTATTCCAACAGTCATACAGGGTTGTTAGGAGATATTGAATAATTTATTCCTACAGCCTTACAGGGTTGTTAGGAGATATTGAATAATTTATTCCAACAGTCATACAGGGTTGTTAGGAGATATTGAATAATTTATTCCTACAGCCATACAAGGTTGTTAGGAGATAAGGAATAATTTATTCCTACAGCCTTACAGGGTTGTTAGGAGATAAGGAATAATTTATTCCTACAGTCATAGAAGGTTGTAGGAGATAAGGAATAATTTATTCCTACAGTCATAGACGGTTGTAGGAGATAAGGAATAATTTATTCCTACAGCCATACAGGGTTGTTAGGAGATATTGAATAATTTATTCCTACAGCCTTACAGGGTTGTTAGGAGATATTGAATAATTTATTCCTACAGCCACACAGGGTTGTTAGGAGATATTGAATAATTTATTCCTACAGCCTTACAGGGTTGTTAGGAGATATTGAATAATTTATTCCAACAGTCATACAGGGTTGTTAGGAGATATTGAATAATTTATTCCTACAGCCATACAGGGTTGTTAGGAGATATTGAATAATTTATTCCTACAGCCTTACAGGGTTGTTAGGAGATATTGAATAATTTATTCCAACAGTCATACAGGGTTGTTAGGAGATATTGAATAATTTATTCCTACAGCCTTACAGGGTTGTTAGGAGATAAGGAATAATTTATTCCTACAGTCATAGAAGGTTGTAGGAGATAAGGAATAATTTATTCCTACAGTCATAGAGGGTTGTAGGAGATAAGGAATAATTTATTCCTACAGCCACACAGTGTGAGTAGTGATACATGGTGTCATGTGGTGTCCGTGTGCATGTGTAGTGCATGTTGTTAGGGTGACATGTGTTTCTGCCTTCCATTTTGTTTACTGAAGGCTGCCATCTTGTTTTCTATGGTGGCACGCAGTTGCTATATAACCCATTGTCCTACAACTGGATGGGGTTGTGCCCTGAGGGTGTGTTCATTTTGACTGGAGTAAATCTAATGACCCAAATGGTCTCGACAACAACTCAAAATAAACAAAAACCTCCCTAAATCACCCAAACGGGTTCGAATTTCTAGCAAATCATCCTTATAAGAGTAAAATGTAGTACTGAATGACTGTGCGTGTGTGTTCTTCCATTGTATAAGAGTAAATTTACTCGCTCGGATTTATCCCAAAACCTCTGCTCCTGACTATTCTGGCTACTCTCACCCCAATGTACACATACCTGTACTATACCGATGTTATGACTTCTATCTGCTATGGACTTCTGATTAGGTCTGAAAATAAGCAGTCTGACATTTGCAGAATGAGGTCCCCAGAAGGTGAATTTGATGATGCTATCCCATACAGTTGGCCAATTTATCCTCTGGGTACCTCTTCCTGTTTAGTTTTGAGACCCTGATTCAGACTGAGGTTCACAGAGGGTAAATTTAGTGATGCTACCCTGCTGTGCAGGGTAGCATCACTAAATTCACCTTCTGGGGACCTCATTTTGCAGATGACAGTCTGCTTATTTTCTGGCTTGATTCTGATCCCGATTTTCTAGGTGTTCTCTGTTCTCATACACGATATGTAACAATGTGTACACAATGCATGTAGCACATGGACTCTCACTATTTTGGTGTGCTGATATATGCTTGAGTGCTAGTGCGCAATATGCGCACAGTACACGCAGCACATTGACACATATGATAAAAAGGGGATTCTATAGGTATTGCCAGACCATAGAAGTGATTCCACGGACATGGTGTTTGAGTCACAATGTGTACACATCATATGGGCACAGGCTGAATGTGTTGATACAGTTAAAACTAGAAGTCCTGTCCCGAACTGTGCGCTTTTCTAGGCTTAATTGCGCATGTGAATTGCGAGCAAACGCCACATCAAATGGCATCCAAAGCACATCAGGTTCTCCTGGTTACTCATCACAAACACAGACAATGTTTCTGCCAATGGACCTCCGGCTTACCCGGGGGTCCATTGGCAGGAACATTGCTTGTGCACAGCCCACTTGTACAGAATTTGATATTGATAGCCATACTATGGTCATAACGCGTAGATTAACGCGCAGATTGACGTGCTATTTGCCATGACAGGACTTCTAGTTTTAACTGTAGGAGCTCTTGTGCTAGTGCACAATGTGCACACAACATATTCAGCACATAGCAGTATTGGTAGGGTGATGTAGTTCTGAAGAATATCAACCGGAGGATACCATTTGGAGGATAGTTGTAGTAGAAACATGTGGTTCCTAAATCCAGGTACTTGCAATGATTGTTTAACCCTTTTCCTAACCTGAAAAGCAGACGACACTTGCAAACAGAATTTTTGAATAACTAATGTTTTTCATTTTTTGACTGAAAAATATAGGTTATGACCCCTCATTGAAACGTTCCCATCGAGTTCGTTCCAATGAAGGTCCATAACCTATGTTTCTGAGACAAAAAAATGAAAAAATAATGAAAATTAATCGGCAATTTTTGGTCGTGGTTTCTTCCCTTGACTCCGTCTACCGTATGATTCACTTGGGCCAATTTCTGGAGTCAGCTTCATTCCAGCATCAGTTTTGAAGCTCTGTATGTGTATGTCATCTTTTGGACACAGACATATTTACTCTTCAGTGGTCAAATTTATTTTCATACGTCTTCTTTATACTTTTTTTTCTCTAGCGGCGAGTCCATTTTCTCCTTGGCTTTTAATCTTCTTCATTATCTTTCACTTCGAATGAATATTTTTCCAAGAGGCCGTCAAACACAGATTGTTTCTTTTTCAAGGCATATTTCTGAAATTCTTCAAAGTTTTCTTCCTCTTCTTCTCAAAGATATTTAGCAATCTCTCGAATTTTATTTCCATTTAAAGTTTCCAGAGAAGTTCTTTCCACAATAACTGCCACAAGAGACTTTCATGTCTTTACTCTTTGCTGGTCAGAGGGCAAATGAGTATGTGATGTCGTGTACACCCCTTTTATGCTTTTCATAGGGCTGGAACTGTGATGATGAGCAAAAAGGCCATCAAATTACATTTGGTAGAGTGTAGAGTGTCCACTCTAAAAATATTCCCTAATGACGCAGACACTTTGGAGCTTTCTGAGACAGTATTTTATTGAAGTCACAGATCAAGACCCCCAAACCATATATTTTGATGTGCAGCATACAAAATGTAAACAGGGTTTAAGTTTCACACCACAATACAGCCATATGCAGTTTGTGCTTACTTCTAGACTGTTAGTGAACGGTCAGTCGGTCGGTCTCCCTCCCTCCAATGAGTTTTTAAACTCAACAACTTTTTAAATACTTCGTGGTATGATATCATAGTTGATATGCAACTTTATCTAACAATCATATAGATTTTGGCCTGAAAGCCCCGAGAAACGGTACGTATCACATCATGTGTTCCAATTCCATATCATACAGAGGACTCATTCTGATTCCGTATCATATAGACGACTCGTTTCCGGTAGCGCTACGGGCTGTCATAACAGGTGCATGGATGCATTCTATGTGCGATTCAGTGATCGACCGAACATTATGTCCCAAAAATGTTTAAAAATAATGTAGCCCTTTACCTGACATGAAAAGCAGACGACACTAGCAACAAAAATTCTTGAATAACTCATTTTTTTTCTCAAAAACATAGGTTATGACCACTCATTGGAACGAGCTCGATGAGCTCGTTCCAACGAGGGGTCACAACCTATGTTTTTGAGACAAAATAAAAAAATAATGAAAATTAATTGGCGATTTTTGCGAATAGCATTTGCCAGTTTTGACCGTTACGTTGGGTAAAGGGTTAAGATTTAATCTGTTTATGTGACAGAATTGTTAGATAAATGAATTATCATGATAATGTGCATGTCCTGTGATTTGTATCAGATTCTCAGTGGTGTCCAAAAATGGGATCACAACTCGCCGGCAAAGCCAGCTCGTTGAGATCCCATTCTGGACACCACCTCGAATCTGATACAAATCAAAGGACATGCACATTATCATGATAATCTGTATGTATCTTATTGATGTCTTGTCAGTGCAGATGTTATTATCACTCGTGACATAATAGGAGGGGGAAATAGGAATGGGTTTGGTCCGCCTGATCATCCTTTGGTCCGACTCTCTGTCGGTCCATCCAGACGTCTTGGCCTGTTTGTTGTCATCACATTTTAAAGAAAGCCGTTCAGAATATTTTGCCCCAACTTTAATATAAAGCTTTTAGGTGATAATATCTGATTTTTTATCATCACATTACCATTATCGGTTGATAACAAATGCCCAATAAGGAACTAGGAATAAGTAAGGGTTTTCCCGTCCTCAAATGTTGCCATAATCCAAAATCCCAGACACTCTACAATCAGAGATGCCTTCTATTATTTATGCTTTAACATTGAACCAGTAAAATGGATGTGCAACACAGTAGATCAGTTTTCAAACATTAAAAATCTCAAAAATGAAAGCAGTGTGAAGAAACCTAAAACAATATTTCTGTCTTTAAACATTTCAGGTGGTTGTATTGCTAGAAGAATGGGTTTGCCATTGAAGTTTGTTTGTTCTGTGACGGTTAATGATATTGTTGCTAGAACTATTGAGTCAGGAGATTATTCTGTGTCTTCTGGAGTTGTACCTACGCTATCTCCTGCTATGGATATACAGGTAATAGTATTACACTGTATAGGGATCCTACGCTATCTCCTGCTATGGATATACAGGTAATAGTACTACACAGTATAGGGATCCTACGCTATCTCCTGCTATGGATATACAGGTAATAGTATTACACAGTATAGGGATCCTACGCTATCTCCTGCTATGGATATACAGGTAATAGTACTAAGTATAGGGATCCTATGCTATCTCCTGCTATGGATATACAGGTAATAGTATTACACAGTATAGGGATCCTATGCTAATCTCCTGCTGTGGATATACAGGTAATAGTATTACACAGTATAGGGATCCTACACTAATCTCCTGCTATGGATATACAGGTAATAGTATTACACAGTATAGGGATCCTATGCTAATCTCCTGCTATGGATATACAGGTAATAGTACTATACAGTATAGGGATCCTATGCTATCTCCTGCTATGGATATACAGGTAATAGTACTACACTGTATAGGGATCCTACGCTATCTCCTGCTATGGATATACAGGTAATAGTACTACACTGTATAGGGATCCTATGCTAATCTCCTGCTATGGATATACAGGTAATAGTACTACACAGTATAGGGATCCTATCCTATCTCCTGCTATGGATATACAGGTAATAGTATTACACAGTATAGGGATCCTATGCTATCTCCTGCTATGGATATACAGGTAATAGTACTATACAGTATAGGGATCCTATGCTATCTCCTGCTATGGATATACAGGTAATAGTACTACACTGTATAGGGATCCTACGCTATCTCCTGCTATGGATATACAGGTAATAGTACTACACTGTATAGGGATCCTATGCTAATCTCCTGCTATGGATATACAGGTAATAGTACTACACTGTATAGGGATCCTATCCTATCTCCTGCTGTGGATATACAGGTAGTACAACCCATAGTACAGGGATACCACACTATCTCCTCTAAGGATATACAGGTAATACAACCCACAGTACGGGCATACTACACTATACCCTGCTATGGATATACAGTAATACAACCCACAGTATGGGCATACTACACTATATCCTGCTATGGATATACAGTAATACAACCCACAGTACGGGCATACTACACTATCTCCTGCTATGGATATACAGGTAATACAACCCACAGTATGGGGATACCACACTATTTCCTGCTATGGATATACGGTATTACAACCCCACAGTACAGGGGTACCACACTCTCCTGCTATGGATATACAGGTAATACAACTTCACAGTATAGGGGTACCACACTATATCCAGCTATGGATATACAGGTAATACAACCCACAGTATGGGGATACCACACTATTTCCTGCTATGGATATACAGGTAATACAAGTCCACAGTATAGGGGTACCACACTCTCCTGCTATGGATATACAGGTAATACAACTTCACAGTATAGGGGTACCACACTCTCCTGCTGTGGATACACAGGTAATACAACTTCACAGTATAGGGGTACCACACTCCTGCTACGGGTACACAGGTAATACAAGTCCACAGTATAGGGGTACCACACTCTCCTGCTATGAATACACAGGTAATACAACTTCACAGTATAGGGGTACCACACTCTCCTGCTACGGATACACAGGTAATACAAGTCCACAGTATAGGGGTACCACACTCTCCTGCTATGAATACACAGGTAATACAACTTCACAGTATAGGGGTACCACACTCTCCTGCTACGGATACACAGGTAATACAAGTCCACAGTATAGGGGTACCACACTCTCCTGCTATGGATACACAGGTAATACAACTTCACAGTATAGGGGTACCACACTCTCCTGCTACGGATACACAGGTAATACAAGTCCACAGTATAGGGGTACCACACTCTCCTGCTATGGATACACAGGTAATACAACTTCACAGTATAGGGGTACCACACTCTCCTGCTACGGATACACAGGTAATACAAGTCCACAGTATAGGGGTACCACACTCTCCTGCTATGGATACACAGGTAATACAACTTCACAGTATAGGGGTACCACACTCTCTTGCTACGGATACACAGGTAATACAAGTCCACAGTATAGGGGTACCACACTCTCCTGCTATGGATACACAGGTAATACAACTTCACAGTATAGGGGTACCACACTCTCCTGCTACAGGTACACAGGTAATACAAGTCCACAGTATAGGGGTACCACACTCTCCTGCTATGGATACACAGGTAATACAACTTCACAGTATAGGGGTACCACACTCTCCTGCTACGGATACACAGGTAATACAACCCCACAGTACAGGGGCACCACACTCTCCTACTATGGATACACAGGTAATACAACTTCACAGTATAGGGGTACCACACTCTCCTGCTGTGGATACACAGGTAATACAACTTCACAGTATAGGGGTACCACACTCCTGCTACGGGTACACAGGTAATACAAGTCCACAGTATAGGGGTACCACACTCTCCTGCTATGGATACACAGGTAATACAACTTCACAGTATAGGGGTACCACACTCTCCTGCTACGGATACACAGGTAATACAACCCCACAGTACAGGGGCACCACACTCTCCTACTATGGATACACAGGTAATACAACTTCACAGTACAGGGGTATCACACTATCTCATGGTGGGGATATACAGGTAATACAAATAGGCGGTACAGGGATACTACACTATCTCCTGCTATGAATATACAGGCAACAGAACCCACAATGCAGGGGTACTACACTGTCTCCTGTTATGGATAAAGAGGTAATACAATCTCACAGTGCAGGGATAACACAAAATCTGTAGCTATGGATAAACAAGTAATACAACCTCACAGTACAGGGACACCACACTATCACCTGCTATGGATATACGGGTAATGCAACTGCACAGTACAGGGGTACTGCAGTTTCTTCTGCTATGGATATACAGGTAATACAGTGGAGCCCACTTAATTGGATATCTCTTAATTGTATATCCCTGTTAATTGAATATCATTTTCAAACACAAAACCATTTACCATACCTTCAGTACAAATTTGATCTGTTAATTGCATATGGGTTGTAGAGTAAACTCCTGTTAATTGTATATAAATTTTTGTAATATGTCGAAAAAATTACTGTGACACACACCAAATTCCCCTTATTTATCAACCTTTTTGGCCTCACTACATCAATACTGGCATTTATTCTATTATATCTTGTTTGACAGAGCTCTACGAGCTCTGTCAAACAAGATATAATAGAATAAATGCTCAGTTTACCTCCAGAACACAGGAAACTGACCAAATCCCTGTTAATTGTATACTCCTTTTAATTGAATAATTTTCACTGGCAAAATGGATATTCAATAAAGAGGATTCTACTGTACAACTTGACAGTACAGGGATACTATAGCATCTCCTGCTATAGATATACAGAGGTAATACAACTCCACAGTAGAGGGATACCACACTTTATTACCCTTTTAAAATTATACAAACTTCCAGATTGGTCAGTAACCAATGCATTCAGTATGGTCCATTTAATCATAACAGGGTATACAAAGTTCAACGGAGTGTATGAGAACATCATGACTGTGACAGCTGAAAGGGGGTACACAGACATTCTATGATACATTTTGCCGAATTCCCTTTCACTCATCGCCTCAAATATTTTCATCAGAAATAATAAACATTCAGACTCACAAACAAAATGAGAACAATATTGTTTCATGAGAATATATTTGTCACTGGAATACCATTTGGGAATTATATAATAAAACAAAATGCTACTCAATGAAGGGGCAGGGTAATATATTCACCACACAGTGTTTCAGCAGGATGTATAGGTCTGTAACACTTACCTGGTGGCCTAATTCACATTTTTGTCACTTTTATTGCAACAGAACATGCAGGTGCTTCAACATGCAGTCTTTTATCCAACATGCAGTCTTTTTGTGTCACCGCCCCACGAAGTGGGGAGCGACGTATAGGGATTACTTTTGTCGTCTTGCGTCGTCCGCGTCGTCATCCGCGTCGTCCGCGTCACACTTTCTTTTATCCGCCACTCCTCTTTAACCTATGAATGGATTTTGATGAAACTTTCAGTGATTCTTTATCACATAATGGCATTGTGCACCTCCTATTTTATTTTTTGATCCACTGTATTTATTTTTATACTGTACCAATGACCCAGACTTAGCTGGTGCTAACTCTAAAAAATCCAGGGCCAAACACAAATTTTGCCCCCCAATCCCCAAAATTTGCATCCAAAACCAAAAGAAATCATATCCTATAGGACCTCCATACTTCGCCCCTACTGCGCATGCGCAGTGTCAAGGACGTTCCGAAATTGGCGCCAATTATCATTCTCTGTTTGGCCCTTCATCAGTCAACATCTCACTGATCTTTGTTCTTGTAAATCTCAGTTTAAAGGATGCCAGACACGTAATTATTGGAGAAATGGTGATTCTAAGGAGGATATAGAAGGAGGAGAGGAAAAAGGAGTGACAAAAAATAATCAGGGCTGTACTTAAAATTTTTTATGAAATTATGTTAAGTTGCCTATTTTCGAGGCATGGGCCTCTTGTTGTCATTCTTGCTAAAAAGTTGCACTGCTTATTCAGTGTTTCCTCTCCCCTGGTCTTCTAAGTCCCCCCTTGCAATTCTCCCATGCTTTTGGCATATTTTTGAGAAAGATCATTTCTAAATTCTCTTGGGAGAGTTGCTTGGTTACAGAATGTTTTCTGTTATTTTCCCCATAGTTACGTTTTCACCCATGGGTGTATAAACGTTGTGTTCTGCATCTTCCATCTGATGTTCTGCAGATTCTCCCCTGGGAGTCTCTGTCTTGCATCAGATAGAGTGTAATTTTGATGACTGATTTCGGGCCAGTTTTTTCAGTGCCTGGAGTCATGTTTTCTGGTGTTTTACACTGTTTGTTTACATTGGCAACAGTCTCTTTTGAGGGGGGCTGTTTGCCTTTGGTGTAGTTTATCTCACTATAAGATACATTTTTATTATCCGTAAGTGTTGCATTACTTATTTAATATAAATTTAAAATTTTTTGACCACACTTAGCCATCGGATCCATCGGGGCTCAACGTTACTTTTCAGAAACTTGGGCTTCGCTGAAAAAATATTTTTCAAATATTATTTTGATTTGCTATTGTTTTTTCATTATTAATGGATCATGTTATTATGTATCTTTGTGTCAGGGGTTTGTGCGAGTAACTAGGACTTGTTGTTGACTTTTCACAATGAAAGGATATTGTTCAAATTGTAATAGGAAGAAATCTTCCTCTGACTTTCATGATCATTGCATTAATTGTAGTCAGTGTTCTCGCACTAATCCCTGTTCTATATGTCAATATTGGGATGACAAACATTGGAAACGTGTGTCACGATATGTTGTTAGTGGAGAAAGGGCTATGCCGGCTCTTTCTCCGCAAGGTCACTCTACTCTCTCAGTTTCTATTTCAGAGGAACAAGAACAGGGTGATGTTTCCATGTTATCTTCCGCAAGTGCGCTTCCGTCGTCACAAATGAATACAGAGCTAGCGGCAAAAGTGCTCATGAAGATTAAACAAATGTCGTCCGCTAGCTCGCCCGGTGTAGCGTCCATTCACCGAATGATTCGGCAGCCGGGTTCGTCCGATGCGGTCCAGGAGGAAATGTTGGGTGATGCGAGCACTATAAACATTCAACGTGCACACCCAGTGACGGCGGATAGTAGGCGAGATCGGAGGAAGCCTTTGAGTCCGGTTCCTAGCTCGTCCAGGTCCAGCCGGGCCGCGAGCAAGAGAGGCCCCTCTCTCGTACAACAACATCTGGGACCAGATGTTGTGGTACAAAATGTGTCGCAAGCGGAGCATACGTCCGTCGCTCGGGACGCTCAGTTGTATAGGCAGTCCGCGGAGACTGCTCAGGCTTCTTCCTCTCGTCAGCGCACACGACCGCACGTTGGCTACGTGACCGCCGATATTTTACCAGCTTCGCCGATCTGGGATTCTTTGGCGACTAGGTCACACCATCCGGTAGCCAGGGACACGAGGCCGATGGACTTCGGACGTTCGCATAGGAAAAGTATGCGGGAGTCATCAGATGCGGAGCTGCCTCGGCGAAGCAGCGAAAGACTGCGCCTCCGCAGGCCTCGATGCCGGACGTACTTGTGCAGATAGCACAACTTATCGCAGCATCCCAGCAGCCGACAGAAACGGTGTCAGATCGGGAATTATCCGACGGCGCTGGGTTGGTACACTCTGCCGAAGCATCGGGGGCGGACGACCGGGAGCATCATGAGGTCCGACCGGATGGTGAAAGGGATACGGATGACTTGGAGCTATCCCTTTCGGAACAACATAAAGCTGCCGTGGACTTCATCCGGCACTTTCTCCCTCAAGTTGTTCCGTCGGGCCAGACTGCTGCGATTCCGGACAAGAGGATTATAGCGTCATTGGACTCTGATTTCTTTGAGCGGTTCAGGGACATCGCTCCCGAGTTTCCGTCTCAGTCCAATAATGTTGCAAGAACATTTGAATTATTGAACGACGCTATATTCAAACTTGCTTCCAAAACGGGGAAAGCAGGTTTCTTGTCCGCCAATACTCTCAACCTGCCTTTCATTAATGCAAGGAATAAATTCGACACGGCAGGACAGGGTATCCCGAGAGTTCCTCTGCGTATGGACGACGAGGCGGAAGACTTAGAGTTATCATTACCGTCGTCGGCGTCTATTCCAACCGCGGTGTTGGAAACAACTATTTCGTCTAACAGAGCCAGTTTAGATGCCTTATCTTATGCAGATCACCTTACTAAGGCATTATCACTGCGCCTTCAAGGGAAAGAATTTCAGGATATACAATCCTCTTTAAGACTTCTTTCAAGGGCAGTAGCTTATTCCACGTGTAACTCCGCCCTTTCAGTGGCAAACCTGGAGTTGGTTAGACGTGACGCAGCCCTAGCTACATCCACACTCGTGGATACTAAGGTGAAGAACTCTCTCAGAGTCGCTTCGGTCTCCGGAGAACTTCTCTTTGACGGCAAGCTTTCTGCAATTTATGATAAAATTACAAAGAAAGCTTCGGATTCTCTGCTGTTCAAATCTGCTTCTAAGAAGTCGGACACGGCAGACAAGAGTAAGACAGGCACTTCTGGGTCTAATGAGAGGTTCCTATAGAGGTTCCGGTGCGTCCTCTTGGTCTTATTCAAGAGACCGTCAAGGTAGCGACTCACGTGCGGGACGTCCTTCGGGCCGGGACAACCGGTCGGACGCCCCGAGGTCGACAGGACGAGGTGCGGGTCGTGGAGGACGTGGTTTCTCCTACCGCAGGCCTCGCAGGTCCAGGAGGTGATGGCTGAAACCTCTATCGCGTACCGGTTGGCGGAAGATTGTCGAGCTTTTCACAAGAGTGGGCGTCGATTACGGACGACCCTTGGGTGAGAGGAGTGACTTCGGAAGGTCTAAAGATATCCTTCAAACGAAAGCCTCCATTAACTCGAAGTCCAAAATGGACTCAACTTCCGTCAAATCCGCAGAAAAGAGACGCTCTATTATCAGAGGTGCAGTCTCTTTTAATGAAGAACGCGGTAGAGGTCGTAGAAAACCAGGAGACTCCGGGATTCTACAGCCATCTGTTTCTGGTTCCGAAACCAGATGGCTCGTTCCGTCCAGTCATAGATTTGAGCTGGATAAACAAGCTGATCGTCGCTCCGAAGTTTTATATGGAGACGATTCGGTCGGTCAGAGCGAGTATTCGGGTGAACGATTATGCAACGAGCATAGATCTCAAAGATGCGTACTTTCACGTCATGGTACATCCGACATTCAGAAAGTATCTACGCTTCGCAGTCCTAGGAGTGGTGTATCAGTTCCGGGCGATGTGCTTCGGATTGAATCTAGCACCCTGGGCTTTCACTCGGGTAATGAACTCGGTAATTATCTATTTCCGAGCTCATTCGTCTGCAGTAACGTCGGCCTACCTGGACGACATTCTTCAGAGGTACGGCAACGAGTTAACGCTTCAGAACGATGTTCAGAATCTACTTCTATTGCTCCGACGTCTCGGTTTTATAGTAAACGAGGAGAAGTCGGATCTGGTGCCGTCCAAGTCATTCACTCATCTGGGAATGAGCTTCGAGACGCACAACAATCTCGTTCGTCTGCCGTTAACCAGAGCGAAATTAGTCAGTTGTTACGCTCGCTATTGTCTGCACGCAGACAAAGTCACGGCGAGAGAATTTATGAGACTGATAGGTCTGTGCGGAGCCGCTGCGGATCTCATTCCGATGGGGCGGTTACGCACACGTCCTCTCCAAATTTTCTTGACTCAGAATTGGAGTGTGAAAATTCATTCGCTCGACATAGACGTTCTCTTGTCAGATCAAGTGAAACAAGAGATTCAGACTTGGGCAAACATTCAGTGGTTAACTCAGGGAGTTCCGCTGCAGTTGCCGGATCTGAGTTTTACCATTATGACGGATGCCAGTCAAACAGGTTGGGGTGCATCATTGATCCCAACGGATTCGAGATGCCAGGGTCTTTGGGATCCGCAATTCCTGGGCAAGCACATAAACATCAAGGAAATGATGTCAATTTGGCTTGCGTTACGTCATTGGATGGACATTATTCACAATGCTTATGTCCAAGTCCTATCCGACAATACGACAGTAGTGGCGTATATACGGAATCAGGGAGGCACTCATTCAGTTCCGTTGTTCAATCTAACGGAAAGAATCCTTCTGTTTGCGCTAGAACATCAGGTTCTTCTTTCGGTCCGTCACATACCGGGTCGTCTGAATGTACTAGCAGACTCCCTTTCACGAAAGGGTCGCTTGTTGCCGTCGGAGTGGACTCTCAACAAACAAGTATTCAATCAGATTTGCTACCAATGGGAACGGCCAATGATAGATTTATTTGCGACACATCTCAACAATCAGTTGCAGACGTATGTGTCTCCGTGTCCGGATCCAAGAGCATTTGCAGTAGATGCTCTGTCGATCCCTTGGGACGGAATGATAGGATATGCGTATCCTCCAGCGCCGTTAATTCAGCAAGTATTGCTAAAGATAAAACAATCTCAATGCAAGATTCTGTTGGTAGCATCTCTGTCTCCACAGAGACCGTGGATAAATCTACTCAGGTGTCTGTTGTGGGACCTACCGCGAAAGCTTCCTCCACGGGAGGATCTTCTTTCGCAGGGGAAATCGCGTCAGCTCCATCACAACCCGCAAGGTCTCAACCTTCACGTTTTTCCATTGTGCGGTCCTTCTTGCATGGCAAGCACTTTACAGGACGAGCAGTGGACGCGATTTCTAACTGTAGGAGGACCTCCTCTTTGCTAAACTATGCGGCTAAGTGGAAGGTTTTTCGTCGTTGGTGTAGGGATCATTCTGTGGATATTTTTGATCCCTCTATACCAGACATTGCAAACTTTCTAGTATACTTGTTTGACGAAATCAAACTGCAGCCTGTTACTATTAAGGGTTATAGGTCTATGTTATCTGATACCTATGCACGTCATAATAGTTTACAAATTGGATCTAATGTCTCTTTATCTAAGTTGGTTAGAAACTTCTCGATAAATAGACTCTTAGGTTAATTCCTAAATGGAATTTAGCTTGGGTTCTTCTTAAACTGAAGGAAAAGCCATTTGAACCTCTTGGGACAGTAGATTTCAAATTCTTATCTTATAAGACAGCTTTTCTCTTAGCTTTCTCTTCTGCTAGAAGAGTCAGTGAGCTTCATGCACTGTCGGTGGATGATTCTCATTATCGTAGTGTCGGGAACACTATCACCTTCACTACTAATGTGGGTTTTTTAGCTAAGAATCAGGCTCCTAATAAATATCCGGAACCTATTGTTATTAAGGCTCTTCCGTCTTCAGACGGGCGTAGGCCTTTACTCTGTCCTGTTAGAGCGTTACGTATCTATAAACAGAGATCTCAGTTTATCAGAAAGGGACGAAAACGTTTCTTTCTGTCTTTGATGCCTAATAGAAGGGACATTTCGGTCCATTCTATTGCTAGATGGATTCAATTAACTATCCGTACTGCTTATGAGAGTTTATCTTCTTCTCAGCAGTCTGTGCTTAAGATTTCCGCTCATGAAGTAAGAGCTCTTGCTACTTCTTGGGCTTACGCTAATAGTATTGCTATTACAGATTTAATGAAGGCTGCTTATTGGTCTCAGCCATCCACATTCACGAATTTTTATCTCAGAAATATTGAGTCCATTTCTGGAGACCTGCATTGTTTAGGTCCGTTGTCTGTTGCTCAGAATGTCGTCCACTAAACAGTTGCAACTACAGTTATGCAGGCTTTCTGTTCTGGCAGTGACTCCGTCCGGCTGCCCTCTTCGCTCTGGGCTATTTGACCCAGGGCAAGGGGAAGGGGGGGGGGGAGGGTGTTCCCTTAGGTCACCTGCTTTATAGTGAAAAGCAAGGGAATGCCTCCTCCAAAGTCAGTATTTCTGAGTCGTTTCCGGGATGGTTTTAAAGTGTAATATTAATGTTAAAAATTCATTCATGTCATATTTTTAAAGTGTAGCTCGGTGCGAAGCATTTGTATATGTCAAGTGTCAAACGGGCGTTAATATACAATCCTCGGACACCTTTAAAAGAATATAAAGAGTCTCAATTCTCTGGACTAACTTTATTTATTGGCTTACTTTAAAAATAATTAGTATAAAGGGTTATACTGGATGTTAATAGAGAACATGAATGTTATTGTGCTCAATTATGAAGGGTATTGTATCTTTCTAATTTAACATAAAATAAGAAAGATACATGTAAAGCCTAATACTCCTTTTCTCCTTGAGGGTTTGCCTCTATATTATATAGTTGAGCTTATTGGATTTTCCTCTATGTTCTAGGCCCTCCAGCCTTTTTACTATTCAGCTAAGTCTGGGTCATTGGTACAGTATAAAAATGTTAAAAAATTTATAGTAATTTATATATTTTTTATACTTACCAATGACCCAGACGGGGATGGCCCTCCCAGGAGTTGGGAACTCTTACCTCCCCGCTGAGTACATAGCGCTGACCAGGCACTGCCAGTAAGAATGATAATCGGCGCCAATTTCGGAACGTCCTTGACACTGCGCATGCGCAGTAGGGGCAAAGTATGGAGGTCCTATAGGACATGATTTCTTTTGGTTTTGGATGCAAATTTTGGGGATTGGGGGGCAAAATTTGTGTTTGGCCCTGGATTTTTTAGAGTTAGCACCAGCTAAGTCTGGGTCATTGGTAAGTATAAAAAATATATAAATTACTATAAATTTTTTAACTTTCCTGAGTTATGCCCCTTTTCCACTTAGAATTCTGTCTGAAACGCCAGGCGACACACATCTTCCATGGAAGACTCACATCTAATTGGTGTCATCCAATTGATATGGAATTAGTTGTGACACCACATATACCATATTAGGTTCCTAATGAACTGTTTTATATTCCAAGTACCTTGACAGTTCTTCCTAGGTTAGTCTTGGATGCCAAGTGTATGAGCATGTACTCAAAACGTGAGATCTATTACATTCATATTTATGGTGTTTCCTATTAAAAATCATTTGTAATTTACATTTAACCCTTAGGGGTCTAATTCTTACTTTACTAGCTTTTTAATGCAAAGCACCAGGTGCCCAAACATGCATTGTTTGGGTAAACTCAAAACTGTTCTTTTAAGTACCTTGTCAGTTGTTTCTAGGCAAGTCTTGGCTGCCTCCATAGGCAGCCATGACTTGCCTAGAAACAACTGCAAAGAAACAGGATACAGTCTGTCACAGGGCAGAAATAATGTATAAAAATCTCCCAGCCTTTAAGGGTTAAAACATATAAAAACATAAAGCAGTGTGGAAGCATCCAGCTATGTTTAGTTACTAATTTGAAATAATAAATTAGTGAATTGTTTGTTCATATTACTAATATGTTAATTAAATTTACCAATTCAAATATTCAATTTATTACATGACTGTTTTTTCAACTTTTAGTCAAATTATTATTAGACTATTTAATCAATTTATTACAAGACTGTTAATTTAATTTACAAATTTGTTAATTCAGTTTACTAATTTGAATATTCAATTTATTACAAGACTGTTTATTCAAGTTATTAGAAGACTATTAATTTTGTGACGTAACAGTGTTTCTACATTATTGTTGGCCAGGGGTGTAGCTAGGATTTCTTTAGGGGTGCCAGGTCGATATATGCCACAGGCATATCTGAAGGGGGATGGGGGGTAAGTGTGGCCCTCTTATTGGTAGGGATTAGGGAGGGCCTCCTCAAATCCCCACCCATGGGATGGCCACCTTCCACCTCAGACCTACTGTATCCCCTTCCCACTGGTGAGGGTTTGTGGGGCTCCCCCGAGAAAATTTTGAAAATTCAGTACCCTCATAGTGAATCTGGGACCCTCTGGTGCTTTAATTTTGCCATATTGAGGGGGCACTATAATTTTTAGGGATCATGTCCCCCCCCCACCATGAAGCACCACCACAAAGCCCCCCCCCCCCCTTCCCCCTCCCCCCTGGCTACACCACCACGTTGTTGGCTGTCTGTGCAGGCAGCCAACATTAATGTAAAAACACTTCAAGATAAATGCATCCTACCACTAGGCTGACTGGAGTTATCAAGGAAGAAAACACTAGGATAACATTTTCAGAGCAATATAAAATGTGGCTGTTTGTGGTTGTATTATAATAAAGGTTAACAAACCTTTGACGCATTGCACTGATTTCTTGCATCATTGCCGAATATTCCAAATAAAAAAGATGGGTGATTTGATGAATTTTGAAGCCTAAAAATACAATTGACTGTTGGTGTGTTTTTTGCTGGGAGTTCCCTGAAAAAATTTGCCTGCGACCAGTATTTTTCTTCCCAGCAATTTTTATTTCTTATTTGTTGCACACCCACTCCACAGTCCCCACCTAGTTTTGAGGACAGAAAAAGTTGTCTGAAGGGCTATAGGTGGCAAAGATATTTGAATGTCCAAATTAAAATGATGCGATCATATTTTCTTTCACAGGAACGTTATAATGGTCACTTATGGCAAAATATTTAGTACTGTTATACCTTTATTGGTTTAATTTCAGTGTTTTGTATTGACTCTTGTGATGAAGTCTGGGTATTTTTGTTTTCATTCTTCTCATGTGGGCCAAGTTGTATTGAATGTTTTAGTTTCAGTTTTATCAACAAAAGGAGTATATGGGATAGGTGCACCAGTCTCTCTTGTCAGAGGTTCCAGGATCTATCCTCGGCCAAGGAATGTTCTCTTCGGTGTCTGAACACTCTCTGTCAGCATGTATGTATATCAGAAATTTTCATACAAAATGATTATTTTCATGCCCCTCATCTACATTCAAAGCCAGTCAGATGTTTACTTTATGTGATAAGCAAGTCACCTAATGGCTTTCAAAATTGTTTAAATTCCTTCTATAACCATTTCTCTTAATTCTTTACCCAACGAATCGTCCGCATCTGCCCGCGTAATATGCAAATTCATCAGCTGAAAAAATATTATTTTTTGAAAAATTTCAACAAAACCATATCATGTGACCCCTCTTTGGAACGAGCTCGTTGAGCTCATTCCAAAGAGGGGTCACATGATATGGTTTTGTTGAATATTTTTTAAAAAATTTAAAAAATGATATTTAAAATAATAAATTTTAAAATTGTCTGCGTTGGGTAAAGGGTTAATCAATTATAACTCACGTTATATTTGTACATTTTATATTTGTAGAGCAAAATATAATAATTGTTATTATGAGCTCAACAAATTCAAATTCCCTTGTGGGTTTGATGCTGTCGCAGCGTACTGTTCTGTCATGTGGGTTCCGAAACACTTCTTCCGTCAAAGTTTTCTTGGCTTCTATGAAAGGGTTTGATTTTATATTTGGTCTGCTGCTTCATAATGATAAGTTGTATCGAGTATCTAATTTTCAGATCTGCCGGGCAGCCATTTCCTGTTTGCCGATACTTTGAAGTCTGTTCATCTCTGTAATCAATTGCATGCAGCTACGCAGGTCCAGACACAGTATTGGTCTTGGCTTGTTTACCATTACATTGTGTAAAGGATTAAGATTGATAACATAAATGGTGTCAAATTGTATATGTTTGTCTTCAGTGAATTTTGTCATCAGCAAAAAGACAACAACAAAATGAAAGTTGATGTCTGTGCTGTCTCCAAATTATGGAAAGTATTATTTCTGCCTATAACTTTTCCCATCCTTTTGGCAGCCTGACAGAAATATCAGTATACGATTTCTGGTATAAAGGGAGTTTGGGTAACGACTATCACTTCCATGATATTTGGTGCTGAAGTTGGGAACTAAAATCTAGTGGAATAAAATTCAGAGTTATCCATCTTGTTTCACTTGACAGTTATGGCAACATTACACATGGCAATAAGATGCAATATGACACTTTCTATCAAATCAATAGATTTTTAATCAGGGCAGCTGAAGCTTTGGGGGGCACAAAGGGGAGGTGGTGTTTCTGATCCCATCTTGGGGCACATCCAGACATTTTACTCAAGGACTGATGCCTGCAAGGGCAATGGAAAGCGAGCTGGACCACATTCATGATCCCCCCCCCCCAACCCGTCTCACATAAAAAGCTTCCAGATGACAGTATGATATACCCTGATTACACTTCGTGAAACACTTGTTGCCTCAATTAGACGGAATAATTACCTCTAGAATATTGTATTCCTTGATACTGGTTTAGGTAGGCAGTGCACTAGGAATGGCTAAATAATGTGTCATTTTCAGAAAATCTCTCTCAGGAATGGTCCAAACTATTTTGTAAGTTTTGAGGTACAGCTTGCTTAACCCTGTTAATTGAATAGCCATTGAGAATTATTCAATTAACAGGAGTATTCAATTAACAGGGAAGTGGTCACTTTTCCTGTATTTTAACCCTTTACCCAATGCAGATGATTTCAAAATTTATTATTTTAAATATCATTTTTTAAATTGTTTCAAAACATTTCAACAAAACCGTATCATGTGACCCCTCTTTGGAACGTGCTCGACGAGCTTGTTCCAAAGAGGGGTCACATGATATGGTTTTGTTGAAAATTTTCAAAAAATAATATTTTTTCAGCTGCTGAATTTGCATATTACACGGGCGGATACGGGCGATTCATTGGGTAAAGGGTTAAAGATAAATTGAGCATTTACTCTATTATATCTTGTTTGACATAGCTCATGGAGCTCAAGGAGCTCTGTCAAACAAGATATAATAAAATAAATGATTATATTAGATGCACTTATGTTAACCCTTTACCCAACGAAGACGATTTCAAAAATTATTATTTTAAATGTCATTTTTTAAATTGTTTCAAAAAATTTCAACAAAACCATATCATGTGACCCCTCTTTGAAACGTGCTGGATGAACTCGTTCCAAAGAGGGAGTCACATGATATGGTTTTGTTGAAATTTTTTGAAAAATAATATATTTTTATACTGTACCAATGACCCAGACATAGCTGGTGCTAATTCTAAAAAATCTAGGGCCAAACACAAATTTTGCCCCCCAATCCCCAAAATTTGCATCTAAAACCGAAAAAATCATGTCCTAAATGGTCCTCCATACTTTTCCTCCACTGCGCATGCGCAGTGTCAAGGAGGTCTCGAAATTGGCGCCAATTATCATTCTTTGTTTGGCCCTTCATCAGTTCACATCTGACTGATATTTGTGCTTGTAAATCTCAGTTTAAATGATGCCAGACACATAAATATTAGAGAGATGGTGGATCTAAAGAGGAAATAGAAGGAGGAGAGGAAAAATGAGTGGCAGGAAATAATCAGGGCTGTAACTTAAAATTTTTTTACAAAATTATGTTATGTTGCCTAATTTCGAGGCATGGGCCTGTTGTTGTCATTGTTGCTATAAAGTTACACTGCTTGTTCAGTGTTTCCTCTCTCCATTTCCTTTAAGTCCCCCCTTGCTATTCTCCCATGCTTTTGGCATATTTTTTGTAATATTATTACTAAAATTTCTTGGGAGTTTTAGCTGGGTAACAGAATGAATTCTGTTCTTTTCCCCATGTTTACGTCCTCAACCATGGGTGTTTAATCGTAGTGTTCTGCATCTACCATCTGATGTTCTGCAGTTTCTTCCCTGGAAGTCTCTGTTTTGCATCAGATAGTGTATTATTGGTAACTGATTTTGGGCCATGGTTATCAGTGCCTGGAGTCATGTTTCTGGTGTTTATACACTTCTTGTTTACATTCACAACGGTTTCTGTTGAGAGGGATTTCTTGTCTTTGTATTAGCTTAATCATAACAAGATACATTATTATTATACGTAAGTGTTGCATTAATTTTTTTGTAATATTTTAAAAATTTTTGTCCACACTTAGGCTTTTTGGGGATCCATTGGGGCTCAATGTTACTTTCAGAAACTTGGGGTTTTCTGAAAAAATATTTTTTTAAAAAATTTTTTTGATTTCAGTTATTTTTTCTATGTTAATGGATCATGTTATTATGTATCTTTGTTTTCACGGGTTGGTGCGAGTACTAGGACTTTTTGTGTTCTTTTCACAATGAAAGGATATTGTTCAAATTGTAATAAGAGGAAATCTTCCTCTGACTTTCATAATCATTGTATTAATTGTAGTCAGTGTACTCGCACTAACTCCTGTTCAGTATGTGTCAATTGGGATGACAAACATTGGAAACGTGTGTCACGGTATGTTGTTAGCGGGGAAAAGGCCATGCCGGTCCTTTCTCCGCAGGGACACTCTAGTTTATCAATCTCTGTTTCAGAGGAACAAGAACAGGGTGATGTTTCCGTGATGTCTTCCAAAAGTGTGCCTCCGTCATCACAGTTAAATGAAGAGCTAGCGGCAAAAGTGCTCATGGAAATACGACAATTGCCTAAGAGGTCCCTAGCAGGATTGACGGCATTGGCGCCAGCTAGCTCGCCCGGTGTAGTGACCATTCATCGAATGGCTCGGCAGCCGGGTTCGTCCGTTGCGGTCCAGGAAGGAGATTTGGGTGATGCGAGCACTATAATAAGACAAAGTGCACACCCAGTGACGACGGATCAGAGAAGAGAACGGAAAAAGCCTATTAGTCCGGTTCCTAGCTCGTCCAGGTCCATCCGGGCTGCGAGCGAGAGAGGTCCCTCTCTCGTACAATAACATCTGGGACCAGATGTTGTGGTACAAAACGTTTCGCATTTGGAGCATACGTCCGCCGCTCGGGACGCTCTGTTATATAGACAGTCCGGAGAGACTGTCGATAAGGCTTCCTCATCCTCACGGCAGCGCACACGACCGCACCTTGGCTACGTGACCACGGTTATCCAGCCAGCTTCTCCGATCAGGTATTCCACGGCGACCAGGTCACGCCATCCGGTAGCCAGGGACACGAGGCCTGTAGACTCCGGACGTTCGCATAAAAGAAGTATGCAGGAGTCAACGTACACGGAGCTTCTAGCGGCAAAGCAACGTAAGACCGCTACTCCACAGGCCCCAGTGACGGATGTGCTATCCCAAATACCACAACTTATCGCAGCATCCCAGCAAACGACAGAATCTCTGTCGGATCAGGAATTATCTGATGATGCTGGGTCGGTACGCTCCGCTGAAACATCAGGTACGGACGACCGAGAACTTCATAGGGTCCGACAGGATGGCGAAAGGGATTCAGAGGATCTGGAGCTTTCCCTTTCGGAACAACATAAAGCTGCCGTAGATTTTATCCGGCATTATCTTACAGAGGTTGTTCCGTTGGACCAGAATGCTGCGATGCCGGATAAGAGACTGATAGTGTCATTGGACACAGAATTTTTTGATGGGTTCAGGGACATCGTCCCTGAGTTTCTGACACAGTCCAATAAGGTCACAAGAACATTCGAATTACTGAACGACGCTATTTATAAGCTTGCTACCAAAACGGGCAAGTCTGGTTTCTTATCCGCAAATGCTCTAAATCTGCCTTTCATCAATTCAAGGGATAAATTTGAAACGGCAGGACAGGGCATACCGAGAGTTCCTCTGCGTCTAGACGACGAGGCTGAAGACTTGGAATTGTCTATACCATCGTCTATGTCAATTCCAACCACGATGTTGGAAACGACAATAATGTCTAACAGAGTTAACTTAGATGCTTTATCATTCGCAGATCACTTTACTAAGGCATTATCATTACGTCTTCAAGGGAAAGAATTCCAGGATATACAATCCTCATTAAGACTTCTTTCAAGAGCAGTAGCTTTTTCCACGTATAACTCCACCCTTTCAGTGGCAAACCTGGAGTTGGTTAGACGTGACGCAGCCTTAGCTACATCCACGCACGTGGATGGTAAGGGGAAGAACTCTCTCAGAGTCGCTTCAGTCTCCGGAGAGCTTCTCTTCGACGGCAAGCTTTCAGCAATCTATGATAAGATAACTAAGAAAGCTTCGGATTCTCTGCTATTCAAATCCGCTTCCAAAAAGACGGATACAGCAGAAAAGAGTAAGACAGGCACTTCTGGGACAAGTACGCCCAAGAGAAGTTCCTATAGAGGTTCCTATGCATCCTCTAGGTCTTATTCTAGAGACCGTCAAGGCAGCGACTCTCGTGGGGGACGTTATTCTGGCCGAGATAACCGGTCAGACGTCCCTAGGTTGACGGGGCGAGGTGCAGGTCGTGGAGGATGTAGTTTCTCCTTCCATTAGCCTCGCAGGTCCAGGAGGTGATGGTTTGAACCTCTATCGTGTTCCGGTAGGCGGAAGATTATCGAGTTTTATAAACGATTGGGCGTCAATTACGGACGACCCCTGGGTTCGAGGGGTAATTTCGGAAGGACTAAGAATATCCTTCAAACGAAAGCCTCCATTAACTCGAAGTCCAAAATGGACTCAGCTTCCGTCAAATCCACAGAAAAGAGACGCTCTTCTATCAGAAGTACAGTCTCTTCTGAAGAAGAATGCGGTAGAGGTCGTAGAAGACCAGGAATCACCAGGTTTCTACAACCATCTGTTTCTGGTTCCGAAACCAGATGGCTCGTTCTGTCCAGTCATACATTTGAGCTGGATAAACAAGCTGATCGTCGCTCCGAAGTTCTATATGGAGACAATTCGATCAGTCAGAGCGAGTATTTGGGTGAACGACTATGCTACAAGCATAGATCTCAAGGATGCGTACTTTCACGTCATGGTACATCCGACATTCAGAAAGTATCTATGCTTCGCAGTCCTAGGAGTTGTATATCAGTTCCGAGCGATGTGCTTCGGTTTGAACCTAGCACCCTGGGCTTTTACTCGAATAATGAACTCGGTAATGATATATTTCCGAGCTCATTCTTCTGCGGTAACGTCGGCCTACCTGGATGACATTCTTCAGAGGTACGGCAACGAGTTAACGCTTCTGAACGATGTGCAGAATCTGTTTCTATTACTCCGACGTCTCGGTTTTATAATAAATGAGGAGAAGTCGGATCTGGTGCCGTCCAAGTCATTCACTCATCTGGGAATGAGCTTCGAGACGCACCACAATCTCGTTCGTCTGCCATTAACCAGAGCGAAATTAATCAGTTGTTACGCTCACTATTGTCTTCACTCAGACAAAGTCACAGCGAGAGAGTTCATGAGACTGATAGGTCTGTGCGGAGCCGCTGCGGATCTCATTCCGATGGGGCGGTTACGCACTCGTCCTCTCCAAATTTTCTTGACTCAGAATTGGAGTGTAAAGATTCATTCGCTCGATATAGACATTCTCTTGTCAAATCAAGTGAAACAAGAGATTTAGACTTGGGCAAACATTCAGTGGTTGACTCAGAGAGTCCCACTGCAGTTGCCGGATCCGAGTTTTACGATTATGACGGATGCCAGTCAAACAGGTTGGGGTGCAACATTGATCCCAACGGATTCGAAGTGCCAGGGTCTTTGGGATCCGCAGTTTCTAGGCAAGCACATAAACATCAAGGAAATGATGTCAATTTGGCTTGCACTACGTCATTGGATGAACATTATTCAGAAAGCACAAGTGCAAATCCTTCCGACAATACGACAGTAGTAGCGTATATTCGGAACCAGGGAGGCACTTATTCCGTTCCGTTATTCAATTTAATGGAAAGAATCCTTCTGTTTGTTCTAGAACACCAGGTTCCACTTTCGGTCCATCATATTCTGGGTCGTCTGAATGTATTAGCAGACTCCCTTTCACGGAAGGGTCGCTTGTTGCCGTCAGAATGGACTCTCAACAAACAGGTATTCAATCAGATTTGCTACCAATGGGAGCGGCCAATGATAGACTTATTTGCGACACAGCTCAACAATCAGTTGCAGACGTATGTGTCTCCATGTCCCGATCCCTGAGCATATGCAGTAGACGCTCTATCGATCTTGTGGGACGGAATGATAGGATATGCGTATCCTCCAGCGCCGTTGATTCAGCAGATATTGCTAAAGATAAAACAATTTCAATGCAAAATTCTATTGGTAGCATCTCTGTCTCCACAGATACCGTGGATAAAACTACTCAGGTGTCTGCTGTGGGACTTACCGCGGAAGCTTCTTCCACGAGAGGATCTTCTTTCGCAGGGGAAATTGCGTCAACTACATCACAACTCGCAAGGTCTCAACCTTCACGTATTTCCGTTGTGCGGTCCTTCTTGCATGGCAAGCATTTTACAGGACGAGCAGTGGATGCAATTTCTAACTGTAGGAGGACCTCCTCTTCGCTAAACTATGCGGCTAAGTGGAAGGTCTTTTGTCATTGGTGTAGAGATCATTCTGTTGATATTTTTCATCCCTCCATTCCAGACATTGCAAACTTTCTAGTATACTTGTTTGATGAGATCAAACTGCAGCCTGTTACTATTAAAGGTTATAGGTCTATGTTATCTGATACCTATGCACACCATGATAGTTTACTAATTGGATCTAATGTCTCTTTATCTAAATTAGTTAGAAACTTCTCGATAAATAGACCTAGAACCCTTAGATTAATTCCTAAATGGAATTTAGCTTGGGTTCTTCTTAAACTAAAAGAAAAGCCATTTGAGCCTCTTGAGACAGTGGACTTCAAATTCTTATTTTATAAGACAGCATTTCTCTTAGCTTTCTCTTCTGCTAGAAGAGTCAGTGAGCTTCATGCACTATCTGTGGACGATTCTCACTATCGTAGTGTCGGGAACACTATTACCTTTACTACTAATGTTGGATTTTTGGCTAAGAATCAGGCTCCTAATAAATATTCGGAACCTATTGTTATTAAGGCCCTTCCATCTTCAGACGGGCATAGGCCTTTACTCTGTCCGGTTAGAGCTTTACGTGTTTATAAACGAAGATCTCAGTTTATCAGAAAGGGACGAAAACGCTTCTTTCTGTCTCTGATGCCTAATAGAAAGGACATTACGGTCCATTCTATTGCTAGATGGATTCAATTAACTATCCATACTGCTTATGATAATCTATCTTCAACTCAGCAGTCTGTGCTTAAGATTTCGGCTCATGAAGTAAGAGCTCTTTCTACATCTTGGGCTTACGCAAATAGTGTTGCTATTACAGATTTAATGAAGGCTGCATATTGGTCTCAGCCATCCACATTCATGAATTTTTATCTCAGAAATATTGAGTCCATTTCTGGAGACCTGCATTGTTTAGGTCCGTTATCTGTTGCTCAGAATGTCGTCCACTAAACAGTTGCAACTATAGTTATGCAGGCTTTCTGTTCTGGCAGTGACTCTGTCCTGCTGCCCTCTTCGCTCTGGGCTATTTGACCCATGGCAAGGGGACGGGGGGAGGAGGGTGTTCCCTTAGGTCACCTGCTTTATAGTGAAAAGCAAGGGGATACCTCCTCCAGAGTCAGTAATTCTGAGTCGGTACCGGGATGGTTTTAAAGTGTAAAGTTAATGTTTAAATTCATTCATGTCATATTTTTAAAGTGTAGCTCGGTTTGAAGCATTTGTATATGTCACGTGTCAAACGGGCGTTAATATACAATCCTTGGACACTTTTAAAGAGTATAAAGCGTCTCAATTCTCTGGACTGACTTTATTTATTGGCTTACTTTAAAAATGATTAGTATAAAGGGTTATACTGGATGTTAATAGAGAACATGAATGTTATTATGCTCAATTATGGAGGGTGTTGTGTCTTTCTAATTTATCATAAATAAGAAAGATACATGTAAAGCCTAATACTCCTTTTCTCCTCGAGGGATAACTCTATTATATAGAGTTGAGCTTATTGGATTTTCCTCTATGTCCAAGGCCCTCCAGCCTTTTTACTATTCAGCTATGTCTGGGTCATTGGTACAGTATAAAAATGATAAAAAATTTATAGTAATTTATATATTTTTTATACTTACCAATGACCCAGACGGGGATGGCCCTCCCAGGAGTTGGGCACTCATACCTCCCCGCTGAGTACATAGCGCTGACCAGGCACTGCTTGTAAGAATGATAATTGGCGCCAATTTCGAGACCTCCTTGACACTGCACATGCGCAGTGGAGGAAAAGTATGGAGGACCATTTAGGACATGATTTTTTCGGTTTTAGATGCAAATTTTGGGGATTGGGGGGCAAAATTTGTGTTTGGCCCTAGATTTTTGAGAATTAGCACCAGCTATGTCTGGGTCATTGGTAAGTATAAAAAAATATATAAATTACTATAAATATTTTTATACTGTACCAATGACCCAGACTTAGCTGGTGCTAACTCTAACAAAACCAGGGCCAAACACAAATTTTGCCCCCCAATCCCCAAAATTTGCATCCAAAACCAAAAGAAATCATGTCCTATAGGACCTCCATACTACGCCCCCACTGCGCATCGCGCAGTGTCAAGGACGTCCCGAAATTGGCGCCAATTATCATTCTCTGTTTGGCCCTTCATCAGTCAACATCTCACTGATCTTTGTGCTTGTAAATCTCAGTTTAAAGGATGCCAGACACGTAATGTTTGGAGAAATGGTGATTCTAAGGAGGATATAGAAGGAGGAGAGGAAAAAGAAGTGACAAAAAATAATCAGGGCTGTACTTAAAATTTTTTATGAAATTATGTTAAGTTGCCTATTTTCGAGGCATGGGCCTCTTGTTGTCATTCTTGCTAAAATGTTGCACTGCTTATTCAGTGTTTCCTCTCCCCTAGCCTTCTAAGTCCCCCCTTGCAATTCTCCCATGCTTTTGGCATATTTTTGAGAAAGTTCATTTCTAAAATTTTCTTGGGAGAGTTGCTTGGATACAGAATGTTTTCTGTTATTTTCCCCATAGTTACATTTTCACCCATGGGTGTATAAACGTTGTGTTCTGCATCTTCCATCTGATGTTCTGCAGATTCTCCCCTGGGAGTCTCTGTCTTGCATCAGATAGAGTGTAATTTTGATGACTGATTTCGGGCCAGTTTTTCAGTGCCTGGAGTCATGTTTTCTGGTATTTTACACTGTTTGTTTACATTGGCAACAGCCTTTTTTGAGGGGGGCTGTTTGCCTTTGGTGTAGTTTATCTCACTATAAGATACATTTATATTATCCGTAAGTGTCTCATTAATTATTTAATATAAATTTAAAATTTTTGACCACACTTTGCCATCGGATCCATCGGGGCTCAACGTTACTTTTCAGAAACTTGGGCTTCGCTGAAAAAATATTTTTTCAAAATTATTTTGATATGCAATTGTTTTTTCATTTATTAATGGATCATGTTATTATGTATCTTTGTGTCAGGGGTTTGTGCGAGTAACTAGGACTTGTTGTTGACTTTTCACAATGAAAGGATATTGTTCAAATTGTAATGGGAAGAAATCTTCCTCTGACTTTCATGATCATTGTATTAATTGTAGTCAGTGTTCTCGCACTAATCCCTGTTCTATATGTCAATATTGGGATGACAAACATTGGAAACGTGTGTCACGGTATGTTGTTACTGGAGAAAGGGCTATGCCGGCTCTTTCTCCGCAAGGTCACTCTACTCTCTCAGTTTCTATTTCAGAGGAACAAGAACAGGGTGATGTTTCCATGTTATCTTCTGCAAGTGCGCTTCCGTCATCACAAATGAATTCAGAGCTAGCGGCAAAAGTGCTCTTGGAGATTAGACAAATGTCGTCAGCTAGCTCGCCCGGTGTAGCGTCCATTCACCGAATGGTTCGGCAGCCGGGTTCGTCCGATGCGGTCCAGGAGGAAATGTTGGGTGATGCGAGCACTATAAACATTCAATGTGCACACCCAGTGACGGCGGATAGTAAACGAGATCGGAAGAAGCCTTTGAGTCCGGTTCCTACAGTTAAAACTAGAAGTCCTGTCATGAATAGTGCGCTTATCTAGGCTTAATTGCGCAGTGGAATTGCGCGCAATTGCGCGCAATTGCGATATCGAATGGCATCCAAATCACGGCAGGTTCTCCTGGTTACTCATGGCAAACACATGCAATGTTTCTGACAATGGACCTCCGGGTTACCCGGAGGTCCATTGGCTGAAACCTTGCTTGTGCACAGGCCATATGTACAGAATTTGATAGCTTTACCATGGCCATAACGCATACATTAACGCGCAGATCAACGTGCTATTTGTGCGTATTTCATGACAGGACTTCTAGTTTTAACTGTAGCTCGTCCAGGTCCAGCCGGGCCGCGAGCGAGAGAGGCCCCTCTCTCGTACAACAACATCTGGGACCAGATGTTGTGGTACAAAATGTGTCGCAAGCGGAGCATACGTCCGTCGCTCGGGACGCTCCGTTGTATAGGCAGTCCGCGGAGACTGCTAAGGCTTCTTCTTCTCGTCAGCGCACACGACCGCACCTTGGCTGCGTGACCGCCGATATCTTACCAGCTTCGCCGATCAAGGATTCTTCGGCGACCAGGTCACACCATCCGGCAGCCAGGGACACGAGGCCGATGGACTCCGGACGTTCGCATAGAAAAAGTATGCGGGAGCCATCTGATGCGGAGCTGCCCTCGGCGAAGCAGCGAAAGACTGCGCTTCCGCAGGTCTCGACGCCGGACATTCTTGTGCAGATAGCACAGCTTATCGCAGCATCCCAGCAGCCGACAGAAACGGTGTCGGATCGAGAATTATCCGACGGCGCTGGGTCGGTACGCTCCGCCGAAGCATCGGGGGCGGACGACCGGGAGCATCATGAGGTCCGACCGGATGGTGAAAGGGATACGGATGATTTGGAGCTATCCCTTTCGGAACAACATAAAGCTGCCGTGGACTTCATTCGGCACTTTCTCCCTCAAGTTGTTCCGTCGGGCCAGACTGCTGCGGTTCCGGACAAGAGGATTATAGCGTCATTGGACTCTGAATTTTTTGAGCGGTTCAGGGACATCGCTCCCGAGTTTCCGTCGCAGTCCAATAATGTTGCAAGAACATTTGAATTATTGAACGACGCTATATTTAAACTTGCTTCCAAGACGGGGAAAGCAGGTTTCTTGTCCGCCAATACTCTCAACCTGCCTTTCATTAATGCAAGGAATAAATTCGACACGGCAGGACAGGGTATCCCGAGAGTTCCTCTGCGTATGGACGACGAGGCGGAAGACTTAGAGCTATCATTACCGTCGTCGGCTTCTATTCCAACCGCAGTGTTGGAAACAGCTATTTCGTCTAACAGAGCCAATTTAGATGCCTTATCTTACGCAGATAACCTTACTAAGGCGTTATCACTGCGCCTTCAAGGGAAAGAATTTCAGGATATACAATCCTCTTTAAGACTTCTTTCAAGGGCAGTAGCTTATTCCACGTGTAACTCCGCCCTTTCTGTGGCAAACCTGGAGTTGGTTAGACGTGACGCAGCCCTAGCTACATCCACACTCGTGGATACTAAGGTGAAGAACTCTCTTAGAGTCGCTTCGGTCTCCGGAGAACTTCTCTTTGACGGCAAGCTTTCTGCTATTTATGATAAAATTACAAAGAAAGCTTTGGATTCTCTGTTGTTCAAATCTGCTTCTAAGAAGTCGGATACAGCAGACAAGAATAAGACAGGCACTTCTGGGTCTAATGCGCCCAAGAGAGGTTCCTATAGAGGTTCCGGTGCGTCCTCTTGGTCTTATTCGAGAGACCGTCAGGGTAGTGGACTCAACTTCCGTCAAATCCGCAGAAAAGAGACGCTCTGTTATCAGAGGTGCAGTCTCTTTTAATGAAGAACGCGGTAGAGGTCGTAGAAAACCAGGAGACTCCGGGATTCTACAGCCATCTGTTTCTGGTTCCGAAACCAGACGGCTCGTTCCGTCCAGTCATAGATTTGAGCTGGATAAACAAGCTGATCGTCGCTCCGAAATTTTATATGGAGACGATTCGGTCGGTCAGAGCGAGTATTCGGGTGAACGATTATGCAACAAGCATAGATCTCAAAGATGCGTACTTTCACATCATGGTACATCCGACATTCAGAAAGTATCTACGCTTCGCAGTCCTAGGAGTGGTGTATCAATTCCGGGCGATGTGCTTCGGACTGAATCTAGCACCCTGGGCTTTCACTCGGGTAATGAACTCGGTAATGATCTATTTCCGAGCTCATTCGTCTGCGGTAACGTCGGCCTACCTGGACGACATTCTTCAGAGGTACGGCAACGAGTTAACGCTTCAGAACAATGTTCAGAATCTTCTTCTATTGCTCCGACGTCTCGGTTTTATAGTAAACGAGGAGAAGTCGGATCTGGTGCCGTCCAAGTCATTCACTCATCTGGGAATGAGCTTCGAGATGCACAACAATCTCGTTCGTCTGCCGTTAACCAGAGCGAAAGTAGTCAGTTGTTACGCTCGCTATTGTCTGCATGCAGACAAAGTCACAGCGAGAGAATTTATGAGACTGATAGGTCTGTGCGGAGCTGCTGCGGATCTCATTCCGATGGGGCGGTTACGCACGCGTCCTCTCCAAATTTTCTTGACTCAGAATTGGAGTGTGAAAATTCATTCGCTCGACGTAGACGTTTTCTTGTCAGATCAAGTGAAACAAGAGATTCAGACTTGGGCAAACATACAGTGGTTAACTCGGGGAGTTCTGCTGCAGTTGCCGGATCCGAGTTTTACCATTATGACGGATGCCAGTCAAATAGGTTGGGGTGCATCATTGATCCCAACGGATTCGAGATGCCAGGGTCTTTGGGATCCGCAATTCCTGTGCAAGCACATAAACATCAAGGAAATGATGTCAATATGGCTTGCGTTACGTCATTGGATGGACATTATTCACAATGCTCATGTCCAAATCCTATCCGACAATACGACAGTAGTGGCGTATATACGGAATCAGGGAGGCACTCATTCAGTTCCGTTGTTCAATCTAACGGAAAGAATCCTTCTGTTTGCGCTAGAACATCAGGTTCTTTTCTCGGTCCGTCACATACCCGGTCGTCTGAATGTGCTAGCAGACTCCCTTTCACGAAAGGGTCGCTTGTTGCCGTCGGAGTGGACTCTCAACAAACAAGTATTCAATCAGATTTGCTACCAATGGGAATGGCCAATGATAGATTTATTTGCGACACATCTCAGCAATCAGTTGCAGACGTATGTGTCTCCGTGTCCGGATCCAAGAGCATTTGCAGTAGACGCTCTGTCGATCCCTTGGGATGGAATGATAGGATATGCGTATCCTCCAGCGCCGTTAATTCAACAAGTATTGCTAAAGATAAAACAATCTCAATGCAAGATTCTGTTGGTAGCATCTCTGTCGCCACAGAGACCGTGGATAAATCTACTCAGGTGTCTGTTGTGGGAACTACCGCGAAAGCTTCCTCCACGGGAGGATCTTCTTTCGCAGGGGAAATCGCGTCAACTCCAACACAACCCGCAAGGTCTCAACCTTCACGTTTTTCCGTTGTGCGGTCCTTCTTGCATGGCAAGCACTTTACAGGACGAGCAGTGGACGCGATTTCTAACTGTAGGAGGACCTCCTCTTCTCTAAACTATGCGGCTAAGTGGAAGGTTTTTCGTCGTTGGTGTAGGGATCATTCTGTAGATATTTTTGATCCCTCTATACCAGACATTGCAAACTTTCTAGTATACTTGTTTGACGAAATCAAACTGCAGCCTGTTACTATTAAGGGTTATAGGTCTATGTTATCTGATTCCTATGCACATCATGATAGTTTACAAATTGGATCTAATGTCTCTTTATCTAAGTTGGTTAGAAACTTCTCGATAAATAGACCCAGAACTCTTAGATTAATTCCTAAATGGAATTTAGCTTGGGTTCTTCTTAAATTGAAGGAAAAGCCATTTGAACCTCTTGGGACAGTAGATTTCAAATTCTTATCTTATAAGACAGCTTTTCTCTTAGCTTTCTCTTCTGCTAGAAGAGTCAGTGAGCTTCATGCACTATCGGTGGATGATTCTCACTATCGTAGTGTCGGGAACACTATCACCTTCACTACTAATGTGGGTTTTTTAGCTAAGAATCAGGCTCCTAATAAATATCCGGAACCTATTGTTATTAAGGCTCTTCCGTCTTCAGACGGGCGTAGGCCTTTACTCTGTCCTGTTAGAGCGTTACTTATCTATAAACAGAGATCTCAGTTTATCAGAAAGGGAAGGAAACGTTTCTTTCTGTCTTTGATGCCTAATAGAAGGGACATTTCGGTCCATTCTATTGCTAGATGGATTCAATTAACTATCCGTACTGCTTATGAGAGTTTATCTTCTTCTCAGCAGTCTGTGCTTAAGATTTCCGCTCATGAAGTAAGAGCTCTTGCTACTTCTTGGGCTTATGCTAATAGTGTTGCTATTACAGATTTAATGAAGGCTGCTTATTGGTCTCAGCCATCCACATTCACGAATTTTTATCTCAGAAATATTGAGTCCATTTCTGGAGACCTGCATTGTTTAGGTCCGTTATCTGTTGCTCAGAATGTCGTCCACTAGACAGTTGCAACTATAGTTATGCAGGCTTTCTGTTCCGGCAGTGACTCTGTCCGGCTGCCCTCTTCGCTCTGGGCTATTTGACCCAGGGCAAGGGGAAGGGGGGGGGGGGGGCGGGTGTTCCCTTAGGTCACCTGCTTTATAGTGAAAAGCAAGGGAATGCCTCCTCCAAAGTCAGTATTTCTGAGTCGCTTCCGGGATGGTTTTAAAGTGTAATATTAATGTTAAAATTCATTCATGTCTTATTTTTAAAGTGTAGCTCGGTGTGAAGCATTTGTATATGTCAAGTGTCAAACAGGCTTTAATATACAATACTCGGACACTTTTAAAAGATTATAAAGAGTCTCAATTCTCTGGACTACTTTATTTATTGGCTTACTTTAAAAATAATTAGTATAAGGGTTATACTGGATGTTAATAGAGAACTTGAATATTATTGTGCTCAATTATTAAGGGTATTGTATCTTTCTAATTTAATATTAAATAAGAAAGATACATGTAAAGCCTTATACTCCTTTTCTCCTTAAGGGGTTACCTCTTTATTATATAGTTGAGCTTATTGGATTTTCCTCTATGTCCTAGGCCCTCCAGCCTTTTTACTATTCAGCTAAGTCTGGGTCATTGGTACAGTATAAAAATGTTAAAAAATTTATAGTAATTTATATATTTTTTATACTTACCAATGACCCAGACGGGGATGGCCCTCCCAGGAGTTGGGAACTCTTGCCTCCCCGCTGAGTACATGGCGCTGACCAGGCACTGTCAGTAAAAATGATAATTGGCGCCAATTTCGGGACGTCTTTGACACTGCGCATGCGCAGTGGGGGCGTAGTATGGAGGTCCTATAGGACATGATTTCTTTGGGTTTTGGATGCAAATTTTGGGGATTGGGGGGCAAAATTTGTGTTTGGCCCTTGTTTTGTTAAGAGTTAGCACCAGCTAAGTCTGGGTCATTGGTAAGTATAAAAAATATATAAATTACTATAAATTTTTTAACTTTTTAACTTTTTCAGCTGCTGAATTTGCATATTACGTGGGCGAATGTGGGTGATTCGTTGGGTAAAGGGTTAAATAGGTCTCTAAACATTGGGTATTTATGATTGTCAGGATAATTTCTTGACAATTTACAGCATTTTTCTATTCAATTAACAGCAGTTTATTCTATAACCCATTTTTAATTAAGAGGTCAAATTTGTACTGAAAGTATGGTAAAGGGTTTGGTGTTTGAAAATTATATTCAATTAACAGGGTTATTCAATTAAGATATATACAGTTAAGCAGGCTCCACTGTAATCCAGTGGATGTGAAAAAAAAACCGAAATCTTAGTTTAGAATGAGTGAAAAAGTACATTATATGCTTATGAGGATATACTAAAATCTTAGTTTATAATGAGAGAAAAAGGTACATTATAAGTTTATATGGATATACTAAAATGACCATGATCAGGCATGACAGCCATTTAAACATTTGACTGTCTGAAGGTTGTTTAGATGTCTAAATTACATTTTTTCCTGTTTTTCCTGCCCAAAATATACTTTTTGGAGTGTTGGAAAAAATTGCTTTTTGGCCTCATGACCACCCTTCCACCACATCGTGTCTTCAAAAAACAGAATGTAGAAAAATGCATTTTTTGAGGAAGTGAAAGCCCTTGCCCTTCGCATGCACACCCCCCCCCCCCCCCCCTTCCTCTGATGTGGTCTTACAGAAAGCAACCTGCTGTCTTACACCTGTTTGCCAGCATGTCTGTGACATGACCAATAGTGCTCAAACGACTGGTGAATTCCAAAGTCGACTAGTCAATACCCAAAAGTCAAGTCGACTCCGACTAGTCATTGGTGATAACCTGTCTCCTTATAACAGTGTTGGTGTTCCGGTAGAGTGCTGAAGGTCCAAATTTGGCTTCACTTGGGCATTCATATACAGCAACTTACTGGAACATTATTCTGTTAATGTGCTTCTAATTATGCTAAGAGTGAAATTATATAGTCTTATTTAATTTGTCTTGTTGCGATTTATGGGAGAGTGCCTATAGGCACTCTCCCATAAATTGCAACAAGGCAAATTAATAACATATCCTGATAGCCCAAAATAATTCAGCACTCTACTAATACCAGTTAAAATAAACTACTGTCACTACTATTAGATGGCAATAGATGTATACATTGATTGTCCAATATTGCTGTTCAAACTGTCTGACAGTGGCACAGAAGGGATACTATTTACCTAAAAGCTTGAACTCCTCCGACTAGTCAACTGCACAATTGAGAGTCGACTATTGGTTTGCCCAGAGTCAACATTGACTAGTCGACTAATCGTTTGAGTACTAATGACCAAATGAAATTCTCATATTATGAAGTATGACAGATTTTCAAAGTTCCATTCTTCTGATTTGAAAATATTTATCATATTATGTACTTGTGATATTTCAGTGTCCATATAACATGGAGAGAATATGGTATGTTCTCACTGACTGCAACACCAAGTTTATTTGTGATCTGACGAAAGAGTTTGAACGTGAAAACAAGATACAGTTACCCTCAGATCTCTTAAATAAGGTAATTTAGGCCCCCACAAAATAGATATTCTGTTTCTCAGGTCATTTTTTTGTAAAATTGCATGTGGGTGGGCAGTTTTTTAATTTAATTTTTTATTTTTGTAATTATTTCTTTGCCATCAAAAGTTCATGTTCTTGGCTTGTTTTATGTTTTAGGCCTCATAATCTACAGAATAGTATAGGTACATTTCATCCCTTGAGTGCAAGAAGGCTTTGCAATGCTAATGCATTACAAAGCCTTCTTGCACTCAAGGGAGAAATTTATCAATTTTATCAACTTGGGTTAAATATTGGACATAAACCATTTAATTTTCTATTCTTTTAAGTTTGCATTGGTTATAAAAAGAGAGCATGTAGCAGCCAAAAGGACCATTTGGGAGGGCATGAGAAACAAACTTTTTACTCTTTTAGGCCTTATTTGTGTTTTTATTATCAAATCATGTGATAAATTCTCTTAGACTGGTAAACTGTATTAGGAATATGTGAAAATAGTACAGTGGAACCCTGTTAATTGAATACCCACTTCGCGAATGAAAATTATTCAATTAACAGGAGTATTAAATTAGCAGGGATTGTGTTACTTTCCTGTATTCTAGAGATAAACTTAGCATTTACTCTATTATATCTTGTTTGACAGAGCTCCATGAGCTCTGTCAAACAAGATATAACAGATTAAATACCTATATTGGATGTACCAAGCCCAAATAGGTCTATAAACAAAGGAAAACTGGGGAGAGTCAGAATAATTTCTCGACAGGTTACAAGATTTTTTTTTCAATTAACAGGAGTTTACTCTATAACCTATATTCAATTAACAGGTCAAATTTATATTGGAGGTATGATAAATGGTTTTGTGTTAGGAAATTATATTCAGTTAACAGGGTTATTCAGTTAAGAGATATCGAATTAAGTGGGCTCCCTTTGAACTTCTTTTGCTGTAAGCGAGTCAGCATGTTCAATTCATACACAAGGGCTTTGTCGGTAACATAAGCTTGTCATGAAGAAGCGGTGCGCATTGATATGAATTTTGAGCTCTTTGTCTGATTTGGGACATTGTTAGTTGCACAGTTTATTGGTGACCTCTTTTCCCCGTGCCAACTCAGCAATGTGAAGCAGTGCTTCTTTATTTTGGTAAACAATCTCTGTTTTAAATTAAATAAATAAATAAATAAATAAATAAATAAATAAATAAATAAATAGTGATCTCAAGATGGTTTGAGGGTGTTAGTTATGTTTGTGTAACGAATATACCTTACTGGTTACCTTTTCTATATATTGACCTAGCAATTGTCATAAATAATAAATGATTTGCCATGAATAATAAATGATAGATTCTTACTTATTTAACATGAAACAGTTATCGGATGTTATGGTTTTTATCAGTTTTCCGCCATCTTGTGTATTAAAAATGGGTTAAAATGTATCAGGAAAATTATCTGTGGTTAGAAAAATTGTGATTTTGGCCGTATCAACCTCTCACATCATCATACGCATGGCACTTTTTTATATGCTATCTACACCCCACACCGCTTCACCCCTCTGCTTAATGACTGGGCCTCATTTTTACTGGTTATACTGTCTACAGAATAAATGTTTGTAGGCATTAATGGCTGCATGACCTTTTATACAACCATTTGAAAAATGGGACGTATTATAGCATTGTCTGTCCATCTGTCCATCCGTCTATTCACTTTTGGTTTCCAGACGATAATTGTCTATTTTTGTGATATCCTATTCATTTTTGATAAAGTCTTATAAACTGAAAGTACAGATCAAGTTTGGTTTTGATGCTTTTTCGAAACTCAATTTTTATTATTCTTCCATTTTTTGCCAAAAACATGCATAGCTGAAAACCCCTATTTGGAACAAGCTCATTGAGTCGGTTATAATTATAATAAGGTGATCCTAGTCAAGGGAGGTGAGACATGTGCGAATGCACCCTCCAACACAAAAATTAGAGTTCCACTTGAGGGACTATCTCCCATTTGTTTATTTAAAAATTTTGATAAAATGGGGCGACCCCACTTATCCCAATACATTGTACCTCATTGGCATGAACTCCCATAAGGCTTCATAATCTATGTTTCGAAGGCAAAATTTAGAAAAAACCCAATAAATTCTGAATGGCAATTTCTTTATGAAGAACACTATAGATATCCTCAATATGTGAGATAAAGGGGGAATTAAAAATTAAAATCTATAAATTGATAAAACGTTGATGAGAAAAAAAAATTCAGGGAAAACCCCCAAAACTTACATTCCTGACACAACCTATGAATGTTCAACTCATATGCTGAAAAGAAAATACTATAATTATCTCATTCCTGGGTACAGGGGTAACTTGAATTTTCACAAACATTCTCAAACCTGGGGTACCCCACCATTCTCCCCACTACCCCCCCCCCCCCCCCCCCCCCCCACTCCCCAAGATATGTTCCCCAGATTCGAACATCAAATAGCATTGAGTTAACAAGAAAACAATTTTCATCGTTGGATCCAGGCCTGGATATCTTTTCACCGCCCCTCCACATCTCATATCTGCATTTATCATATGATTCGTCCGTTTTGTTCACTTTAAAACATTTGATATTTTGTTTTCATATTAATCAGTGATAAATAAAGCCTTCCATTAATTTCATCGGTCAATTTCAAAACTAGACAATTTGATTGGCTGAACAAAATAAAACTGGGCCACATTTTCATAATTTGCATAATTAGAGTTGGGAGCTTTCATTGGTCAATTTCAAAACTGGACAATTTGATTGGCTAAACAAAATACAACTGGGTGACATTTGCATAATTTCAGTAGGGAGAATTTACGTTATCTGACCTATTTAGGGTGTGTGATATTGTATTAATCTTTTACTTACAAGAAAAACGTCATTCATTTTTTTTTATATTTTCACTTTTTGCTTCCAAAACATAGGTTATGACCCCTCATTGGAACGTGCTCGATGAGCTCGTTCCAATGAGGGGTCATAACCTATGTTTTGGAAGCAAAAAATGAAAATGTTTTAGTTATACGAGGATGTTTTTTCCAAGTGCCGTCTACAACTCAAGTTAGGTGATGGGTTAAAAAGTCATACTAAGTGGCTAATTTATGCGTGTGTGTGCATGTGATAAATAGAATATGAAATGAGTGTTTTTCTCATATAATATTTTTGAAACTCGTCCGAATTTTCCGTTTGGGCTTGCCAAAACGGAAAATTCTTAGACTCGTTTCATAAATATTATATGAGAAAAACACTCGTTACATATCCTCTATACACAATAGAAAGCACTAATTTTTAATATTTATCAAACGGTAACCTAGATCCCTTATAATATGGTCATTATTACACGACTTGGTTAATCCTGGCCCAAACGACATTACTGTTTGGTGAGGTGATGTTTTTTCAAAATATTAAATACCTAAAATTGATGACAAAAATGTATGTCTCGACAATATCATTGAATAAACAAGAAAAAAAATATGGATGGGGGAATGATATCCAAGGATAACTTTCACCCTTGGGGGGGATATCAAGGAGGGAGATATCTGGTTAGATTGGTACCCACTGCCTCTGTTATTCAAAAACCGAAGATATGCCTTATCTTACATCTGTGAGTTCTGCCTGCTCAGTTTCCATCTGTGAGTTCTGTGTGCTCAGTTTTCATCTGTGAGTTCTGTATGCTCACTTTCTATCTGTGAGTTCTGTGTACTCATTTTCCATCTGCGAGTTCTGTATGCTCATTTTTCACCTGAGTTCTGTATGCTCATTTTCCATCTGTAAGTTCTGTGTGCTCATTTTCCATCTGTGAGTTCTGTGTGCTCATTTTTCATCTGTGAGTTCTTTTTTGCTCATTTCCATCTGCGAGTTCTGTATGCTCATTTTTCACCTGAGTTCTGTATGCTCATTTTCCATCTGAGTTCTGTGTGCTCATTTTCCATCTGTGAGGTCTGCATGCTCATTTTCCATCTGTGAGGTCTGTGTGCTCATTTTTCATCTGTGAGTTCTGTGTGCTCATTTTTCATCTGTGAGTTCTGTGTTGATTTTTCATGTGAGTTCTGTATGCTCATTTTCCATCTGCGAGTTCTGGCTGCTCGTATTCCATCTGTGAGTTCTGCATGCTCATTTTTCATCGGTGAGTTCTGTGTGCTCATTTTTCAACTGAGTTCTGTATGCTCATTTTCCATCTGTGTGGTCTGTATGCTCATTTTTCATCTGAGGTCTGTGCTCGTTTTCCATCAGTGAGTTCTGTATGCTCATTTACTGTCTGTGAGGTCTGTGTGCTCGTATTCCATCTGTGACTTCTGTGTGCTCATTTTCCATCTGTGAGTTCTGTGTTGGTTTTTCATCTGAGTTCTGTATGCTCAGTTTCCATCTGCGAGTCCTGTACACTCATTTTTCATCTGAGGTCTGTGCTCGTTTTCCATTTGTGAGTTCTGTATGCTCATTTTCCATCTGTGAGGTCTGTGTGCTCGTATTCCATCTGTGAGGTCTGTGTGCTCGTATTCCATCTATGAGGTCTGTGTGCTCATATTCCATCTGTGTGCTCATTTTCCATCTGTGAGTTCTGTGTGCTCGTTTTCCATCTGTGAGTTCTGTATGCTCATTTTCCATCTGTGAGGTCTGTGTGCTCGTATTCCATCTGTGAGGTCTGTGTGCTCGTATTCCATCTATGAGGTCTGTGTGCTCATATTCCATCTGTGTGCTCATTTTCCATCTATGAGTTCTATGTGCTCATTTTTCAACTGAGTTCTGTATGCTCATTTTCCATCTGTGAGTTCTGTATGCTCGTTTTCCATCTGTGAGTTCTGTATGCTCGTTTTTCATCTGAGGTCTGTGCTCGTTTTCCATCAGTGAGTTCTGTATGCTCATTTTCCATCTGTAAGGTCTGTGTGCTCGTATTCCATCTGTGAGTTCTGTGTGCTCATTTTCCATCTGTGAGTTCTGTGTTGGTTTTTCCTCTGAGTTCTGTATGCTCATTTTCCATCTGTGAGTTCTGTGTGCTCATTTTCCATCTGTGAGTTCTGTGTGCTCATTTTCCATCTGTGAGTTCTGTGTTGGTTTTTCATCTGAGTTCTGTATGCTCATTTTCCATCTGTGAGTTCTGTGTGCTCATTTTCCATCTATGAGTTCTGTGTGCTCATTTTCCATCTGTGAGTTCTGTGTGCTCATTTTTCAACTGTAAGTTCTGTGTGCTCATTTTCCATCTATGAGTTCTGTGTGCTCATTTTCCATCTGTGAGTTCTGTGTGCTCATTTTCCATCTGTGAGTTCTGTGTGCTCATTTTCCATCTGTGAGTTCTGTGTGCTCATTTTCAACTGAGTTCTGTATGCTCATTTTCCATCTGTGAGCTCTGTATGCTCATTTTTCATCTGAGATCAGTGCTCGTTTTCCATCAGTGAGTTCTGTATGCTCATTTTCCATCTGTAAGGTCTGTGTGCTCGTATTCCATCTGTGAGTTCTGTGTGCTCATTTTCCATCTGTGAGTTCTGTGTTGGTTTTTCCTCTGAGTTCTGTATGCTCATTTTCCATCTGTGAGTTCTGTGTGCTCATTTTCCATCTGTGAGTTCTGTGTGCTCATTTTCCATCTGTGAGTTCTGTGTTGGTTTTTCATCTGAGTTCTGTATGCTCATTTTCCATCTGTGAGTTCTGTGTGCTCATTTTCCATCTATGAGTTCTGTGTGCTCATTTTCCATCTGTGAGTTCTGTGTGCTCATTTTTCAACTGTGAGTTCTGTATACTCATTTTCCATCTATGAGTTCTGTATGCTCGTTTTCCATCAGTGAGTTCTGTATGCTCATTTTCCATCTGTGAGGTCTGTGTGCTCGTATTCCATCTGTGAGGTCTGTGTGCTCATATTCCATCTGTGTGCTCATTTTCCATTTGTGAGTTCTATGTGTTCATTTTTCAACTGAGTTCTGTATGCTCATTTTCCATCTGTGAGTTCTGTATGCTCGTTTTCCATCTGTGAGTTCTGTATGCTCGTTTTTCATCTGAGGTCTGTGCTCGTTTTCCATCAGTGAGTTCTGTATGCTCATTTTCCATCTGTAAGGTCTGTGTGCTCGTATTCCATCTGTGAGTTCTGTGTGCTCATTTTCCATCTGTGAGTTCTGTGTAGGTTTTTCCTCTGAGTTCTGTATGCTCATTTTCCATCTGTGAGTTCTGTGTGCTCATTTTCCATCTGTGAGTTCTGTGTGCTCATTTTCCATCTGTGAGTTCTGTGTTGGTTTTTCATCTGAGTTCTGTATGCTCATTTTCCATCTGTGAGTTCTGTGTGCTCATTTTCCATCTATGAGTTCTGTGTGCTCATTTTCCATCTGTGAGTTCTGTGTGCTCATTTTTCAACTGTGAGTTCTGTGTGCTCATTTTTCAACTGTGAGTTCTGTGTGCTCATTTTCCATCTATGAGTTCTGTGTGCTCATTTTCCATCTGTGAGTTCTGTGTGCTCATTTTCCATTTGTGAGTTCTGTGTGCTCATTTTCCATCTGGGAGTTCTGTGTGCTCATTTTCCATCTGTAAGTTCTGTGTGCTCATTTTCCATCTATGAGTTCTGTGTGCTCATTTTCCATCTGTGAGTTCTGTGTGCTCATTTTCCATCTGTGAGTTCTGTGTGCTCATTTTCCATCTGTGAGTTCTGTGTGCTCATTTTTCAACTGAGTTCTGTATGCTCATTTTCCATCTGTGAGCTCTGTATGCTCATTTTTCATCTGAGATCTGTGCTCGTTTTCCATCAGTGAGTTCTGTATGCTCATTTTCCATCTGTGAGGTCTGTGTGCTCATTTTTCAACTGAGTTCTGTATGCTCATTTTCCATTTGTGAGTTCTGTATGCTCATTTTTCATCTGAGGTCTGTGCTCGTTTTCCATCAGTGAGTTCTGTATGCTCATTTTCCATCTGTGAGCTCGTATTCCATCTGTGAGTTCTGTATGCTCATTTTCCATCTGTGAGGTCTGTGTGCTCGTATTCCATCTGTGAGTTCTGTGTGCTCATTTTCCATCTGTGAGTTCTGTGTGCTTATTTTGCATCTGTGAGTTCTGTATACTCATTTTTCCATGTAGATGAAGCTGATTCTGAGTAGTTATACAGCAACTGATGAAGATGTTAAGCAAGCAATGAAGAGATGCTGGGAAGAGAACAATTATTTGGTTTGTCCTCATACAGCAGTTGCTGTATCATACTACTATCGTAATAGGTAAGTATCACATATTTCTGCATGCACATTGAATTATCCACTCACAAATACCATCTTTTTTCCAGGATTAACTTTTATTCAATTTATTAGAGATACAGGCATTAGGCCAAATAAAAAAAACCAATTTGATTGTTGCGCAATTAAATTTTCAAATCAATGAGAGAGGTTTTTTATTTTTTGTGTTTGATAACTGAAGAATGTTAAATTTTTTTTGGTCAGAAAAATTTGTTCACATGTTCTTGCCTTATTAGAATTTATGGGAGAGTGCCTAAAGGCTCTCTCCCATTAATTTTAACAAGGCAAATCCATGCAGGCTAAACAATTTCACTTCACAGATTTTATGGAGCCCATCCAAAGAATATAAAGCCTTTTAGTTGTGGCACCGGTTCTCATCAGATCATCAAAGTTAAGCAATATCGAGCCCGGTTACTCCTTGGATGGGTGACCGACTGAGCGATCGATTTGGACTCCTGCACTGTATCCTTGGGCAAGGCACTTAACCCTGATTGTCCACATGAGGGCATGATGACACTGTGTACTAAGGCGAACTGCATGTCCATGGTGTGCATCTCTTCAACTTATCTAACCCTGCCTATGCTGCAGTGCGGAGTTACGATGTTGGGGAGCTGGCAACTGCTCGTTGTTGCTCCGTGCTTCTCTCCGCTACTCCAGCTTCCTCCACCCATAAAACTTTCACCGACACGATATGACCTCGGCTGTTAAAGTGTCATTAAACCTTGATAAATAAATAAATAAATAAATAAATAAATAAATTTAGTTGTGGCACCGGCACTTCAGAAAAATTTCTAATTTTCGACTTTGAGAATATTTATTTATTTATTTATTTATTTATTTATTTATTTATTTATTTATTAGGGTTTAATGCCACTTTTGACAACCAGAGTCACCTCATGTCAGACAGTTTTACGGTTGGAGGAAGCCGGCGTACCCAGAAAGAACCACCAACTGTCAGACTCTCCAACATACTAACTTCATACAAGAAGATAAGTGTGCCATCGACGTGCAGTATGCCTTAGTACACAGTGCCACCGTGCATACACATGGGCAATCAGGATTAAGTGCCTTGTCCAAGGACACAACGTAGTTTTCCCTGGCGGGGATCGAACTAAGGACGTTTTGGTTTATAGTTCAATACAGGAACCACTGAGCCACGGTGCCCCCTTCCAACACCTAACCAGTTAATAAAGAAATATGAAATACATTTGTATTCAGATATATTTTTGTACCTTTTTCAAAAAATAAATACCATCCACGTAATGTTTCTGTAGAACTGAGCAAACTGGAGGTTTACAAAAATATAATAAATAGTCATTATAAGTTATCTCCCCCTACGTGTATTGTATATGGAAATTTAATATCTGGATGTCGGTTTTTAAGCACCGAGCCGCAGGCGAGGTGTTTAAATGAGACATCCAGGTATTAAATCTCCATATACCATACATGTATATACCATACATATTGGCAGAGATAACATTTTTGTCCCGTTTGAAACACAATACAACTTAGTAGAAATAAATTTGTGGACCCATTTCTCAACTCCACAATCATTTGGACCAAATTCGTGATAATAATTTTGTTTTTATAATCGCAGAAGACAACAGATAGAGGTACATCCCTTGGGTCGTTAAGGAAACAGTATTTTGTTGACATATCATCCCCTGAGTTCCAATGCCTACTGGCACATAGAACACATTGGTACTCAGGGGCTGAATTATTTGCTCTTATTTTATTTTTATGATTGTATTGTCGGAAATCTGATGATATTTGTGACTATTTTCGGGTATTGGTTCAATTTTTGTAATGAGGCGAGCGGAAGCAAAAAGCTTTCATTGAAACCATATAAGCCCGATGTTTCGCATGCACTTATACCCTGGATGTTGCATGCTTTCATATACGATGGATGTTGGATGCACCCTTTGCCATGGCATTTTGTCCAAGGCATTCTGACCAATCAAAAGACAGAATCTATAGGGATATAGGGACAATGTAATTTAATCAGGCTTTGTTGAAAACATGTACAAATGAATATACATCTATCAAAGAAAGTAAAAATTTAAAGTCTCGTGATTTCGTAATAACTTTGGAAGACACCACTAGTCAATAAAAAATATTTAACAAGGGTGTTCAATTTCATTGAGGAAGGTGCCTGAGAACCAAATACATTTTTTAGCCTTAATATCGCGTTTAACAAGGCGAACACAATCACAATAGATTGGCAAAACTTAGCTTCATTTATTATAGTTGTGTTGCTTTCATGATATAGTCATTTTAATATTTTAATATCTCTTTTAACAGGGGGAACACAATCACAATAGATTGGTTAAACTTAGCTTCAATTATAGTTGTGTTGATTTCACGATAGCCATAGATACCAGAAATGAGGTGAATTCCTATAAGGGAACAAACAACCTTGCATGTTGTAAGTCTAGTGACCTTTCTGTGGTTTTTAGAATTCCTATAAGGGAACAAACTACCTTGCATGTTGTAAGTCTAGTGACCTTTCTGTGGTTTTTAGAATTCCTATAAGGGAACAAACAACCTTGCATGTTGTAAGTCTAGTGACCTTTCTGTGGTTTTTAGAATTCCTATAAGGGAACAAACTACCTTGCATGTTGTAAGTCTAGTGACCTTTCTGTGGTTTTTAGAATTCCTATAAGGGAACAAACTACCTTGCATGTTGTAAGTCTAGTGACCTTTCTGTGGTTTTTAGAATTCCTATAAGGGAACAAACTACCTTGCATGTTGTAAGTCTAGTGACCTTTCTGTGGTTTTTAGAATTCCTATAAGGGAACAAACTACCTTGCATGTTGCATGAAAAGACAGAATGTATTGGGATATAGGGACAATGTAATTTAATCCTATAAGGGAACAAACTACCTTGCATGTTGTACGTCTAGTGACCTTTCTGTGATTTTTAGAATTCCTATAAGGGACAAACTACCTTGCATGTTGTAAGTCTAGTGACCTTTCTGTGGTTTTTAGAATTCCTATAAGGGAACAAACTACCTTGCATGTTGTAGGTCTAGTGACCTTTCTGTGGTTTTTAGAATTCCTTTTAGGGAACAAACTACCTTGCATGTTGTAAGTCTAGTGACCTTTCTGTGGTTTTTAGAATTCCTATAAGGGAACAAACTACCTTGCATGTTGTAAGTCTAGTGACCTTTCTGTGGTTTTTAGAATTCCTTTTAGGGAACAAACTACCTTGCATGTTGTAAGTCTAGTGACGTTTCTGTGGTTTTTAGAATTCCTATAAGGGAACAAACTACCTTGCATGTTGTAGGTCTAGTGATCTTTCTGTGGTTTTTATACGCCCGTTTGAAAAATGGGACGTATTAAGTCTCGCCGTCCGTCTGTCCGTCTGTGGACACATTTCGTTTCCGGGCAATAACTTTAGTTGTAATGGCTTGAGCTGAGTTAAATTTGGCTTATGGATTTAGTATAACAAAATACAAGTTGGGTTCGATTTCCGTCTTTAGCAGCCCATTTTTAGTAGAGTTATGGCCCGTTATTTATGAGAATTTTGCCCAAGTTCTTGTTTCTGGACGATAACTTTAGTTGTTATCGATTTAGATGAGTTAAATTTGGCGTGTGGATTTAGTACAACAAAATACAGGTTGGGTTTGATTTCTGTCTTTAGCGGCCCATTTTTATTTACATATGTTCTCACTCTCTTGGGCAGAACTCAGTCAAAAGTTCTTACATTTCAATAATATTTGGTATGGTTCACCACCTAGTCTCCGTGCTGTACAAACTGAGGGACATTTCCCTCAAAATACACGAGGGTAAATTTTTATTTTGTGTATCCCCCATTACATGAGATACAGCACTTGGCACTGTCAACAGTGCAATGGAACCCTGTTAATTGAATAGCCACATTGCCAATGAAAATTATTCAATTAATATGAGTATTCAGTTAACAGATTTTGGTCACTGTCCTGTATTATAGAGATAAACTGTGCATTTATTCTATTATATCTTGTTTGACAGAGCTCATAGAGCTCAGACAAAAACATATAATAGATTAGTTGTGTGTATTGGATGTACTGAGGACAAATATGTCTATAAACATAGGGAATTTGGTGATTATCACTGAGTGATTATCAAGGAAATTTTTCTACATATTACAAAATTTTCATTCAGTTAACAGGAGTCTACTCTATTACCTAAATGCTATTTAATAGACATGTTAATAGCAGCTATTAACATGTCTAAATTGTACTTGACAACTCCCCAAAAATGGGCATATTTTGCCATGCCTCAGCGGTGCTCTTGTTAGTCAAGTGGCTGCTTATATCAGCAGCCAACACATTACTAGAATCCAATACCAAGGTCAACTGAGTCAACTGACTTCCGTTACTGGGTTCCTTCAAGATTGCATATTTAGTTACCTGCACTTAGGCCAAAGGTTGTGTCAAAGTTGGATATCAACTTTTAAGGGTTGAAGAAGCATTTTCATTTCAGCATTGATGATTACTGTTTTACAGAACATGGTGTTAAACGGAGATTTTGAAGAAAAATCATAATTTTCTGAAAATTGAATTCATTCTTCTGAATGTGCAAGTTTGGCTCCTGGCGCCAAGACAGCGGTTTCTACCTCTAGGTCTTTACTGCTGAATCTGTGGATGTTGCTATCCCCCCACTGGCCAAAAAGTCCACTCTCACTATCAGGTCTGTGGTTGGCTTTAGTATAGCTGGAAAGAGCTGCCTTGGGAATGTGGCTCCTCGTACAAATTTTCATCAGTGTTTGTATACGGGATACAGTGTTACCTATATGGGATACAGTGGCACCAAGACTACCAAGCTGATCTGTGTTCTTTTCACAGAATAATAAAATAAATATAAAAAGACTGGTAAGCCACACAGCAGCTGACTTATCAAATAGATGTTAAAAAGACTTTCCTCCAAATAAACCATAGGCCACAAAGCAGTTAATGTTGTCGGAGTGATATTGAAAAAATATGCCCCCCTACACCAATAATATATATAGGCACTGGGCACAACTACAGCTGATCAAATAATTATGAATGCGATTCAAGGCCAAGGCCTGGCTCAGGACTATCAACATAAGCTACCCATTTGAAGTGAATTAACTGGTAGAGTGCTGGAAGCCCATATTAGGGCTTTATTCTGAAGTGCAGGTACCACAACTTGAAGGCTCATATTTTGTGCCTATGCTTTGTATTATCTTTGAAGTGATATTATTTAGTTTTTATGGGTTTGCCTTGTTACAATTTATGGGAGAGTGCCCATTGGCACTCTCCCATAAATTGTAACAAGGCTAAGACCGGTATACAAGGTTTGATGGTCAAAAATAATTTAGCACTCTACCAGTTAACTGCTGGAATGCTGAATTATTTTTACCTCTGTACTAACCATGTAATGTAATCTGTGAACTATGAACCATATTGTTCATAAATATTAAATTGTTTTAGCCTTCAGGCATTCTCCAGTAAGCTAAAACAATTTAATATTTATGAACAAAGTGTATTTAACAGTGGTGACATGTCTGTAAAACATCTACTCAAGGTGAAAGTCACTACAGTGGCCCGCAGCCACCAACCAGTAAAAGCCATCAGTTATTTACAGACAAAATCTGGAGGCTTTATTAACCCTCTGTCTGCACTCTGATGCAGTAAACTAAACCAATTTAATATTTATGAACTAAGTGTAGTTAACAGTGGTGACCTGACTGTAAAACATCTACTCAAGGTGAAAGCCACTTCAGTGGCTTCCAGCACTCAACCAGTAAAAGCCATCAGTTATTTACAGACAAAATCTGGAGGCTTTATTAACCTTCTGTCTGCACTTTGATGTCAAAATGGCAAAGCTTTCGTCAGCAAATATTTCTCATAATGCAGTTTGATATTTAACCAAATACACCTTGTCCGACCTTCATTCTCCCCATTGTCATTATTGGTTCTGAATCTTGATTGTTAATGATGTTGAAGCTTTGTTGTAGAATTTTATGTAACACTGTAAGATCTGGTTGTATTAAAGTATCTTCTCGTTATCGTTCATGGTTCAGGATTCTATGTTCTCTCCCATGTCTATATCCAGGTCCATCATGGCAAGCTCGTTTGGTTCTCTACTTAGTGCATGCTGTCGTTTTTGTATGTTTTCCAAAAAGGTTTGTTTTATCGAAACATATGTTTTTCTCTTCTTGCTCCTTCAGCACTTGAATACGATGATGTGGTGCTTTTTCCTCCATTGTTGCATTATGCTGGTAGGATGTTTCCATCAGTTGATTATTCTCTATTGTAGGTATTGGTATCCACAGGTTTCTGTTTGGTTCCATATACACTCTGCATTTGATTGATGCATTTGTACTAGTTTCATCAATTCCAGTTGGTTTATCTTCGGTTCTTTTCTTTTGCATGGCTGCAGTAATTTATTTTGGTGAGTGCATCTCCTTGTCTCTGGTTAGGTGGTGTCTCCTTTTAAACATCTTTGCACACTTGAAGCATTGATACTTATGTTCATGGATGGTTCGTATGTGTAGTAGGAGACATTCTAAATGACCGACAAAGTTTCAGCACTCATCGCAGATGTGGTGTTGATCCATCGCTAGTTAAATGGACATGACAAAGTTAGGGAGATGAATCCCTTTTTATACCCTATGTTTATGTCAACTCGCAGAATCCAATTTCATGGAATCAATTAGGAATCCCACTTACGGAATCCCACTTACTGAATCCCAATAGCTTCCCTTTCTATGATACATCTGTGATCACTGAATTGCTTTTTTTTCTGCCTCATACTCAGGCTGTTGCGCAGGTCTCAGGTTACAGTAGAACCTGCCTTGAGAGACCACCCTTTGGGCCACACAAAAGTGGTCTCTCAAGACAGGTGGTCTCTCAAGACAGGTGGTCTCTCATAACAGGTTTCAGGTTTTCTCAAGTCAGTGAATAACCAACCACAAAATTCAGAAATGGATTTTTGTAATTACTTTGTGGTTGTTCTTTTTTATGAAGTTTTTATAACAAATTGAAATGGACTGTTATAAAAATTATAAAAATAAATTAGTGTTGAAAATCTTCATTGAAGATTTTCAACACTAATTTATTTTATAATTTTTATAACAGTCCATTTCAATTTGTTACAAAAAAATTTTCAACACAAATTTATTTTGATTCCTATCTGTCACATTTCAGGTATGTATGAAATTGTTTATTCAGCAATAATCCTAATCTTTTTCACAGGGGTCTTATAAAAACATCTCAATCTTTAATGAGTTAGCAATTGAAACCCAATTAAGAGCTTTTAATACTTTTAATTATGTTAGTATAACCACAATGGATTTTCCAATTTCAGAACACGTAAAAAGTTTTTGTCATGGTTTCAGTCTTCAAAGGGGCATTCTCTCAAGACAGGTCTATTATGGAATAAAAATACAAGTTGGTACCAGGTCACAGTGGTCTCTCAAGACAGGTGGTCTTCCATAGCAGGTCCATTATAGAGTAAAACCAATCGGTGCCTGGTATATATGGTTTCTCAAGATAGGTGGTCTCTCAAGACAGGTGGTCTCCCAAGACAGTGGTCTCTCAAGACAGGTGGTCTCTCAAGACAGGTGGTCTCTCAAGACAAGTGGTCTCTCAAGACAGGTTTTACTGTACACTCTGCATGTCATTGATGCATTTGTACTAGTTTCATCAATTCCAGTTGGTTTATCTTCGGTTCTTTTCTTTTGCATGGCTGCAGTAATTAATTTTGGTGAGTGCATCTCCTTGTCTCTGGTTAGGTGGTGTCTCCTTTTAAACATCTTTGCACACTTGAAGCATTGATACTTATGTTCATGGATGGTTCGTATGTGTAGTAGGAGACATTCTAAATGACCGACAAAGTTTCAGCACTCATCGCAGATGTGGTATTGATCCATTGCTAGTTAAATGGACATGACAAAGTTTATACCCTATATTTATGTTAACTCACAGAATCCAGTTTCATGGAATCAATTAGGAATCCCACTTATGGAATCCCAATATCTTCCCTTTCTATGATACATCTGTGATCACTGAATTGCTTTTTTTCTGCCTTATACTCAGGCTGTTGCACAGGTCTCGGGTTATATTTTGTTTTTGAGACAGAGATTGAACAGCACATTCTTTACCAAACTGATGCCATGCAGAGAATTTTGTCAACTTGTCTGAAAGGAAAAATAGAGGATACTTCGGGGGTAGACTTGTTGTGGTTGTGTGTTTCAAAGCACATTGCAAGAGTTTAGGTAAAACTTTCTCAACAGATCACTGAATGACTGGCAGTTGACCATTATCAACTGTCTACTTTCTATTAAAACTGTGCTGGTCAACAGAAGTTTGGGACATTCTGAAAACTTACTCTGCAATTTGCACATAATTAATTGAGCCTTAGGCCTAAAAAAAAAAAATCTGTTTCTCAGGCCCACCGGCATGGTCCTTTTGGCTGCCGTATGCTCTCTTTTTATAACCAATTTAAACTTAAAAAAAATAAAAATTAAATGGTTTATATCTGATATTTTACCCAAGTTAAAAAAATTGATGAATTTGTCCCTTGAGTGCAAGAAGGCTTTGCAATGCTTTAGCATTGCAAAGTCTTCTTGCACTCAAGGGATGAAATACACCACCACCCAGGCTATTCTGTAGATTATGAGGCCTAAAACTTGAACCAAAAACATGAACTTTTGATGGCAAAAAAGTAATTACTGAAATAAAAAATAAAATAAAAAACCGCTCGCCCGCATGCAATTTCACAAATAATGGCCTGAGAAACAGAAGATCTACTTTGTGTGGCCTTATAGAGAGTTCACTCCTGTTAAAAAAAAAACAGAAAAAACACCATACTGTCAGCCGCAACACTATCTTCTGTACAGATGATACCTCATCAAACACAACACCTCCATTCTTGTATAACCCCCTTGTGGAGACTTGTTTGCTTTTTCTTTTGTTGTCGGTGAAAAACAAGTCCTCACAAAAGTGAAGTGGGGGAACAAACCCTAATCCAAAATTTTCTTTGTGAAGACTCGGAAAAACACAAAGGGAAACATTGTGAGAGCCCAAACACACATCTCTTGGTTTTTACAAATCAGAAAGATGCCCTGCTGTCCACCCTTTGCCCCTCTACACACACACACACACACACACACATATTATACCACATTATGCCCTTCCCTCACTCTAGAGTGACATGATTTTCTCTCAAAATAACTTTATTCAGTAATTGACTCTAAAATCTCTTTGATGGAATGAAACGTTTTTAGGCTTTCATAATTTAGGAAATATAATGTTAAGTTCCAATACTAAGAGAATGACTCCTGTCAGTAAGTGTGATGCCTCTTGACCCTTGCTGTTGAACAAAGACAATATGTGATGAGCCCTAGTTCCCAAGTAACACATACGATCAAATGGTATAATTTTGAATTCGCATCAAAATTATAATCAATGTTGTTTTTTTTTATTTTGAATTACATATTAGTCTTCATGGTTAATATTTGTGTTTTCTTGTAGGGACGAACGAACTTAGGAAGCATTTTGAACTCGTAGGGGCATGGTCATATAAGCTTACCTACATACTTTTATTATATGCTAAATGATAGATTATCAAAGCAATTGTGGAAAGATAGAAATCGACAAATAGAGCTCAATTTGTTAAATATGGAAATGAAAAATCAGATTTAGCATATATAAAATGTGGGGTACCCCAAGGGAGTGTATTAGGGCCTATTCTCTTTCTATTATATGTAAATGATATTGCCTCCTCAACGTCATTAAAAGTCTTATCTTTTGCAGATGACACTGCTTCACATTCTTCAGCCCTGAATGCAAGTAATCTAGCAACTCATTTTAACCCTTTACCCAACGAATCGCCCGCATCCGCCCACGTAATATGCAAATTCAGCAGCTGAAAATTTTTTTTTTTTCGAACAATTTCAACAAAACCATATCATGTGATCCCTCTTTGGAACAAGCTCGTCGAGCTTGTTCCAAAGAGGGGTCACATGATATGGTTTTGTTGAAATTTTTTGAAAAAAATTAAAAAATGATATTTAAAATAATAAATTTTGAAATCGTCTGCGTTGGGTAAAGGGTTAACAATGAACTAGATAAAATATTTAAACGGTGCTCGGCAAATCACCTAGCTCTTAATGCGAAAAAGACAAAATACATGATTATAAATCCATCGCCCCAATCTAGAATTCAAAGAAACTTGGATATTTATATAAACAATGTGAAAATTGAAAGAGTGGGCATAAATGAAAATGAAAATTCTAAAAAATTTCTATGTGTAACTTTTGATGAGAATCTTACCAACAGGAATCATATCTCAAGGATTAGCACTAATACAGGAAAAGCTAATTATGCCCTAAATAAAGTCAAAAATATATTACCCCAAAGTGCAATGAAAACTCTTTACCACTCTCTTGTGCAATGTCATTTGTTGCATGGCATTCAAGGAGACTCTTGATATTGCAAAAACGAACAATACGAATTATCAATAATATATAACTCCCATACAGACCCACAGTTTGCAAAGAACAAAATTCTCAAACTGACTGACATATTCAAACTTCAAGGTAGCCTCTTCGTGTTTGATTGGAAAAACGGTAAACTTCCCCGTTCTTTTAGTAACTATTTTAATATCTCTTTAAATTCACTGAATATAACTACCATGCAATCTGAATCAGTACATGTTACATGTAGCAGGACAAGAATTAAAGCTCTAGAGGAATTGGCAATTTTTGTCTATCCCACAATTTGGAATAGCTTGAGCCAGAATCTTCGTAACATTACAAACAGAGTTGAGTTCAAGAATAAACTTAAGCTACGGCTATTATCATCCTACTGTGTGGATATGCAATGTGGCAATCCCTACCGTCAGGAGTGTAATCCGTAGTACTTCATTTTTCGCCTCATCCCCCCAACGAGAATAGGCAGTCTAACATTACTTGTCAATCCTTTCAAAATTACAGCTTGAGCTATATCGTAAGGTTCTACCCTGTCAAATTACACTGCGATTAGTGTGTTAAATAGACAGCTTCAGATGACTGTGAACTCGTCATTAACCTCCATGTGTAATGTGTGCAGTCGAGACTAATCAAAAGCATATTACCTCCCCGAGAAAGGGTCAGCTATTGTCTGCGAATATTTGTTAAACATTCATTTATTTGTCGGGGAATGCCAGGTAGACAGCCAATCTGGCTATGGCATTTCCCAATGGTATATCCGGTACTGTTATAAATGTTGTATCTATCTATCTATCTATCCATCCATCCATCCATCCATCCATCCATCCATCCATCCATCCATCCATCCATCCCCCACTGTGAAGATATAGAAATTTTCACTTTCACGGTATCAATCAAAATGGCAGCTTTCTAAGCATCTCTTCAAGGTGAATATGAGTCAAATTATCACTGGAAATGATTCAACACGTATTCACCTTCAACTGATGCATGAAACCTGCTATTCCAAACATGGTCAGGATGTACCAAGCCAAAAACTTATATTACAGACTTTCAGGCACTGTTTGGAGTAGAAACCTGCCAACTAAATCAGATCACAAGATGCTATCTGTTCTGAGTATCGATCAAATCACTTCCACGTATCAATGATTCAATGCGCTAGTTACTTTCATGCATTAATTCATGATTGAAACGAGTGGAATTATCAGATTCTTATAGAAAGCTTATAATAAAAAGAAAATCCAGTGTTTTTGAGTGGATACCTAAAATTATCTCACTTGTGACCGAGACATATGGTTATTTTTGCTCGCACAAGCGTTCGTGAAAAATAAACATTTGTATCGGTTACTCATGAGATAATTTTCGGTATCCACTCAAAAACACTAGATGTCCTCTATATATGCATCACTGGTGACTCATGTGGCTTAGCGACATAGTGGTTTTTTTTCTTTTTTTTTTGTTGTTAGGGTTTAACAACACATTAACAGCCAGGGTCATATCATGTTGGTGACAGTTTTTTGGGTGGAGGAAGCCGGAGTACCCGGAGAGAACCACCGAGCAACGACGAGCAGCTGTCAGCTCCCCAACATCGTAACTCTACACCGCGGCACAAGCAGGGTTAGATTGGTTGAAGACATGCGCACCATTGACGTGCAGTACGCCTTAGTACACAGCGGCATCATGCCCCCACGTAGGCAATCAGGGTTAAGTGCCTTGCTCAAGGACACAACGCGGGTGCACGAATCAGTCGCTGAAATGGTCACCCATCCAACTACTAACTGCACTCAAAGTTGCTTAACTTCGATGATCTGACGAGAACCGGTTACCGTGACGCTACCTCGCCCCCTAGCGACATAGTAGGAAAGGAATACAATACACAAAGATGTGTTTGGGACACATACACCTACAGTACAGTAATCGCTATACATGTGTGAGCAATGGTGTCCACGCATTCGGTTACCAGGTAATAAAAATCATCAGCAGAAAAATTTTAATTAATGAAGCACCGGGTTGTACCTGGGTTGTACCCGGTGCTTCATTAGTTGAATTTTTTATGCTTGTTCCCATAATTAACATTTGGAATCTAATATTATTGCATTCATGGAAACATTGCCCACCCGTAGACAGTGACCAATCCATGGCGGCTGTACCGTACTTAAGGAAAAATTGCACATTTTGGATCCACATTCAACAAATCTCTCCATCGGGCTGAAACATTTGTTAAATATGAAGCCAGAAATTTTCATCTAAATGAGACAAAATTGTGTCATATTACATTTACCAATATGCGATTCATTAATACTGTTCTCCCACTGGGCTGAACCTTGGTAGCCTTGAAAATTTGTGCCCCTCCACTTTTATTGAGTTTTCTGCCGCCTCTGTCACATCCCAACTTCAATGTGTGACTTCCTGATTTTTTTCTTTTATGTTAATTATCTTCTTTAATTTTTAGAGAAAGAAACAAAAGTAAAAATATTCCAACACTCTGTATAGCTACTGCATCTCCTGCTAAATTCACAGAAGCAGTCCTTTCAGCTGGTCTTGAACCACAAACAAATAAGAGAACGGATGCATTGGAAACCCTGAGAACACAGTACACAGATTTGGAGAGAGATGATGACTGGTTTCGTGTTCTGCACGATAAAATTGAATGCATCACAAAAGATTTCGAAGCAAGGCAATAAATATATCTCTTTAACAATACAGACAGCTGAGAGATATACATTTTTTTACAAAGGTAACTCTGCTTCAAGTTAATAAACAACTATACCCGGGATGGTTATATGATATTTCAGCCTTGAGAAATTTCAGCAAGAGATTTCTCTCTTTATCAAGCCATAGCATCTTGGAAATCAGGCGGAAACGTTCCAAGATTTTTTTTTTTATTGTTATGAACGTTGTAATGTTTCTTTTTTATTTTATCTTTTAGATGTTACAAAATAAAAAAAAAATCTATTTTATTTTAGTTGAACACACTTTTCAATTAGAAATCCCACAATTGATTAAATTGTGGTTCATTTTCTGCCCACCATAATTTCTCTTGCATGCGATCAAGCATTAATTCTTTCCTTTGAATCCACTCATAGTCATTTCCACTAACTGCTTTGATTCTTAATTTGTCTCGAACACAACCAAATTTATTTATTTATTTGGGTTTAACTGGTAAAGTGCTGGAAGCCCATATTTGGGCTCTATACCAAAGTGCAGGTATCTCAACCTCAAGGCTTTATTTCCTGTGAACCTTCTTCATATTATCTTTAAAGCAAAATTATTCTGTCTTCAGAATTTGCCTCGTTACAATTTATGGGAGAGTGCCTAGAGGCACTCTCCCATAAATTGTAACAAGGCAAAGATATGTGAACAAATTTTGACAACAAAATATAATTTAGCACTCTGCCAGTTAACAATGTAGCGGTCGAGGTATAAAGGCCATTTACCAACCAGCCTGGTTGGTCCGGATCTCTTAGTTTCATGGTAAATCGGTCGCTTTGTGTGCTAGAGGTCGACGGTTCGAACCCCAGCTCCCGCACTTATCTCTCCTCCTGTTACATTTGGGGGCTCGTCCGATCCTCAGCAGTTGGTGGCACTGTGGATGTTTCGACCGCTCTGAGGGAGGAACTTGGGTGAGATTTACATATGGTGAATCTCAAAAGAAGGGGAGAGTAGTGTAGCGGTCGAGGTATAAAGGCCATTTACCAACCAGCCTGGTTGGTCCGGATCTCTTAGTTTCGTGGTAAATCGGTCGCTTTGTGTGCTAGAGGTCGACGGTTCGAACCCCGGCTCCCGCACTTATCTCTCCTCCTGTTACAAGAACACTTCAGACAGCTAGGGTCACCTCGTGTCAGACAGTTTTAAGGGTGGAAGAAGCCGGAGTACCCAGAGAGAGCAACTGCCAGACTCCGAAACGTACTAACTCCACACAATTTATTTATTGGTGCTTAAGGTCACATATTTTTGCACAATGGCTAATCATGACCACAACATGAGTATCAACTCAAGACCAGAGGTGAGTATTAATAAGCCATGTTGCCAATTGTAGAGAGGGTTTGCACCTCCCAAGCATTGGTGACTGGGTCCTATTTTACCAGTAAAACAGAGCCTGTTTACCGCAGTGAACAGGTACTGCTTCACTTCCCGGGGTTCCTACGGGGAAACTCCACACAAGCAGGGTTAGAATTGGTTGAAGACAAGTGCAGCTTCGAGGTGCAGTAGCCTTAGTACACAACGCTGTCATGTGGGCAATTGGGATTAAGTGTCTTACCCAAGGACACAACGCGGTTGCTGCAGGTGGGATTTGAACCAAAGATGTCTCGGCTTGCAGCCTGCATTTCTACCAACTGAGCCACCATGCTCCCTGAACATGACCAAGTATTAGCTGTTTCTATCCCAGTCCCACAATACTGCTAGCATAAATATCAAAAAAATTCTGACTGGTGGATCTGAAGATGATTTATAAAGAAATTTTCCCCATATTGCACTAAGTTAAAATTTAGGTTGTCATAGGGAGCCTAATTAGAGTTCCAGGGACTTGATTTCCACACAAGAGGCCCCAGGGGGGCCTGAGGGCGGTCACCTGACATGGTAGCCTAAATATCAAGCCAGAGAATTGATTTCAACAAGTTGCATCTGCTCCTCCTAAGAAAAGCTTATAACAAATATCCAAAGATTCTGACCAGTGGATCTAATCAAGAGGCCTCAAGGGGCCTTAATTGCTCACCAGGCAAAGTGATTCAAACAAAGTGGTTCAAAGAAGTATTTGGGGTCACATTCAGTTAGACATGGTTCATCAACACAACAAAGGAATGAAGTCATGAGAGACAAATTTTATGGAACTAGGGACATGGCTTGAACAAACTTGAATCTTACCCCCCCGAAGGAAGCTGCATACCAAATATCAAAAGCATTCATCTGCTGGATCTGAAGAAAATTTTTAAAGAAAATTCCTCATTTTGAACTAAGTTATCATTCAGGCTCCCACAGTGAGCCCAAATATGAACCCAGGGACCTGGCTTGAACAAACTTGAATCTCACCCCCTAAGGATGCTGCATGCCAAATATCAAAACATTCTGACTGCTGAATCTGAAGAAGACTTTTAAAGAAAAATTCCTCGCATTGAACTAAGTTATAATTCGGGCTCCCACAGGGAGCCTAAATATGGACCCAGGGACTTGGCTTTAACAAACTTGAATCTCACCCCCCCCCCCCCCCCCCCTAAGGATGCTACACACCACATATCAAAACATTCCGACTGCTTAATCCGAAGAAGAAGATTTTAAAAGAAAATTCCTCATTTCGAACTAAGTTACAATTCAAGCTCCCACAGTGAGCCCAAATATGGACCTAGGGATATGGCTTGAACAAACTTGAATCGCACCTCCCTAAGGATGCTGCATACCAAATATCAAAACATTCCGACTGCTGGATCTGAAGAAGAAGATTTTTAAAGAAAATTCCTCATTTTGAACTAAGTTATAATTCGGGCTACCACAGTGAGCCCAAATATGAACCCAGGGACTTGGCTTGAACAAACTTGAATCTCACCCCCTAAATCAGACCCATACCAAGATGCTGCATACCAAGTATCAAAAGATTCTGCCCACTGGTACTGGAGAAGAAGATTTTTTAATAATTTTTCTATAATTCATACGGTGCTATCAGAGTTATGCCCCATACACAGCCCCCAAGGGACGTGGCCATTTCATTTGAACAAACATGAATTGCCATATAGTAATGAACATTCACGTGAAGTTTCGTGAAAATCAGACCTGTGGTTTCAGAGGAGAAGTCGTTTGAAATATGTTCACGACGATGGACGACGGCCGGCCGGTGACAAGTTAAGCTCCCTTCGGTGAGCAAAAAAAAGAGTTTTAAAGAATATTCCTCATATTGAACTAAGTTATAATTCGGGCTCCCACAGGGAGCCCATATATGAACCCAGGGACTTGGCTTTAACAAACTTGAATCTCTGTTGGTCCTAAGGAATCTTCACACCAAATAAAAATTCTCAGTGCTGTGCAGTTTTGGAGATATGGGCATTTTAATTTTTTTTTCTATTTTTAGCTCCTGCGGTTCCCACGGGGCTGCAGGAAAAAATTTTTTGGCATAAATCAAGTACTTATAACCCAATAATAATACCTCATATTAAATTTGGTTCAAATCGGCCTCTGGGTTCAGAAAATATAAATTTTGGGCGGGGCAAATATTCTTGCCCCTCTCAGAACAGAGGTAAATATTGCCCGTCAAACTTCTCTTGAACAAACTTGAGTCTACACCTCAAGTGGAAGCTGCATACCAAATATCAAGTCTTTGCTATGGCTGGTTCTTGAGAAGAAGATTTTTAAAATTTTTGTGCATTTTGGCCCCACCCCACTCCACAATATGAGCAGAAATCCAATTTGAAGAAAAACCCAAAATGCCCCTATATAACCACTACTTACACGAAATTTAATTAAAATGTGGCCAGTGGTTTAGGAGAAAGAGGCGCAAATACCACCCCCACGCAGGACGATGGGCAGACGGATAACGGACAAAGAGCGATAAGAAAAGCTCACCCTGACTTTCAGTCAGGTGAGCTAAAAACTGGAATCGGACTCCACTGAGAATACTACAAACAAAATATCAAAAGATTCTGACTCATGGATTTAAAGATGAGGATTTATAAAGAATATTCCTCATATTGCACTGAATTAGAATTCAGGCTCCCATATGGGTCCAAATATAACCTTAAGGACTTGATTTGAACAAATCTGAATCTGAACCTCCTTAGGATGCTGCATATCAAAAGATTATGACTGGTAAATCTGAAGAAGATTTTTAAAGAATATTCCTCATATTGCACTAAGTTAAAGTTCAAGTTTGAATTTTCATACGGATCTCCAGTATGACCCCAGGGACTTGATTTTAACAAATTTGACTCTGACCCCCTCCCCAACAAGATGCTCTGTACCAGTCGTCAAAAGATTCTGACTGTTGAATCTAAAGAAGATTTTAAAAAAATATTCCTTATTTTACACTATGTTAAAATTCAGGCTCCCACAGTGAGTGAAAATATGACTCCCTGGACCTGCTTTGAACAACATTCAAGCTGACCCCCCCCCCCCCCCCCCAACACACACACATACACATACACACACAAAGATGCAGTATTCTAAAAATATCAAGAGATTTTGAACGGTAGACCTGAAGATTTTTAAATTTCGCACCAACTTAAACTTCGGGTTCCCATAGCAAGCCAAAATATTAACTCAAGGACTTGTTTTGAACAAACCTGATTCTGACCCCTCTAAGGGTGTTGTATACCTTGTATCAAAAGATTCTGATCTGTAATTTTGGAGAAGATTTTAAAATGAAAGTGTCAATGACACTGTAGCTCAACTTGTCAAGACATGTACATGTATAGTATGTGACACAGCAATGACAAACATCTAGGTAATGACCTGATAACAAATATACATATAAAGTATTGTAATGGTCTGTACATAAATACTGGCGGTAGCCTGTAACAAATGTATAGGTTAAGTACTGTAAAGGTGGGTGACAGTCAGATGCTAAATAGAAAAGAAATCTTTGAGTCCCAGAGTGGGTCTGACTGAACCCCAAAATATTTGTTCTCATAGCACAGTGATAACAAAGGCACCCCAAAACACACTCATTCCTGTCCCAAGGTGAAAACAAAGGTACCCAAGAAGTTTTGTGAAGATCAGTTCATAAATACGAGCTGTATAGAAGTTGTGACAAAAACTGATTGGACCTAATTTCGGTACAAAATGGCCACTGGCAGCCATCTTGAATTTTGGACCGCACTCAGAAACACTCGTTCTCATCCCAAGGTGATAACAAAGGTACCCAAGAAGTTTCGTGAAGATCGGTTGATAAATACAGCCTCTAGCCCGAGCCGTATTGACATGTGCACTTACAGTGTATAGGTAGCACTAAATAAATCAAAATTCCTCTAATTTGCATAATTTCTGCACGAGAAAAAAACCTGTACTATATGTGATGTATTCCATTTTACTAAACATTCATACAAAAATTTATTAAAATCAGAACTTTCATACAGAAGTTCTGCACAAAAGACTGATTGCACTAATTTTGGTACACAATGGTTGCTGGTGGCCATCTTGAATTTTGGACCACACCCAAAAACACTTGTTCTCATCCCACGGTGATAACAAAGGTACCAAAGACATTCGTGAAGATCGGTTCATAAATACGGCCTCTAGCCTGAGCCGTATAGAAGTTGTGTACAAAAAACTGATGAGACCTAATTTCGGTACGAAATGGCCACTGGCAGCCATCTTGAATTTTGGACTGCACTCAGAAACACTCGTTCTCATCCAAAGGTGATAACAGAGGTACCCAAGAAGTTTCGTGAAGATCAGTTGATAAATACAGCTTCCAGCCCGAGCCGTATTGACATGTGCACTTACTGTGTGGAAGTAGCACAGAAAAAAATCAAAGTTCATCTAATTTGCATAATTTCTGCATGAGAAAAAACCCATATTATATGTGATGTATCCCATGGTACTAAACATTCACACAAAAATTATTCAAGTCAGCACTTTCATATGGAAGTTCTGTGCAAAAATCTGATTGCACCTAATTTTGTACAAAATGGCTGCCATTGGCCATCTTGAATTTTGGACCGCACCCAAAAACACTCGTTCTCGTCCCACGGTGATACCAAAGGTACCCAAGAAGTTTCGTAAAGATCGGTTTATAAATACGGCCTCTAGCCCAAGCCGTATTGCCATTTGCACTTACAGTGCTGAAAGTAACACTAAATACATCAAAGTTAGTCTAATTTGCATAATTTACGTACGAGAAAAAAACCCGTATTACATGTGATGTATCCCATGGTACTAAACATTCATACAAAAAATTATTCAAATCAGCGCTTTCATATGAAAGTTCTGTACAAAATACAGATTTCTGCATCGTCGGTACAAAATGGCGGCTGGCGGCCAACTTGAATTTCGGATCAGACCCCAAAACACTCGTTCTCGTCCCACAGTCATAACAAAGGTACCCAAGAAGTTTCGTAAAGATCGGTTCATAAATACGGCCTCTAGCCCGAGCCGTATTGAATTGTTGATGGACAGACGGCCAGACGGACAACTGGCCATGCCATAAGCTCAAATTTGGCTTCGCCAAAGTTGAGCTAAAAATTAAAAAAAAACTTTTGTGGGTGTTAACAGAATTATGCCCCTTGTGGTGCCCACAGTGGGCATGGCAGCTATATATAACACACTGGAATTGACATGATAAGGAACATGCACATGAAGTTTGGTTTAATTTGGCCTCTGGTAGTTTAAGAGAAGTTGATAATGTTAAGTTCACACCAGATGGTCAGACAGAAGGCAAATGGATGGACGTCAGACAGAAAGTTGATGGACAGAAAGTGATCATTAAAGCTCCCCTTGAGCTTTGCTCAGGTGAACTAAAAAAAGTTTCATAAAATTTCAACATTATCATGTGACCTCTCACCTTGAATGAGCTTGTTTCATGAGGAGTCACGTGGTATGGTTTTGTTGAAAATTTGAAAAACATGTTCTCGGAGTTTTCACATCATAAACTAAGTTCAAGGTCAATAATGCCACAAAAAGTTCCAGGTCAATAACTCCACAAAAAAGTTGCCCGACCGGGACCAAACTCGAACTGGATTTGTTGATCCTCATGACAAAGACACATATCAGAAATCAGCCAATTATCACATTTTATGGTGAAAAAAAGTCTGGAAAACTGTTTTATTACACACCCATTTAAAATTAAGGTTTGTTCACGGCATTCTAGGATGTGTGATAAAAATAAACTTTTATTGCACACGTGTGGGATACAGATTTTGGCACTTTTTTAATGTAAGAATGGAACCAGTCATATTTCTGTGGATACAGTACATGGGCCCGTTTCGATGCGATGGGTCATTTATTTTGATGTTGTAAAGTGGATGTTCGCAGTCTATAGTATCTGCGTTTATATTGTTTCTGAAGAAACTCATGTAGTAATGACTGTCCGACCATCAAAAGAAACTTTCTAATTTATTTTCTTAACGTAAACAATACTGACTGACTAAATAACCCGATGGGTTAAAGTATGACATGGAAATGACTCACATACAGTTCAAACTAAAGAACAATGTAAACAGAATATGAAACCGTCTATGAGTGACGTCATTTCGAATGACGTTGCGCGAGCAAGTTTCTAGGTCACTAAATCGAAATCCAAAACAAATTGCCTGTCGATATTCACTTGAATTCGTATGGATTCTGTACCCCTGTTAAAGGCTATAACACAAACTTTAATACATTTTGAGCAGGAATAGTGAACAATACGATAATTTCTCTTGGACAATAAGGATATAAATTTAATTTACGTGGGATGAATTGACAATGGCTACTGTAATCTTGACTAAAATCTCAACCGGTCTGTCAACAAGTCGAGTAACAACAGTCGCAGCGAATTTGGAAGTCAGATAAACATGTGAGTTTTTTTTTTATTATTTTTCATTGATGGATTTTCCGAATTTACAGTACACCTATTGTTTTTTGTGAATGTGTGGTAACTTTTTTGGTGGGGATCACATCAACCGTTCAGAATTCGCGCTGTAAAATTGAGGCACAAAAAGACGGTGAACTGTATTTCAGATGAACAGTGTTTCAACTTTCATCGATCGAAGTGGTGACGCATTACAATTTGCAAGTTGAAACTATGAATGAAAGTTCAATCAGCGTACGAAATAACAATAAGACTGGTCTCCTGCTTGTGAAGAATAATTTGGATTTTTGTCTTATTTTATTTCCTTTACTTCTCAGAAGGATAGGTTAATTCTCACTTAGTATTACTGTAAAAGGCCTGTTTTAGAAATTTGCGAAGGTGTGTAATAAATACAGAACTGCACAAGCGTTTGAATGGGTTAATGTTTATCGCACTCGTTTGGTTTGGCGCAGAATACCACTCGAGGCTTCGCCTCTCGTGGTATTATTGTGCCCAACCAAACTCGTGCGATAAACATTAACCCATTCAAACGCTTGTGCGGTTCTGTCTATATATCAGAAATAACGGCAAGATAGAATGACAGAAAGATAGAACGATGGATGGACAAGGGTAACACCATATGCCCTCAGCCATTTTATGATATCATGTACATTAGGTAAAGGGTTGTTATTAGTGAATAAAACAAATGCTCTAGTTTCTTTGGTTCATAAATGGAACTTTATTACACGCTAAATGACAGATTATCGAAGAAATTGCAGAAAGATAGAAATCGTATCCCCCACGGTGGAGATATAGACATTTTCACTTTCACGGTATCAATCAAAATGGCAGCTTTCAAAGCATCACTTGAAGGTGAATACACGTCAAATTATCACTGGAAATGATCAATTTGTTCTAAAAATGTATAATGAAAAGTAAATCTAGTGTTTTAGAGTGGATACCCATCATTTCCAGCAACAATTCAACACATATTCACCTTGAATTGATACATGAAACCCGCTAGTCCAAACATGGCCTGAAAGTCCGTAATATACGTTTTGGGTTTGGTACGTCCTTTCAAAGGATTACCAAACCAAAAACTTGCATTAAAGACTTTCAGTCCATGTTTGGACTAGAAACCTGTCAGCTGAATCAGATTGCAAGATGCTATCTGTTCCGGGTATCAATCAAATCACTTCCGCGTTTCAATGATTCAATGTGCTGTTTACTTTCATGCAACAATTCATGGTTGAAACGAGTGGAATTATCAGATTCTTATAAAAAGTGTATAATAAAAAGAAAATCTAGAGTTTTTGAGTGGATACCTAAAATTATCTCACTTGTGACCGAGTGAAATGGATATTTTCCCTGCAAAAAATATATATTTTTTTTGGTCACTCATGAGATAATTTTCCGTATCCACTCAAAAACACTAGATATCCTTTATGTATTCACAAAGTTTGTCTGCAGGAATTTGTCCCCCTTAACACCTTAGGTCCCCATTCAGCCACAAATTGTCCCTTTTATATTGCTTTGAATAAGTTGGCCCAAGTATATTTTTCTTAGGAACTGGTAGTATGCATTTCTCTTGACGTTTTTTTTCACAAAATTTTACAGGCAGCCAACAATTTTTAGCCCACGTGTGCAAAGCTCGGTGGGAGCTTTAGTGATAACTTTGCGTTTGTCACCCATCAATCTGTCGTCTGGCATTAAATTAACATCAACTTCTCACAAACTCCTGGACTAAATTAAACCAAATCTGGTGTGCATCTTCCTTATCATATGTCAATTCAAGTTTGTTCAAATAAAGTTGCCACGCCCACATGGGACACCACAAGGGGCAAAACTCTGATAGTACCCATATATTTGAAAAAAAAATATGGGGGTCAGATTCAAGTTTGTTCAAATCGAGTCTCTGAGTTAATTCTAATTAGGCTCTCTATTGACAACCTGAATTTTAACTTTATGCAATATGAGGAAATTTCTTTAAAAATGTTCTTCAGATCCACCAGTCAGAATCGTTTGATATTTAGTATACAACATCGCTGGGGGGGGGGGGGGGGTGGGGTGGGGGAGGGGGGGGGTTGTTCAAGTCCCTCCTGAGTTAATATTTGGGCTCCCTGTGGAAGCCTGAATTTTAACAGTGCAATATGAGGAAATTTCTTTCAAAAGTTTTCTTCTTCAGATTCAACCTGTCGGAATGCTTTCATATTTGGTAAACAATCTCTCTTTGGGGGCAGATTCAAGTTTGTTCAAATTGGGTCCTGCGTTAATATTTGGGTTCCCTGTTGGAGCCCGAAGTTTAACTTGGTGCAACATGAGGAAATTTCTTTAAAAATCTAATTCTTCTGATCCACTGGTGAGAATTATTTCATTTTTGATATGAACAATATATACATCTCTTGGGAATCAGATTAGTGCAATATGAGAAAATAACTTTAAAAATGTACTTCTCGAAAATGATCCATCAGAATGCTTCCATATTTGGAAAAAACATCTCTAAGGGGGTGGGGGGTGGCTATGGTGGTGATGGTCAGAGGGGTGGTGGTGGTGGTGGTGAGATTGAAGTTTGTTCAAATTGGGTCCCTAGGTTAATATTAGGGCTCTCTATTGGAGGCCAAAGTTTAATTTTGTGCAATATGAGATTTCTTTAAAAATGTTCTTCAGATCCACCAGTCAGAATCCTTTCATATTTGGTATATAACATCTTTAGGGGAAGCAGATTCAAGTTTGTTCAATCCACATCCATGGTTTAATATTTGAGCTCTCTCTGGGGGGTGGGGGCAGGGAGAGGTTAGGTTGAAGGTTGTTCTAATTCATTCCTTGGTGTTGTACCATAAAATTTTCCTTTCAAACTGCAGTGACAGAACAATCCTGGGAAGTTTGGCAGTGCTTGTTTACAGCTGATAGAATTGGAAGCAGTCCGAAAGACCTATAATAATAATCATCTGACATGGACACTAGAATTATGAATAAATTCATGACTTCATTTCCCTGTAGTGTTGATGAACCATGACTGACTGAATGTGACCCAAAATACTTCTAACCACTCTGTCAGCTGAGCAATTAAGGCCCCTTGTTTTTTATGGAGGTTTAGCAACACTTTTGACAGCTAGGGTCACCTGATGTCGGAGTTTTATGGGTGGAGGAAGCTGGAGTAAACCATCTAACAACTGTCAGACTCCCCAATGTACTAACTCCACACAAGCACGGTTAGTACTGGCTGAAGACAAGTGCACCATCGACAGGCAGTATGCCTTAGTACACAGTACCACCATGCCCCCCACGTGGGTAATTGGGATTAAGTGCCTTGTCCAAGGACACATTGCAGTTACCCCTGTTGGGGATCAAACCATAACTAGTGAGCCACCATGCAGCAATGCCCCAAAATGATGTAAAAACACTGTTAACCCTTTACCCAACGCAGACGATTTCAAAATTTATTATTTTAAATATCATTTTTTAAATTTTTAAAAAAAATTTCAACAAAACCATATCATGTGACCCCTCTTTGGAACGAGGTCGATGAGCTCGTTCCAAAGAGGGGTCACATGATATGGTTTTGTTGAAAATTTTCGAAAAATAATATTTTTTCAGCTGCTGAATTTGCATATTACGCGGGCGGATGCGGGCGATTCGTTGGGTAAAGGGTTAAGTCATCTGTAGTTGTGAACATATATACAGTATAGTCGTTGTGGATTGGTCACATTCCACAGGGGGCAATATTTCCATGGACGCAATAATATTAGATTCCAAACACTAATTATAGGAATAATCATCAAAAATTTAATTAATGAAGCACCGGGTACAACCCGGTGCATCATTAATTAAAATTTTGCTGCTCATGATTTTTATCCAGGGTTCTTACAAAGGACCAAAAAAATTCAAGGACTTTTCAAGGACATATCAACATTTTCCAAGGTTGTTTTTTTAAAATGTACATTTGGAATATAACCATTTTTAGAAGCCTTACTTACTTTAACCCTTTACCTTACAGGGTTCATACAAAAATTTGCTCACAAAGTTCAAGGGTTTTTAAAGGGTTTTTCAAGGGCTTCTTTCTTTTTTTTCAAGGGCTACATATACTATTCAGCTAGTTGTATGAGCTCTAAAAATCTAAGATTCATGTGACACGGATCTGACTTTGGAAGTCAGGAAGTACTGGTACCCAAAGTGTGATCTGTGTTACAGTAATCTTGGTAAAACGTTCCATACTTTTTTATGTTTTTTTTTTAATTGAGCGACACGAGCGCAACAAACAAGTAAAAGGCGAGTACACATATTTACAATGCCCAGGAAATAGCTTGGTATTCAAGGGTTTTTCAAGAGATTTCTGAAAGTTCAAGGGTTTCTCAAGGGCTAATTTCAAATTCCAGGGTTTTTCAAGAAAAAACTCATTTTCAAGGGTTTTTCAAGAGCTGTATGAACCCTGCCTTACATGAAAAGCAGATGACACTTAACAAAAAAATTCTTTGTTGAATAACTAATTTTTTGTCTCAAAAACATAGGTTATGGCCCCTCATTGGAACCAGCTTGATGAGCTTGTTCCAACGAGGGGTCATAACCTGTGTTATTGAGACAAAAATGAAAAAAAATAATTGAAATTAATTGGCCATTTCTGAGAATAACACTGGCCGGTTTATGCTGTTACATTGGGTAAAGGGTTAAAAATGTTTTCTACCTCATCCTTCTAAATTGCAGAAAAACGGTAATTCCAAATGGCTGTGTAACAGAATTATAGTGCTTACAGAATGACACCCAGTTAAATAATGCCTGAACTTTAATTCATCATTTATTGATTATCCATTATTTATGTTCATTTTTTCGTTTTTTTAAACAAAAAACAGTGCAAAAGAAATGTTTCAGTTGCCCACTATTACACAGGAAAAAATGAAATAGAGCAAAATTCAAGGACTTTCAAGGAGTCTGATGGATTTTCAAGTACTTTTCAAGTACATTTTATGAATTTTCAGAATTCAAGGAGTAAGATTGAAATTCAAGGACTTTTCAAGGATGTGCACACTCTGCACTCTCCCATAAATTGTAACATGGCAAAGACAACTGGTAATCGCATGCATGGACATCACTGCTCAAGCATGAATTACCAGCAGTCTATGGTGATTGTACTGTATATTTATGGTTATTATAACACTGTTACCTTATACCAATAAAGGGTGGATGGGAGGGAGTTAATAGAGAACTTCTCAATGGAGATCTTGGACTTAAAAGTAGGGACAACCCGGGATAAAAAAAATCTGCAGTGCAGTCGGGGAGGATTGTAACCTCAATTGGTAAAAGGGGGTCAAATCAAAGAGCTCTTTTGGCAGACTGTGTGATAAAGCGAAGCCAGGTTTTAAAGAGTACCTTGATGGAACCTTTAGAGGGTCACTATTGTTCAAGCTTGGTCATAGTCGCTGGATTTTTGGGGAAAATTTGGGAAAGACATTGAAACGGAGTACCAAAAGTGTAATTTAGGCATAGTGGTAGTGGAGAACCCTGTGGAATACTTTCTATTAGAATTTCCAAGATACCAGTCTAACAGGATAAGATTCACTAGGAGTATAATGGAGAAGTGGGAGAATGAAGGACATGTAGTTAGTGGGTGATACAAATGAGAGGGTAAGTATGCCTGTCGGAGAGACTGGGGTACAGGATGTTTTCAAGCAGTTCAAAACTGCTGGGAGAAGAGGCAAAGGGAAAGTGAGGTATTTGGAGTACAGAGTGTACAGTTAAAACAAGAAGTCCTGTCATGAAATGCGCGCAAATAGCACGTTGATCTGCGCGTTAATCTACGCGTTATGACCACAGTAAAGCTATCAAATTCTGTACAAGTGGGCTGTGCACAAGCAATGTTTCTGCCTATGGACCTCCGGGTAACCCGGAGGTCCACTGGCAGAAACATTGCCTGCGTTTGTGATGAGTAACCAGGAGAACCTGCTGTGCTTTGGATGGCATTCGATATGGCATTTGCTCACAATTCACACACGCAATTAAGCCTAGAAAAGCGCACAGTTCGGGACAGGACTTCTAGTTTTAACTGTAATCAAGGCCTTCTTACCTGAGAACCGTGACAAATCAGTGGCCAGCCAAAGTGGTAATTAATGTAAAATTAATCTAAAGACTTAAGGATTAATAGTTGTAATTATGTTGGTATATACCGGTACTATAAACAAGGTTCATACGAGACATATCATCTGGTACTTGTACCAGTATCACTGGTTCCCTCATGCTCCAACCGGTACCTTCACTGATGCTTTTGTCCCTCCGGTACTGGGACAAAATTATTTTATGGGAGAATTCCTAATTGAATGAGGGTAAACGGGCTGATAATCGTGTATGGCACACTTGCACGACATACTTTCAACTTATTTGTGAATGAACATATCAAAAACACTCTAAAGGTGCATGTTCTGTCAGCACCTCGACGTCGACCATTTTGACTTTTCAAATGTGGCATCAAAGACAATGAGAGCGCCATCATCGGCTACTTCGAAGAAATCATTCTGTCGCGACATCAAAGTAATCATAAAGCACGAAAATCATTAATGTCACTGCAGAATTGGTACGATGCCATGTTTGTCTTGGGGTCTGGGGCGATTTAAATTCAAATTTCTCCCATCTGACTGCGATATGTCACCCAATTGTTGATGTGTACCGATACCGGTTTCGTTGGGACAGCCTCTGTCCTGTCCCAGTACTGGATATGTTGGTACCAGAGGTACTTTGACATGCCTGGTTCATACACTTTTCAGAGAATTAAATTCCATGACTTTTCCAAAACTTTTAAAAAAAAATTCCATGACCGGGTTAGTTCGCACCCAAACAGAAAAGCTTTGTTTTTGCATAATTTTTGCACAAGTCATGCATAAATTTTACACAAAATCAATCCCTTTTAAACCTGGTTACAAATTCCACGACTTCCCAAACTTTAACCTTTCCAGCCCATTTTCCAAAACATTTCAAAGCCGTTGAGTTGTTTTTCAAAATTCCATGACTTTTCCAGGATTCCATGACCCATACAAAACCCTGTATAATATAAAAGTAATAATAACAAAGATGTCTGTTCAGGTCATACATTTTTATTTTGCAATTAAACTGACCTGTATGTACATAAATCATAAATGATTTCTGTTAAATATGGCCAATCATTTCCACTGAGTGTTGAAGAAGAAAATGATAATTGTATATAATATTAAGAATATTATTATTAAATATAGCAATGTGTTGAGGCAATCAAATAAAATTAATGATGTCAATGACTCGATGACAAAAATGGCAACCAACTCACCATGTTATTCATTTATTGGGGTTTAATGACACTTTTGACAGCCAGGTTCACCTCGTGTCCAACAGCCTTACAGGTGGAGGACGCCAGAGTGCCCAAAGAGAACCATCGAGCAGTAGTGGGCAACTGTCAACTCTCCAACGTACTAACTCTACACAAGCGGGGTTAGCATTTGGTTGAAGACAAATGCACCATCGATGTGCAGTCTGCTTTAGTACACAGCACCACCGCGCCCCCATGTGGGCAATTAGGATTAAGTGCCTTGCCCAAGGACACAACGTGGTTTGCCCTAGCATGGATCAAACCATGGACCTTTCAGCCTGAAGTCCAATGCCTTAACCACCAAGAGCCTCCACGCTCTCAACTCACCATGTTGCCTGTAACAATTTTTTTTTTTTTTTATTAGGGTTTAACGACACATTAATTAACAGCCAGGGTCATATCATGTCGGTGACAGTTTTATGGGTGGAGGAAGCCAGAGTACTCGGAGAGGACCACCGAGCAATGACGAGTAGCTGTCAGCTCTCCAACATCCAAGGACACAACGCGGGAGTGCGAAGCAGTTGCTAAAATGGTCACCAATCCAACTACTAACTGTGCTTGACGTTGCTTAACTTCGGTGATCTGACGAGAAACGGTTACCGCGACACCACCGTAACAATGATTAACAAATAATTCGCATATGTAGAACTGTCCTAACCCTTTGAACCATATGGTATACTCCATGACAGTTCAATGACATCAACTGGAAGAGTCCATATTCATCATTTGAGGGTAGATCAATTAATATTTTCAATGTGCAGCCTTAGGGCTGCACGTTAAAAAATATTGATTGTCAACCATACAAATTCACAGAGAAACCATCAACTTTGAAAGTTCAGATCGTATCATGATCCTGAGCTAGAAAAGCAGTCTTTTGGGTCCAAGGGTTAAAATATTTTAATAACAGGTATCTTTCATGATCCACATGCCAGGTTTGTTCTTAACATAGTTTATGAGCTCATTCCATTAGGGGGCAAAAGATATATTTCAGAAGAAACAATAAGAGGAAACATTTATTTATTGGTGTTTAAGGTCACATATGTCTGCACAATAGTTAATCATGACAGCAACACGGAGATAAAGTCAAGTTTTTTCAATCTACTTCTTTATTTATTGGGGTTTAACCCTTTACCCAACGTAACGGCCAAAACCGGCCAGCGCTATTCTCAAAAATCGCCAATTAATTTTCATTATTTTTTCATTTTTTGTCTCAAAAACATAGGTTATGACCCCTCATTGGAACGAGCTCGTCGAGCTCGTTCCAATGAGGGGTCATAACCTATGTTTTTGAGACAAAAAATGAAAAACATTAGTTATTCAAGAATTTTTTTTGCAAGTGTCGTCTGCTTTTCATGTTAGGTAAAGGGTTAACAACACTTTTGACAGCCAGGGTCATCTCTTGTCGGACAGTTTTATTGGTGGAGGAAGCCGGAGTATCCGGAGAGAACTTCTGAACAACTGTCAGACTCTCCAACATACTAACTCCACACAAGCAGGGTTAGCATTGGTTGAAGACAAGTGTATCATCGAAGGGCAGTACGCCTTAGTACAGAACTCCACCATGCCCCCATATGAGCAATTGGGATTAAGTGCCTTGCCCAAGGACACAACGTGTTTGCCACAGGTGGGATTCAAACTGAGGACCTCTCGGCTTGCAGACTGCAACTCTACGTACTGAGTTACCTCGCTCACATTTTGTCAATCGTTTATACCCATGTTGCCCATTTTAGAGGATTTTCACCCCAAGTACTGGTAACAAGGTCCTTTTTTACCAGTAATACAGAGCTGTTTACCACAGCCAACAAGCATTGCTTCACCTCCCAGGAGTTTTGTTAACTGGTAATGCAACAAGAATTTTATCAATTCAATCTTGTTTGACAGAGCTCATCAAGCTCTGTCAAACAAGACTAAATTGGTTAAATTTCCAGTTGCATTATGGGGCAAATTTGGCACTTGGAAGTTTTGGTATTTCAACATAAATGTTCAGAGAGTAAAAGCAACTTAAATGCTAATTGAAGAAAGGGAATCCTAAGAATAATTCTTCAGTCATTAACGCACTCCTCGACAGACTGCAGTTTACAAAATTAGGCACCCAGTAGGTTTTAAAATTTACATAGCCTGTATTAAGAATGCTTTCAATGCCTTAGTGTTTCACTGCTTTTTTGTTGTTGAGGAAATGTTACAAGACATGGTTGGAAATGACTCTCTTGAGCCCTTTCCAACCATGTGACACATTACAGCCAACATTTCATCTGCTGGTCCAATCACATCAAACTTGTTATAAGAGAGATCAACGAAGAAAGTTCAACCAGTCAACTTGAACATATGAATCTTGAAGTACCAAATATATCAACTGTTCGCTTTCAAAAATCAGTTAGGCCATACAAAGTAGATGTTCTGTTTCTCAGGCCAAGTTTGTAAAATTGCGGGCAGTTTTTAATTTTATATTTTATTTTTGTAATTATTTTTTTGCCATCAGAAGTTCATATTCTTGGTTTATTTTATGTTTTAGGCCTCATAATCAACAGAATAGCAAGGGCAGTGGTGTATTTCGTCCCTTGGGTGCAACAAGGCTTTGCAATGCTAAAGCATTGCAAAGCCTTGTTGCACTCAAGGGTCAAATTTATCAATTTTATTACCTTGTGTAAAATATAAGACATAAACCATTTAATTTTTATTTTTTCAAGTTTGCATTGGTTATAAAAAGAGAGCATGCGGCAACCAAAAGGACCATGCGGGAGGGCCTGAGAAACAGATTTTTAATTTTATTAAGCCTTACAACCCCGTTGATTAAGGTGCCACGTCATCGAGTCTCAAACAGCATCAGCTTAAAACATTTGTAGATATTTATAATTAATTACATATATTGCTATAACATTACAATTATTTGCATAAAACCACTGCCAGACACACCCATCTAGATACACTACCAACAGTTTTAACAACAAGTAGACAATCAAGAAATTTGTCTTGATCTCTAGTAAGTGGGAATAAACACACAATCACATCATCATCTCTAATTATTATACCATGGGGTTTGTTTTAACCCTTTACCCAATGCAGATGATATCAAAACTTATTATTTTATATATCATTTTAAAAAAATTTTCAAAAAATTTCAACAAAACCATATCATGTGACCCCTCGTTGGAATGAGCTCGACAAGCTCGTTCCAACGAGGGTCACATGATATGGTTGTGTTGGAATTTTTTGATAAATAATATTTTTTCAACTGCTGAATTTGCATATTTCGCGGGCGGATGCGGTCGATTCGCTAGGTAAAGGATTAAGGAAAGAAAAATGCCGATAGGATCACCGATCCAATGTCGAGTTGTGACAGCACAAAATTTCATGAATGTAGGTTGAACTACTATCAAGTTATCATCCGGAAAGGAATTGTTGCGATTTACTATGTTCAAGGTCACGTTGACCTTGACCTTTGACGTAGCAAGTCCAAAATCAATAGGGTTCTTCCCCTCACCAAGGCCAATCTACCTATGAAGTTTCATGAATGTGAGTTGAACCATTATCAAGTTATCATCCGGAAACCAATTGTTTAAGATTTACTACGTTCAAGGTCACTGTGACCTTGACCTTCGACGTAGCATGTCCAAAATCAATAGGGTTCTTCCTCCCACCAAGACCAACCTACGTATGAAGTTTAATGAATGTGAGTTGAACCACTATCAAGTTATCATCCGGAAACCAATTGTCACAACTCGACTAAAAATGTTTTTAGAGCATAGAGGCTTATTTATAAAGAGGTATGTACAAAAACAATCACACTCCAGGATTTGTACAGACAAAATGGCCAAACTTTTTTACCCATGCAGTGTAAGTTTTCATTCACTACAGAGCATTTTTAACAGAGGCTAAATATGTTTTGGTCATCAAAATTTGTTCACATCGTTGCCTTGTTGTGATTTATAGGCGAGTGTCCACAGCACTGTCCAAAAACTTGTAACAAGAAAAATCTACAGATAAAATATATATTTTTTTTTATTAGGGTTTAACGACACATTAACAGCCAGAGTGATATCATGTCGGGGACAGTTTTACGGGTGGAGGAAGCCGGAGTACCCAGAGAGAACCACCGAGCAACTGTCAGCTCCCCCAACATTGTAACTCTGCACTGCGGCACAGGCAGGGTTGGATTGGTTGAAGACATGCGCTCATTCGACGTGCAGTATGCCTAAGTACACAGCATCATCGTGCCCCCTTGTAGGCAGTTGGGGTTAAGTGCCTTGCCCAAGGGCACAACGCGGGAGTCCAAATCAGTCGCTGAGGATAAAATAATTCTACTTCGAAGATATAAAATCACATCCAGAGAATATGAGGCCTTTGAGATGCAAGTATCTGCACCTCAGAATGGAGATTAAAGATACCATTATAGACTTTCTGTTCCAAATGAATTCATTCTTAACATATTGAGTATTTTGAAGATATTTTTCAACAAATCTAGTCATGGCTGCTGCAAAGCAGCCATGACTAGATCTGATGAAAAATACATTTATTTATTTATTTATTTATTTATTGGTGTTTAAGGTCACATATTTATGCACAATGGCTAATCATGACCATGAGTTTTATGGGTGGAGGAAGCTGGAGTATCCAGAGAGAACCACTGTGAGCAATGGCAAGCAACTGTCAGCTTCCCAACATACTAACTCCACACAAACAGGGTTAGCATTGGTTGAAGACAGGTACACCATCGACGTGCAGTACGCCTTAGTACACAGCGTCACCGTACCCGTACGTGGGCAATGGGGGGGGGGGGGGGGGTGAAGTGTCTTGCCCAAGGACACATCGCTATTGCCACAAGTGGGATTCAAACCGAGGACCTCTCAGGTTGCAGCCTGCACCTCTACCTACTGAGCCACTGCGCCCCTAAAAATACATCTAAATTTAATTCAGGAAATCAATGTTGAAAAACTCCATGCAATATATAAGGCGGGAAATTTGATTAAATGTGCCCAAATTATACTTATTTCAGTGGCATGAGTAACCCAATCCTAAGCAGGAATATCTGCCAGCAGCATGCTAGGAGTTAATGTCAAAGTATATCAGTATATCAGACTTTTAAATTACTAATACCACATGACAACTTCAACTGATGAAGATATTTCCAACTTTGGTAGAAATGTTTAATCAAACTTAGAAGGCTGCAGATCCACATACATTTTCTGTTGTATATAGTACAAGTTTCGTTTCTAAGTAACAACAGTTTCCATGGCAAGAATCGCATAATGTCGAAATATTTTATGGGTGGAAGAAGTCAGAGTACCTGGAGCGAGCCATTGAGCAGTAGCAATTAACGGTCAGTTATTCCAACTTACTATCCCAACACAAGCAGTGTTAGCAATGGTCGAGGACTGTACCTTGCCTTAGAACAGGGTGCCAGTGTCTGCAGGGGCTGAATATATGTTTTTTCCCAATTGAAACCAAACATTTCCCAATCTCAGCCCCCCCATTCAAACAAAAATTTAATCCACAATTGGTGTCTTGAACTGAGCTCCGACGACTTCAACCACTGAGCCGTCCACACTCCCAATTCTGAAGTGCAGATACAGTGGAACCCTGTTTACTGAATAGCCACTTTGCCAATGGAAAGTATTCAATTAACTGGAGTATTCAATTAACAAGGACTGTGTCACTTTCCTGTATTCTTGAGATAAACGTAGCATTTATTCTATTATATCATGTTTGACAGAGCTCGATGAGCTCTGTCAAACAAGATATAATAGATTAAATGCATGTATTGGATGCACTGAGGCCGAATACACCTATAAACAAAGAAAAACTGGGGAGAATCAGGGTAATTTCTCAAATTACAAGATTTTTTATTCCATTAACAGGAGTTTACTCTATAACCTAGGTTCAATTAACATGTCAAATTTGTACTGCATCCGCCCGCGTAATATGCATATTCATCAACTGAAAAAATATTATTTTTCGAAAAATTTCAGCAAAACCATATCATGTGACCCCTCTTTGGAATGAGCTCGTTGAGCTCATTCCAAAGAGGGGTCACATGATATGGTTTTGTTGAAATTTTTTGAAAAAATTTAAAAAATAATATTTAAAATAATAAATTTTGAAATCGTCTGTGTTGGGTAAAGGGTTAATCAATGCAAAGAACTAGTAATATCAGTGAAGACAGAATAAAAGTGAAATATTCTAGCAGTCATTGTATAAATTAACAGAGAGTAATCGCTTGACTGAACTGGTCACGTGAAATAATTTATGAGAGGTGAGGGACGTTGTACAAACACGAGTGCGCAAATGCGCACGAGTGTTTTACAATATAGTCCCTTGCCTCGAATGAATTATTTCACGTAACCAGTCCAGTCAAGTGATTACTCTGTTTATTACTTTTCATTATTAACGATAATTATATTATTTAACCCTTTACCTAACATAACAGCCAAAACCAGCCAGTGCTATTCTAAAATCGCCAATTAATTTCATTTTTTGTCTCAAAAACATAGGTTGAGACCCCTCATTGGAACGAGCTCGTCGAGCTCATTCCAATGAGGGAGTCATAACCTATGTTATTGAGACAAAAAATGAAAAAATTAGTTATTCAAGAATTCTTTTTGCAAGTGTTGTCTGCTTTTCATGTTAGGTAAAGGGTAAAAAAAAAAAAACCCAAAAAACAATGAAGTCCCAATTACACCCACGGCAAAGCGTCTTCGTTTGCGCGCACGGATACATGACCCAATTGTTGATTGCATAATTCACTTGTGCAGTTATCGTTTATAATCAAATAAGGAAATCCCAGTAAATGCCACTTTGGAAAGTAATAAAAGTGAAATATTCTAGCAGTCATTGTATAAATTAATTCCAATACTAATGGTAGTGCATACAAGAAAATAGTGCCACAACAATGATTATTTACAACATGTACAATTGTTATTATCATATAAAACAAATAGTGATTTGTTCTAATATAAACACAATATTCTGATATGCCTTAACAATAAAATCTTATCTGAATATTCTTCGACAATCATTTTGGAATTCTCAGAAGCAAAAACAAAATATAATTTATTCATAACTTAAAAACTGCAAACATGTGGAACTTCAAAAATGCTTTCTGTTTTGTGCCTCTCTTTCTGTCCATCATCAGTCATGCCGAACAAATGCCTCTCTAGTTTATAACTTTTTAAAAAAACATTTTTATTAATTTAGTTAGCACAGTATTATTAAGCAATTTACAATTATATATATTTGTTGAAATGCACTATACAAAACATGACCCTTATATTGCTGTAGCGATGCAACTTTATAGAAATTCTATATTTACCATTCATACAAACACAGATTACATTTTTCTTGACTTAGCCAAGCCACAAGTCTCATGAATTATGACAAAATCAAAAATTTGTTAACTGAGTTCAATGTCAAGCCCTTGTCTTGAAAAATTTCCCCAAATAGTATCAATATTATAAGTTATGGGGCTTTCAGTGGGCGGATATGGTGTGATATAAGGTGAAGTGAGATCAATATTAGAATCGGCCTCGTCTAATATTGATCTTGCTGAGCCTTATATCACACCATATCCGCCCACTGAAAGCCCCATAACGTATTTATTATGCCAGTCCTTTGAAAGAGACACAACCATAAGTGTACCCAGATTCCTAGCGCAAATGTTCTGTTTTCACTATCAGGGAATTTCCCAGTTTTACGACATGTGAAGGTCACGCTAGTAGCAGGCGCTGAAACAATGGAGTTTTCTTCTCAATAAACAGGAATTTATATTAACAATTCACAACTTTAATTCAGTGTTAAGTACTGGAAAAATAAAACAACTGGAGCAAATGGATTAACAATTCTTTCAAGAAGGTGAGTGGGAACAGTTTCATTCATCATTCGCCTCAGACAGTGCCAGTTGGCGTCTATACATGTCGTTTCAGTGGTTTATTTATTTACATTTGTTTATTAAAATTTCTCAAAGACTGGAAGAAACGTATTATAGTTGTACGTTGCTCAACAGACACACACACAAAATTATTTGTTGTTCGTTGAACACACGAAATTAGGAAAAATATCAAAGCGAGAGTTGGATGTCAAACACAAAATGCCGGAACTGACCGTATATAAGCTCTATATACAGTCAGCTCGATGATACACAGTCTCATATTTATTTATTGGTGTTTAAGGTCACATATTTCTGCACAATGGCTAATCATGACCACGACAGTTTTACGGGTGGAGGAAGCTGGATGTACCCGGAGAGAACCACCGAGCAATGGCAAGCAACTGTCAGCTTCCCAACATACTAACTCCACACAAGCAGGGTTAGCAAATTCAGCAGTTGAAGACAGGTGCACCATCGACGTGCAGTACGCCTTAGTACACAGCGTCACCGTGCCCCCACATGGGCAATGGGGGTGAAGTTACAGAGTCTCATATATGGTCACCAGATATTGAAGCTGATTGGTCAATAACAATTAATGGCATAATAAATTACAAATATACCTGTGTAGAAGAGAAGAAAGCTTCAGTAGATACACATACAGCTGAAACTAGAAGTTCTATGACTGTATTATGCACTATTTTGAAGTGATAGCGTGCTGAATCCGCACACTTTTTGTCCCTGTCAAACTGCACCATTGGAGTACCGTATTTACTCTATGTATTGGGACAGCTAAAAATAATTATTTTCACAGGTGTCCCAATTCTTAGAAAATGGGGAAAGAACACAGCCTGGTCTTGATTTGATGCTGAATAAAGTTGTGTGTGATTCGTTTTCCATCACTATATACAAAATCGCCGTCCAATTTCTTTTATATTTTCATTTTTTGCTTCCAAAACATAGCTTATGATCCCTCATTGGAACGTGAGCATTGCGCTCGTTCCAATGAGGGATCATAAGCTATGTTTTGGAAGCAAAAATTGAAAATTTTTAGTTACTCAAGAATTTTTTTTATGAGTGTCGTCTGCTATTAGCGACGGGTCAACTGGAAACAAATCTCCTGAATGTCCCAAACTTTGGAGCATAAAAAAAATACAGTTTTCTGGAAAAAATGTGTGTCCCAAATCATAGAGTGTCCCAATACATAGAGTAAATACGGTAACTCAATTCCTGTAGAAAAAAAAGCGTGTCCAACTCTCTACAATTCTATACAAGAGCAACGCGAAGCATGGCATATGCCCCCTCCTGCAATACCATGGATAGCATTATGCCATCAAAAGCATGACATGTGCCTGCGGCAATCTGTACTAATATAAACATGGCAAAAATTATTTCAATCCAACGTATGATGACAGAGCTAGAGCAGCAAATATGTTGGACGGACACATTTTTCAATCATCCCCCAAGTTAAACAAGGGCAAATGACACTGTAAATGCTCATGCGAAGATATTAATTCTACTGTAGGATCCGTTTCCCCAATCTGAGGAACAAGCATGGTAAAAACTATTTGAATTCAACGTATGATGACAGAGCTAGAGCAGCAAATAAGTTAAACGAGGAAAAATAACTCTGTAAATGTTTACGCAAAGATGTTAATTTTGCTGTAGGATCCGTTCCCCCATGTTGACGGACAAGCATGGCAAAAATTATTTGAATCTGACAAATAATGACAGTGTTAGAGCAGCAAATATGTTGGACAGACACATTTGCATTACGCATGAACGTACAAACGTACGCAGCTCTCCACTAGATATATATATATATGTACATACACATACTGTAAACTCAATATTTTCTTCTGTTTGATTGGTTCAATTCGTGATTTCACTACCGATCTCACTAATAGCACATTACATTTTGCAATGCACAAACACGCTTGTGTATTTCAGACTACTTCATTTTTTGCAATAAGGTGCACATCATAAGTTATCTCTGCCAACATGTATGGTATATACAGATTTAATACCTGGATGTTGGTTTTTAAACACCGAGCCGCAGGTGTTTAAATGAGACATCCAGGTATTAAATCTCCATATACCATACAAGTTGGCGGAGATAACGTTTTTTGTCCCATTTGAAATACAATACAAACATCGTGGAAATAAAATTGTGGATGCATTTCTCAGCTCCACAATCATTTGGACCAAATTCGTGATAATTATTTTGTTTTTATAATCGCGGAAGACAACAGATAGGGTTACATCCCTTGGGTCGTTAAGGAAATGAGTAAACAGTATTTTGTTGACATATTGTCCCATGAGTTCCAATGTGTTCTATGTGCCTACTGGTACTCAGGGGACGAATTATTTGTTCTTATTTTATTTTTGTGATTGAATTGTCAGAAATCTTATGATATTAGCGACTATTTTCGGGTTTTTTGGTTCGAGTTTTATAATGAGGTGAGCGGAAGCAAAAAGGTTTCATTGAAACCATATACCCCAATGTTTTGCATGTGCTTATATTATACCCTGGATGTTGCATGCTCTCATATACCTTGGATGTTGGGCACACCCTTTGCCATGGCTATTTGTCCAAGGCATTCTGACCAATCAAAAGACAGAATTTATCGGGATATAGGGACAATAACTAACAAACTTTTTCTGTGCTAATAGTGACAGGACTTGTAGTTTCAACAGTATGGGTATATTTGTTGCTTAGTGGATTTTAATAACACTTCCAACAGCCAAGGTTGTATTGTGCTGCACAGTTTTATGGGTGGAAGAAAATAGACTATCCAGGGAGAGTCACCATCAATGTGTTATCTACCTTAGCACACTGTACCACTGAGCTCCCACTCAGGTAATTTGGATCAAGTATCTTGCCCAAGGACACAATGCAGTTGATGTGAATGTTTCAGTGACAAATCAGCCTGGTTGATGAAGCCAAGTATCATCACAGCTCATTGTGAATGGTTTTTTTAATCCATCACCCTAAGGTCAAATAAAAAAAAATGAATTGATTCTCAGGCAATTTTTTTTTTTCAAATCAGTGAGGGAGGGAGGGAGGATTTTATTTATTTTTTTTTTTTTAAAGGGTTGAGTATACTCAGTAAATCTTTTTTGCTGTCTTTCCACTCGAAAAAGAGAAATGATTGTATTTTAGTGTAATTATAGTATACCTTTTCTAACTAACTGCCGTAACAACAGCTGAAAGGATTTGTATTTTATTGTTCTTTTTAATGGTAAAGATAAGTCAAACATCATGATCCAGTAGAATAGGCCCTAGTAACTAATGTTTGGGGTAGGAGTCCTTTAAAATGGGAAACATGGCTCTAAATAATTGGTTAAACTTGAGTTTATATCGGTGTTGCGGCCATTATTAGGCATTGTGCAGAAATATATGACCTTATACACCAGCAAATAAATAAATAATTAAATCATTATTCAGTATATAGGAATTTGCCTTCTTACAGTTGACGAGAGAGTGCCTCTGGGCACTCTCCCATAAACTGCAACAAGAAAAACCAATTTACTGCAAACACAGCTAAATAATTAAAAGACGAGAAATGTGAAAAAATGACCCTTCCAAGTTTTCACAAATTCTTTAAAAAACATTACATAATAAAAATGTCTAATGAGGAGGTTCAAATCCAACGAGGGAGGGCCTGAGAATCAAAACATTATTTTTTTTTAGCCTAAAGGAATAGCTGGAGGCACTTCTAAAAAAAAAAATATCCTGAATACAAAACTTTTTCATTTTTTGCTTCAAAAACACAGCTCATGATCCCTCAATGGAACAAGCTCATTCCAATGAGGGGGTGATGAACTATCTTCTTTAACTCCTTACACGCTGCTGGTGGATATTCCTGCCTAGGATACGATTTCTCTTGCTACGGAAATAAGTATAATTAAATTTTTCCTAGCAGCCATGACTAGAGTTGATTAAAAATATTTTAAAAATACTCAGTGGGTTAACCCTTTACCCAACAAATCGCCCGCATCTGCCCGCGTAATATGCAAATTCAGCAGTTGAAAAAATATTATTTTTCTAAAAATTTCAACAAAACCATATCATGTGACCCCTCGTTGGAACGAGCTCGTTGAGCTCGTTCCAACGAGCAGTCACATGATATGGTTTTGTTGAAATTTTTTGAAAAATTTGAAAAAATGATATTTAAAATAATAAATTTTGATATCGTCTGCATTGGGTAAAGGGTTAAGAGTTAAGAGAAAAATTAAAAAAAAAAAAAATGGAAATGTTGATGTTGTGAATAGCCCTGGCCAGTTTTGGCCATTAACATTGGGTAAAGAATTAATTAACCCGTTACCCAATTCACAGGATATCAAAATTAAAAAATTTCAACAAAACCATATCATGTGCCCCCCCCCCCCCCCCCCCCCCCCTGGAATGAGCTCAACGAGCTCGTTCCGAGGGGTCACATGATATGGCTCTTTTGAAATTTTTTGAAAAATACAGTAGAATCCTCTTAACTGAATATCCATTTTTCAGTGAAAATTATTCATTTAACAGGAGTATACAATTAACAGGGATTTGGTCAGTTTCCTGTGTTCTGGAGGTAAACTGAGCATTTATTCTATTATATCTTGTTTGACAGAGCTCATAGAGCTCTGTCAAACAAGATATAATAGAATAAATGCCTGTATTGAATGTAGTGAGGCCAAAAAGGTTGATAAATGAGGGGAATTTGGTGCATGTCACAGTAATTTTTTTGACATATTACAAAAATTTATATACATGTCGAGTAGACAGCCAATCTGGCTACGTCATTCCCTACGGTGTGCATATTTCTGTAATACAAGATTATGTGAATTGTACTGTAAACCATTTTTGCATACCGTGAATAAAGAATTACCTATCTATCTATCTACAATTAACAGGAGTTTACTCTACAACCCATATGCAATTAACAGATCAAAATTGTACTGAAGGTATGGTAAATGGTTTTGTGTTTGAAAATTATATTCAATTAACAGGGATATACAATTAAGAGATATCCAATTAAGTGGGCTCCACTGTACCAGGACTGGCAATCATGACATGTTGGCTCATTCTTCTCAAATACTATATAAAGACTAAGACTGCAAGTAGTGAGTCCGCAGAATGACATTTTAGGTTCGGACCAATCGATGCTGGATGAAAGGGTTTGGATGCCTTGGAATCTTTCCTGACACAAGGCTATCCCAAGACATCTAGGCGAATGTATCCACTCAACCACCACTTGTTACATAGGGCTTCGAGTGTCATTTCCAGTAGTTTCCTACCCAACAGCATTTCATCAAATAAGATACACCAATATATTCCATACCTCGGAAAAATAGGATAGGAATTGACACACTTCACATGATTTTGTATTCTCTCATAACAAAGACTTGTAGAGAAGCTTTTCAGATATTATAACTGTCTACTGAAAGCCAAGATGAGATCACAACCAAGAAAATTCAAGTGTAATTTATAAGATAACCTGAAAAATAAATGTTGGAGCATCTATTCTCTGGCCATAAAACTGACCACAGACAATAACTACTTCTCTTAGCTTGTTATCCCTGTTATCATGTGACCTATGAAATTTTCAAATTCACAGTTTTTCATGTACAGTACGTGGAGTGTGTATTATCACTAAGTCACCCACAGAGTGGGGATTCCACCCGAGCAATAATTGGAAATTTGTTGCAAAGCATAACCAGCACCAGCAAAGTTTCAGCCAATGGACCTCCGGGTTAAACCCGGAGGTCCATTGGCTGAAACATTGCTTGTGTTTATTGTCCATATATACAAAATTTGAAAGTTAGGCCACACAAAGATTTTCTGTTTCTCAGGCCATTATTTGTAAAATTGCATGTGGGCTTATTATGCAATTTTACAAATAATGGCCTGAGAAACAGAAAATCTACTTTGTGTGGCCTAACTTTTTTATTTTATTTTTTATTTCTGTAATTATTTCTTTGCCATCAAATGTTCATGGTATTGGTTTATGTGTTAAGCCTCATAATCTACTTGATAGCATGGGTGTTGGTGTAGTTCATCCCTTGAGAGCAAGAAGGCTTTGCAATGCTAAAGCATTGCAAAGCCTTCTTGCACTCAGGGGACAAATTTATCAATTTTTTTAACTTGGGTAAAATATCAGACATAAACCATTTAATTTTGATTTTTTTTAATTTTACATTTATAAAAAGAGAGCATGCCAAAAAGACCATGCGGGAGGGCCTGAGAAACCGATTTTTTATTTTTTTAGGCCTTATAGCTTGGGTGATAACTCCACTCCATGGGTGATTTAGTTACAATCCACTCTCCACGTACTGTATGTTGCTGGATAATGGCTTCTAGTAAAGGCTTGGAGGTCTTATGTAGTTCATGAATATCTTACCCTTTAATTACAACCGAATTATGCATTCGGTGGGTGAAATTACGACAAACTGAAGTATTATTGCTATTTATACCATGATTACCCAGGGACCGATCAGGACTATTTAAAATACACTCTAGCCTCGGAGCCTATTTTTTCAATTCATGCGCCAGATTTCAATTTACGGAGTCACACTGCTGTTTGTAACACACACTTCAAGTATGTAATAGCTCTCATCATTTTCATTTAGTACACTATAGCAAACATTAATCTTCACTGTGGTTTCTGATCAAGTCTTGGCTGCCTATTTAGGCAGCCAAGACTTGATCAGAAACCACAGTGAAGATTAATGCTTGGTAATTAAGACTTGAAGTATTAACTTAAGCACTCTACAACAATGATAAATGATAATCATATATATAATACATGTAAGAGTGTCTCTCTCGATTATCCATCGAAAGAATATCAAAATATGATCTGAGTAGTTACGCGCCAACTGAGAAGCCTAGTTCTGAGATTTAAGAGCCAGGTCCTGATGTTTCAGAACCAAATACGCACTGGCGCATGCCCAGGTCGGTCCTGATTACCTATTCTACTATATATAAAATGCCTATGACATACATTTTAGCTTTACACACCAACCGTGGTGAACATGTGTGTCTGTGGTGAACATGCCAGCAATGGGATTTCAGTAGTAACAATTTACACTTTCAGTGGAACTACATCCAAGTTGTCCTTTGGTGACCTCGACGTGAATGCTAACTTGTCTAAATCTTTCGCACATCACCTCGTGAAGAGTAAAATGAAAGTGGTAATCAATAACTCGAAATAGTATGTTGCGTTATTAAAATGAAAAAAAGCCCTGTGATTTGCACGTTTATTTTTCCATTTCGTTTTGGTGATAAAATTGACAGTGGAAGTAACGCCCACTGGTGCTCGTGTAAACAAAAACAGATTCACATGTGTGTACATCTGCTGCTCAGTAAAATCGAGAAAACATAATAGCGACTTTTAATAATCCGACAATCGTGGTATAAATAAAATATACCCAAAGTAGCTTGGTATACCAAATGTTCACCACTAGTGGTGAACATTTGGTACACCAAGCTACTTTGGATATTTTCTATATAAAGATATCGTGCAGCTAAGGCGATAACAGCACTTATAGGTTTCTACTTTATTAGAGGCAGTACTGTAACTTAGAAAAATGTGTTTTGGTCTTTGGATGTTTTGGCAGAAAAGCACGGTAAAAATCTTGAGCAAAACCACAGTACGTGGAGAGTGTATTATCAATGAATCACCCACAGAGTGGAAATTTCACCCAAGCAATAACTGCAAATTTGTTGCAAAGCATAACAAGAACAAGCAAAGTTCCAGCTTGTGGACCTCTGGTCATAACATTGCTTGTGATTTTTGTCCATATCTGCAGAATTTGAAAGTGATACTTTGGGTTATAACTCCACTGAACGGGTGATTTAGTTACAATCCACTCTCCACATATTGTATGGTGATACCAAAACAACCATAAACAAATTAACTATTTTGACTGTTCAAAAATCTGTTAAATTCTTACCTAATGTAATGGAGCCATATCCAGCCAGCACTATTCACAAACAAGCCAAGACCAATACGGGTCTGGACCTGCGTCGCTGCATGCAATTGAATCGGCAAACAGGAAGTGGCTGCATGGCAGATTTGAAAATTGCATACACGATACAACTGATCATTATCAGGCTCCAGATGAAATATAAAATCAATCCCTTGCATAGAAGCCGAGAAAAGTTTGACGAAAAATTTCAATGTTCAGTGGGTACAGTAAAATTTCAAAGTATTGGCAAACAGGAAGTGGCTGCACAGCAGATCTGAAAATTGCTTACACGATACAACTCATCATTATGAAGCAGCAGACCAAATATAAAATCAATCCCTTGCATAGAAGCCAAGAAAACTTTGACGGAAAATTTCCATGTTCAGTGGGTACAGTAAAATTTCAAAGTATCGGCAAACAGGAAGTGGCTGCACTGCAGATCTGAAAATTGCTTACACAATACAACACATCATTATGAAGCAGCAGACCAAATATATTAGTACAGAGTGCCACCACACCGACAAATGGGATAAAGTGTCTTGGCCCAGGACACAAAGTAGTTGCCCCTGGCAGAGATCAAACTGTGGACCTTTCGGTTTGAAGTCCAATGCCATAACTACTGAGCCACAACACAACCCTATGTTAGGTAAGGATTTAATGTAAATAGTCACAAATTAACAAAAACATCACACAACTTTATCTCGGTAAAATGCCATTAGAATATTGCAGTTGTGACTGAAGCAACAAAGTACCAAGAATGTGTGCTCCAAAAGCATGAAGCCTTCGGTAAGTGAATCCTACCATAATGATAACGTTTTATTTAAAAGTTAATGGATTCAATCAGAGATGACTGTTCATGCTATATTCGCCTTACCTCATTCAGGGTTCTTGCATACAAGGACTGATAAAATTCAAGGCCGTTTCTCAACATATTTCAACATTTTACAAGGCTCTACAACAGCCAAATTCAAGAATTTTCACTAGTCCTAACTGGGATCCTCCAGACATTTCCCCTTCCTCCCGCTTTCGTAAGGAAAGTGGGAGGAAGGGGAAATGACTGGAGGATCCTAGTTAGACCTTCACCTTCACGAACTCTGACATATAAAGCTATATAGTAATGATTATGCGCTTCGTCGGCAGTTTTATTTTCGGGAATATTCAAGGCCACCTGACACATTTTTCAGGATTTCAAGATCTTGAATTACCCTCGCGAACCCTGATAATGGATCTCTGCAATTAATTATTATTATTACTATTATTTATTGGTGCTTAAGGTCACATACTTACGCACAATGGCTAATCGTGACCGTGACAGTTTTACGGGTGGAGGAAGCCGGAGTACCCGGAGAGAATCACTGAACAGCTGTAAGCTCTTCAACATCGCAACTCTGCACCGGGCATCAGGCAGGGTTAGATTGGTTGAAGACATGCGCACCATCGATGTGCAGTACGCCTTAGTACAGCGTCATCATGCCCCCAACGTCGGCAATTGGGGTTCAGTGCCTTGCCCAAGGACACAACGTGGGAGCGCGAATCAGTCGCTGACACTGCAATTAATAATGAAGAGACCGCTATTTTCTAAATTACTGCACAAAATTTCATACTGTGCCTGGCTGTTATTCAAGATCTGTTTTTTTTTATGATGGGGGGATGGGGTTGGTAGGAGTGACTCACTCACCTGTAGTACTTGACAGTATTTGAGATGTCTATACACCAGCATGCTATATTATAGCAAAGGGCCTGTATACTGTATTTACTCTATGTATTGGGACAGCTAAAAATAATTATTTTCGCAGGTGTTCCCAATTCTTAGAAAATGGGGAAAGAACACAGCCTGGTCTTGATTTGATGCTGAATAAAGTTGTGTGTGATTCGTTTTCCATCACTGTATACGAAAATCGCAGTCCAATTTCATTTTTTGCTTCCAAAACATAGCTTATGATCCATCATTGGAATGAGCGCATTGCGCTCGTTTCAATGAGGGATCATAAGCTATGTTTTGGAAGCAAAAAATGAAAATTTTTAGTTACTCAAGAATTTTTTTTTATGAGTGTCGTCTGCTACTAGCGACGGGTCAACTGGAAACAAATCTCCTGAATGTCCCAAACTTTGGAGCATAAAAAAATATAGTTTTCTGGGAAAAATGTGTGTCCCAAATCATAGAGTGTCCCAATACATAGAGTAAATAGGTACATCAAACATAAAGTATTTAAATTCAACAAAACATTTGAGAAATTTTTTGAATGTTCATTGATAAATCAGCTTCATTAATTCAAGACGAACACCTTCTTGAGGACTCTAAGACTGGCTCTGACCATTCCAATGCAGTTAACGATGAAATTAATGATAATTAAACAATCAATATGGTATCATTTATTGCATGCTGAAACTGAGTCAGTGTGTCCAAAATACTTCACAGAACATAGTTGGAATACTTGGGAAATTGAACACAAGAACATCAACCCTTTACCCAATGCACATAATATTAAAACTTTTTATTTTATTTTTTTCATAAATTTTTCACAAAATGTCAACAAAACCATATCATGTGACCCTTCATTGGAACAAGCTCGTTGAGCTTGTTCCAATGAAGGGTCACATATGATTTTGTTAAAATTTTTAAAAAAATCTTTTTTTCCCATTGCTGAATTCGTAAATTAAACAATCTGGTATTGTTTTTTTCGCATTCTCACAGTCAGGGTGTCCAAAATACTTCACAGAACACGGCTGGAATACTGAGCTGAATACAAGAACATCAACCCTTCACCCAATGCAAGCATTATCAAAACTTTTAATTATTTTTTCACAAAATGTCGACAAAACCAGATTATGTAACCTCTCATTGGAGGTCATTCCAATAAGGAGTCACATAAGGTTTAGTTGAAATTTTAAAAAAATTTAATTTTTTGTCCCAACAGCTACTTTGTAAATTACACAGGTGGATTTATCAGATAAATGGTTAACATAAATCTGCTTCTAAAATTGGTTTGATGAAGTCAACAATACTATTCTCCAACACACAACTGAACACGTTCTCCAACTCATACACCTTTGTAAAAAATATATCCCTTTAATGTCTTTGTCATTTCTGCATATGAGTTAGTCACAACGTCATTTGAAAATATATCACAATTATATATTACACCCAATGCCCAACTGCCTTTATAAACTTATCATATTCTTAAATTACACTTTATATTGATGAAATTCATATTAATTTTATTAAGAGCCATTTATTTATTTATTGGTGTTTAAGGCCGCATACTTATGAACAATGGCTAATCGTGACAGTTTTATGGGTGGAGGAAGCCGGAGTACCCGAAGAGAACCACCGAGCATCCACGAGCAACTGTCAGCTCCTCAACATTCTCTGTTCAAGCTCCGTTCAAGCAGGGTTACAGTGGTTGAAGACATGTGAAGTTCATCGTAGTACACGGCGTCATCGTGTCCCCATGTAGGTAACTGTGATAAAGTGCCTTGCCCAAGGACACAATGTGGGTCGTCCCGGACAGGGATCGAACTCGGGACATATAGCACAGAAATCCAACAGTCTACCACTGAGCCACCACACTCATTGTTAAGAGCTGGAAGCCCAAATTTGGGCTATATTTCTTCAGTGTAGGTACTATAACTCTTACGGTTTATATTTGGTGGATGTGTAGCACATTATCCTGGAAGCAATGTCATATTTTCTGAATGCAGGGTTCCAACGACTGATAAAATTCAAGGCTGTTTATCAATACATTTTAGCACTTTTCAAGGTCCTACAGTAGCCAAATTCAAGGATTTTTAAGGCCCTGCCCTCACCTGCCCTATGACCTTTGGTCATTACCCACTCCTCCCACTTCTCTACAAGAGAAGTGGGAGGAGGGGGTAATGACTGTAGGGTCCTAATTAGGACTAAGCCTTCACAAACTCTGACATATAAAACTATACAGTTACGATAACAAGCTTCGTCAGCATTTTTATTTCGGGAATATCCAAGACTTTTCAAGGCCTCCTGGCACATTTTCCAGGATTTCAATACCTTGAATGACCCTTAGTCAAATTCAAGGCCATTCCTTGAATCCAAGGCCCCATGGGGGAACCCTGGAATGGATTTGCCTTGCTAAAATTTATGGAAGTGTGCACATGGCCACTCTCCCAAAAATTGTAACAAGGCAAAGATATGCGACCAAATTCTAATGTATTTATTTATTGGTGTTTAAGGTCACATATTTATGCACAATGGCTAATCATGACCGTGACAGTTTTTTACAGGTAGAGGAAGCCGGAGTACCCGGAGAGAACCACCGAGCAATGGCGAGCAACTGTCAGCTCCCCAACATACTAACTCCACACAAGCAGGGTTAGCATTGGTTGAAGACAAGTGCACCATCGACGTACACAATGCCACCGTGCCCCCACGTGGGCAATGGAGATGAAGTGTCTTGCCCAAGGACACAATGCGGTTGCCGCAGGTGGGATTCGAACCGAGGACCTCTCGGCTTGCAGCCTGCACCTCTACCTACTGAGCCACCGTGCTCCCCCCCAAATTCTAATGACCAAAAATAATTTAGCACTATACCAGTTAAAAATGATTTTTTTTTGGTTATAATTTATTTACTACAATTGAGCACCCCAATCCAAAACCTACACATAGTTCAACATACATGACATCTAGTGTTCAACCGATGATCGGAATCGGCCACCACAATCGGCTGATTGTGGGCAATCGGATGACAACAGCAACGGCTCCTGGAACATCGATTGAACTGATTGTTGCCAAGCATTTTGTGTTGATTCATTAACCGCATTTTATTATCTTCTGCAATTGTTCAATTGTTAATGTAAAATGATGTCAATGACACCATTCAATAAAGTTGAGAAACAACCACTTCTTAATCTCTCTGGACGCCCCTTTACGAGATATACAAGTTAAACGACATGTAACGCTTAAAATTGAGTGTACTTGCGACAATCGTCAGTTCATACCAGAAAAGTGAAGGCTGCACTCCATTGACACAAGGCGCAATAAAATTACCAGTCGCATGCACTTGGGCGGTAAACGTGGCTCCTAGAGCCACGTTTACCGCCCAAGTGTGCGCACCTGGTAATTTTACTGCGACCCCAGTCAACGAAGTTCAACACCGTGAAAAACAGTATTACAATCGGAATCGGCATCAAAACGGCCGATTGTGAGCTTCAAATAACCGGTAATCGATCTGCGACCATTTGTGGTAATCGGTTGAACACTAATGACATCTAAGAACATTTGAATTCAGTATTATCAATTTTAACTCTTTCCACACTGATATCAATATATAATTTCAAACCTCGATTTTTTCCAGTAATGCAACTTGAAATCTAAACCATAATACGCTCTGTCAAACAAGAATAAATTGGTTAAATTCCTCACTGCATTATGGGAAAAATTTACTGCTTGAAATTTTTGGTATTTTGATATCAGTGTGAGGAGTGTTAATGTCATATTGGAAACTGTTCTCCGATATAAAGCATGATTCTCATTCATTTGTCAAGATCTCTTCCAGCAATATTCATTCAGCTTGCCTCATAGCGAGCTGAATATTTCAAAAATGAATATATTTTTGTCAAGAAAGGTTCAACAGGGCTTAATCCTCAGAACCCTGGTGGTACATTCCATGTCAGTTCAATGGCTGCACTTGGAAGAGTCCATATTCATTATTATTATTTTTTGAGGGGAGGGGGGAGGGGGGGACTGATTTATTTATTTATTGATGTTTAAGGTCACATATTTATGCACAATGGCTAATCATGACCGTGGCAGTTTTACGGGTGGAGGAAGCCGGAGTACCCGGAGAGAACCACCGAGCAACGACGAGCAGCTGCCAGTTCCCCAACATCGTAACTCTGCACTGCAGCTCAGGCAAGGTTAGATTGGCTGAAGACATGCGTACCAACGATGTGCAGTACGCCTTAGTACACGGCGTCATCGTGCCCCCACACGGGCAATGGAGATGAAGTGTCTTGCCCAAGGACACAACGCGGTTGCTGCAGGTGGGATTCGAGGACCTCTCGGCTTGCAGCCTGCACCTCTACCTTCTGAGCCACCGTGCTCCTGGGGGTGGGGGGGGGGGGGGGGACTGGGGAGCAGAGAAATTGATATTTTCATCGCGCAGCCCTGGGGCTGCATGTTGAAAATGTTGATTGGTCTACCCCACACATTCCCTTTGCAGCTATTCTACTTAATGAATTATGTCATATCTTGTTCCTGGGTAGGAAAAGCGGCCACTCGAGTTCAAAGGCCTAAGCTTCAGGTAAGAATCCAAATCGATTCTCACAAGGAAAACAACGGGAATCAACTTTGATTCTCGCAAAATGTGCATTTGATACCTGCCATAGATTCTAACATGTCCTTGACTCCTAAACCTAAATGGCCTAATTCCGACTGATAACTTTATAATGCAAAGGAACAGGAACCCCAACATGCATTGTTTGTGTAAACTCAAAACTTAATGTCTAAGTACCTTGTCAGTTGTTTCTTGGCAAGGCTTGGCTGCTTATGTAGGCAGCCAAGACTTGACTAGAAATAACTGCAAAATCACTGGAGGCAGACTTTCAAAGTATGGCATAAATGTATAAAAATCTTCAGCCCCTAAAGGGTTAACCTTCTGAGTATTTTTAAGATCTTTTTCATCCAATCTAGTAATGGCTGCTTCACAGCAGCCATGATTAGATTTAATGAAAAATTCATCTGAATTTAACTTGAGAAATCAATGGTGAAAAAATCCATTCAATTTGTAGGGTGGAAATTGGATTAAATCTGACCGAATTATTAATATTTCAGTAGCAAAAGAAATCCTGTCCTGGGGAGGAATATCTACCAGCAGTGTACACAGAATTAAAGCCCTGAAGAATTCTACTTATCCTTTGCTCCCTCATAATAAGGAACATATGGAATTGGTGGTGGTGTCTAGTGAAGTCTTGGCTGCCTTTTACCACTGCCGTGGTACTGTAACTACCATCAGCATGACCACCAAAAGGCTGTATGTTGGAACATGTGTTCTACATGAATATGTCAGGTTTTTTTTACTGGTGTTTAATGGCACTTTCAACAGCCAAGGTCACCTCAAGTTGGACAGTTTTATGGTGGAGAAAGCTGGACCACCCTGAGTGAATCACCAAGCAGTGGCGAGCAACTGTCAGACTCCCCAATCTAGCAACTCCGCACAAGTTGGATCATCATTAGTTGAAGACAAGTGCACCATCAATGTACAGTACGCCTTAGTACACAGTGTCACCGTGACACCTCTGCATGTAGATACAAGACCAAAAAAAAACACACAAAAAAAAATTTGGAACTAGTTCCTTCAGGATCAAACTGTAATAAGTATCTAAATATTAGGTTTATTGTTAGTAATTATAAACTGGTTGTACTCACAAGAACTATCAAATTCTAAATTTAGAACTGAAAATTAATTCAAAACTGATTCTCGTGAATTATTATTATTAATATTATTTATTGGTGTTTACAGTCACATACTTAGGCACAATGGCTAATCGTGACCGTGACAGCTTTACGGGTGGAGGAAGCAGCCAGAGTACCTAGAGAGAACCACTGAGCAACGACGAGCAGCTGTCAGCTCCTCAACATTCTAACTCTGTTCAAGCTCTGCTCACGCAGGTTTACAGCGGTTGGAGACATGTGCACCATCAACGTGCAGTACGCCTTAGTACATGGCGTCATCGTGCCCCCATGTAGGCAACCAGGATAAAGTGGCTTGGCAAGGATACAACGCGGGTCGTCCCGGACGGGGATCGAACTCGGGACCTCTAGCATAGAAGTCCAACAGTCTACCACTGAGCCACCGCGCTCCCTAAAAGGTGTGGGAATAGTGTGTCTCACAGATACAAGAAAGCGAACAATTGCTACATAGAAGTATATTTATTTATTTATTGGTGTTTAAGGTCACATACTTATGCACTATAGTTAATCGTAACCATGACAGTTTATGATCAAACTTGGGACCTCTAGCATAGAAGACCAACAGTCTACCACTGAGCCACCACGCTCCCTCTCGTGAACTGGGACGAATTTTAAGGCCTGGTTTAAATATCCTAGGATATTCAGGTCTTTGTCAACGGATTTTTAAATTCCAGAACATTCAAGAAGTACCAGGAACCATGGATGATTGTTTCAAGGTGCCAACTTCCAATAAGGCTTCAAATGAAAGAACAAAACTACAGTAGATGACAATGGCTATACAATTTGTCTACATGAATATGCATTTTAAAAGAGATGAAATCTTTGTCCATTTAACACACAAAGAGTACAGTCGCCGTGGACTGGTCATAATCCACGCATGGGCAGTGATGTCCACGCATGCGTTTACCAGGTAATAAAATCATCATCAGCAAAATTTTAATTTATGAAGCACCGGGTTGTACCCGGTGCTTGATTAATTAAATTTTTGATGATTATTCCTATAATTAATGTTTGGAATCTAATATTATTGTATCCGTGGAAATAATGACCACACATGGAAAGTGATCAGTTCATGGTGGCCTTACTGTACAGTTTGTTTTTCATGTGATAGAAATGATGTAATATCAATACAGCACATTAACTGATAACATTCAATGAATTAAACACTGCTTATGACCACACAAAACAGTGACAATTTTTCTCAGCCTCACAATGTTAACATTAAACATTTATGTTGTGAATTGAGTTATGCTTGTGCTGAGTTAGGCAGTTGGGCAATTAACTTTAGCAATAAAATCATATTATTGTAGAATGTCGCGACTTGGCCGTATCATCCTTGCTTCGTATACTTGATAATCCTGATTTGGAATAATATGGGCCAGGACCCTCATTTCCTGTTATAACTATTGCTCCATAGAATTTTTCTTGTTCTTCCAGTTGTCTTGCAAACTCATCCTCTAGCCGCTAAAAAAAAATAAAACAAAACATGAGTCACGATAGAGATAATTAAACCTTTACCCAACGAATTGCCCGCATCCGTCCGTGTAATATGCAAATTCAGCAGTTGAAAAAATATTATTTTTCAAAAAATTTCAACAAAACCATATCATGTGACCCCTCGTTGGAACGAGCTCGCCGAGCTCGTTCCAACAAGGGGTCACATGATATGGTTTTGCCAAAGGTTGCCCAAGGATAGAATGTAGTAACCCCTGGCAGGGTTCAGAGATAGAATACTAGATGTCAAATCAACCATTACATAAGTCTAGCTTTAGAGAATGTAATTTCTGTTGCACCTCAAGTTAAATCCTGGCTCATACCACGTTTCCAGTTTCATACACCAGTAAAATTCACATATGAGCCTGAGTTGCGTACTCCCCATTGACTTTTTTATACTTCACTATACTTGAAAAAGTCAATGGCGGTAAGCAACTCAGGCTCATATCTGAAGATTACTGGTGAATGAAACATGGAAGGAACAGGTATTTAACATGAGGAGCAAAAGAAATTACATTCCTTGACTCATACTTCAGTATTATATTCTTTGACTCATACATCAGTATTACATTCCTTGACTCATACATCAGTATTATATTCTTTGACTCATACTTCTGTATTACATTCTCTGACTTATACTTCAGTATTATATTTTGACTCATACTTCAGTATTACATTCTCCGACTCATACTTCAGTATTACATTCTTTGACTCATACTTCAGTATTACATTCTCTGACTCATACTTCAGTATTATATTATCTGACTCATACTTCAGTATTACATCCTCTGACTCATACTTCAGTATTACATTCTCTGACTCATACTTCAGTATTACATCCTCTGACTCATACTTCAGTATTACATTCTCTGACTCATACTTCAGTATTACATTCTCTGACTCATACTTCAGTATTACATTCTCTGACTCATACTTCAGTATTATATTATCTGACTCATACTTCAGTATTACATTATCTGACTCATACTTATGTATTACATTATTTAACTCATACTTCAGTATTACATTATCTGACTCATACTTCAGTATTACATTCTCTGACTCATACTTCAGTATTACATTCTCTGACTCATACTTCAGTATTACATTCTCTGACTCATACTTCAGTATTACATTCTCTGACTCATACTTCAGTATTATATTATCTGACTCATACTTCAGTATTACATTCTCTGACTCATACTTCAGTATTATATTCTCTGACTCATACTTCAGTATTACATTCTCCGACTCATACTTCAGTATTACATTCTCTAACTCATTCTTCTGTATTACATTCTCCGACTCATACTTCAGTATTACATTATCTGACTCATACTTATGTATTACATTATTTAACTCATACTTCAGTATTACATTATCTGACTCATACTTCTGTATTACATTCTCTGACTCATACTTCAGTATTACATTTTCTGACTCATACTTCAGTATTACATTCTCTGACTCATACTTCAGTATTACATTCTCTGACTCATACTTCAGTATTACATTCTCTGACTCATACTTCAGTATTAATTTTTTGAAATACATTTTTTTTCAACTGCTTAATCTGAAAATTACGAGGGTCAATGCAGCAAATTTGTTGGGAAAGGTGTTATACAGGAGAAAGTTCAAGTGGCTTACCAGTGGTTTCGTGTCGAGAACTTAGTGACCAAGAATTTCAGATTGTGAAATAGCAGAATTTCTAGAAGCTAGTCTAATTCCTTAAGTATGTGCCAATCAAACGAGTGGCAGAGAGCTATTTTTGGAATCGGATTGCAATCTCTGCCACTGCTCCCCATTCATATTTTGAAAGTCATCTTTTAAAAATTAGAAAAGTAGCAACCCTGAATAAAATTACATATTTACAGTGAGCTAACATGGACTGTTATACAAACGAATAGAGTTTTTTTCTGGAAACATACACAGAAAATTAGAGCTATCAGCTGTCAAACCTCCATTTTTTGTAAAATTAAGGAAATATGAAGGAAATTCTTAACCCTTTACCCAATGAATCGCCCGCATAATATCCAAATTCAGCAGCTGAAAAAATATTTTTTGAAAAATTTAAACAAAACCATATCATGTGACCCCTCTTTAGAACGAGCTTGTTGAGCTCGTTCCAAAGAGGGGTTACATGATATGGTTTTGTAGAAATTTTCTGAATAAATGTAAAAAATTATATTTAAAATAATAAATTTTGAAATCGTCTGCGATGGGTAAAGGGTTAATACAATTTATTTTTAATTTGAAATGATAAATTCCAGTTAATTCCAATCAGCTATTGGAAGATGGCTGCATTCAGTTCCTTTAATTCTATATTACTAGCACTTTTTTAAAATCTAAAATATTTTGAAAACCTGGTTACCAGTTTTCACTTTAACTTGGCATGGCAGGCTTAAATTATAGAGCGAAGAAACTTCTATCAGCAATAAGAGGTGTTTCGTTTTTACTGTCAACGCCTGTGTTGTGAAGAGGGGTAATATTCTATTCCAAGATCAAATTAAGTAGAAATATTTACCTGTTTTCTTGGTACGAGCTGAGTTTTCCATTCCTTCAACTCATTTTGATACTGCTCATCTAATTCTTTTATTTTTTGAGTTTCGTGCTCCATCAGTAACTTCCTTTTCTCACCCTAAAATTGAATAAAACATTACTCTCTTCTTAAAAAAAAACCCCAAATGTTAAGACAAAAAAAAAACAGTTTTGATTCTCCGAGAATTTCTTTTTCAAATAAGTGAGAGAGGGAGGGGGGTTATTTTTTAATATCATCAGGACTATGGATTATATTGAACCTAGTCATGAGTGTCAATTGTTATATATGGGAGCGCGGCGGATCAGTAGGTAGAGGTGCAGGCTGCAAGCCGAGAGGTCCTCGGCTCGAATCCCAGCTGCGGCAACCGCATTATGTCCTTGGGCAAGACACTTCATCTCCATTACCCACGTGGGGGCACGATGATGCCGTGTACTAAGGCGTACTGCACGTAGATGGTACGCATGTCTTCAACCAATCTAACCTTGCCTGAGCTGCAGTGCGGAGTTACGATGTTGGGGAGCTAGCAGCTGCTCACCGTTGCCCGGTGGTTCTCTCCGGCTTCCTCCACCCGTAAAACTGTCACGGTCATGATTAGCCATTGTGCATAAATATGTGACCTTAAACATCAATAAATAAAAAAATAAATTGTTATATATATGTTATATATAGGTAAGCGATCTGATCGTGTGGCTACCCCACACTGTGGGGTAGCCGCTACATTCAGATCACTGAGCTTATGTTATGTCGAGATACACTTTTAAAAAAGTTTTCCGACATTAAAATGCAGAGCAACAGATAACAATATACAAACATTGAACTAACAAAATCTCTGAATGAGGATGTCATTCAATGCAGATATACTTATAGTTAGAAATATATCCCAAACAGCGACATTTTCACTCGGAGACATGTATACACAAATGCATGTGATCATTCGTTCAATTCAACAACTTCGTATTTTCGGAAACTGTGGAATTTTTTACTCAAACTTTTCAACAAAAGTCAATTCCACTGTATCAGCTGTTTATTCATGGTTATTTTACAAGATAAACCATTATTGAAACTGACTTCCCAGTAAAAAGATTCATGCTTCTCAGCTCTAAACCCCGTCCAGACCAAGTTTCAAAGGAATCGACTCATAAACTTCTGAGAAAATCTCTGGACACGATTCAAAGCCCATACAGCCATTATTTCAAGTCAAAAAGGGACATAATTCTGGCAAAAATAATCCAACTGGAACTATAATCGCAGATGCACAGGTTCCCATGGTGATGGACATTCATACCAAGTTTCAAGCAGATTGGTCCATAAATGACTGAGATCTCTGGACAAAATTATTTATTTATTGGTGTTTAAGATCACATATTTTTGCACAATGGCTAATCAATTCCACAACATGAGTATCAACTCAAGACCAGGGGTGAGCGTTAATAAGACATGTTGCCCATTTTAGAGAGGGTTTGCACCTCCCAAGCATTGGTGACTGGGTCCTATTTTACCAGTAAAACAGAGCCTGTTTACTTCCTGGACAAAATTATGTCTATTCGCAGATGGATGGAAAGGACGAGATGATTCCAGTATACCCCTCCCCCCCCCCCCCCCCCCACACACACACAACTCATTGAGGGGGATTTAAAAATAGGCCGATGAAATCGTCAGATGTGTACCCATACGTGCAACTAGAAGAAAGCTGTATGACGGAGGGCCACCACGGATGCCGACATTATGTACACCATACATGGTATGGGTACATATAGAAATGGACTGGAGGAGTGTCTAATTTGATGGATAAAGGGTTAATATCTCCGGATCAAATTACCAGATTTAAATAAAATGAAAGAGTCAATGACTCTGTAGCTCAACTTGGATATGACAGGAATTAGTACTTGCTGTGACCAAGACAACTGAATAATGAATATGACAGGAATTAGTATTTGTTTTGGCCCAGTCAACAATAATAAAAGAATTACAAGGTGATTGTTATGGACTACAGATTAAGACCAATCATTGTAGATTATTATTTTTGTGTGGACATTTTCAGTCCCAAACAAAATATTTTCAGACTAAATTTTTTTTCTTCTTCTTCTTAAAATTGACCAAAATGCATCAAAACACAAAAAACTAATTTCCGGATTTTGGTCCAAAATTTTCTAAGTCCCACCCGAACCCCAAATTTTCAGTGTAAAAAAATTTTTTTTTTTTTTGTCTTAAAATTGACCAAAACGCATAAAAAACCAAAAAACTAATTTCCGGATTTTGGTCCAAAATTTTCTAAGTCCCACCTGGACCCCTAATTTGCATAATTTATTCACAAGAAAAACTCTGTATTATATGTAATGTATCCCATGGTACTAAACATTCATACAAAAATTTATTCAAATCAGATCTTTCATTTGGAAGTTCTGCGCAAAAATCTGATTGCACTTAATTTTGAACAAAATGGCTGCTAGCGGCCATCTTGAATTTCAGACTGGACCCCAAAACACTCCTTCTCGTCCCACAGTGATAACAAAGGTACCCAAGAAGTTTCGTGAAGATCGGTTCATAAATACGGCCTCTAGCCCGAGCCGTATTGGGATTTGCACTCACAGTGCTGAAAGTAACATTAAATAAATCAAAGTTAGCCTAATTTGCATAATTTACGCACAAGAAAAAACCCTGTAATATATGTAATATATCCCATGGTACTAAACATTCATACAAAAAATTATTCAAATCAGAGCTTTCATATGGAAGTTCTGTACAAAAAACAGATTTTGGCATCGTCGGTACAAAATGGCTGCTGGCAGCCATCTGGAATTTGGGACTGCACCCAAAAAACACTCGTTCTCGCCCCACGGTCATAACAAAGGTATCCAAGAAGTTTCGTAGAGATTGGTTCATAAATACGGCCTCTAGCCCGAGCCATAGCAGCTTGGCACTTACAGCTCTGAAAGTAACACTAAATAAATCAAAGTTAGTCTAATTTGCATAATTTACGCACGAGAAAAAAACCCGTATTATATGTGATTTATCCCATTGTACTATACATTTACACAAAACTTTATTCAAATCAGAACTTTCATACAGAAGTTCTGTACAAAAAACTGATTTTTGCATCATCGGTACAAAATGGCCACTGGCAGCCATCTTGAATTTCGGACCACACCCAAAAACACTCGTTCCCGTCCCAAGGTCATAACAAAGGTACCCAAGAAGTTTCGTAAAGATTGGTTCATAAATACGGCCTCTAGCCCGAGCCATAGCAGCTTGGCACTTACAGCTCTGAAAGTAACACTAAATAAATCAAAGTCAGTCTAATTTGCATAATTTACGCACAAGAAAAAAACCCGTATTATATGTGATGTATCCCATGGTACTAAACATTTATACAAAACTTTATTCAAATCAGAACTTTCATACAGAAGTTCTGTACAAAAAACTGATTTTGCATCATCGGTACAATTTGGCCGCTGGCTGCCATCTTGAATTTCGGACCACACCTAAAAACACTCGTTCCCGTCCCAGGGTCATAACAAAGATACACAAGAAGTGTCGTAAAGATCGGTTCATAAATACGACCTCTAGCCCGAGCCATAGCCAATTGTTGACGTACGGACTGACGGACAGACGGACGGATGGACAGACGGACGATGGGCCATGACAATAGCTCAAATTTGACTTCGTCAAAGTTGAGCTAAAAACTATACAGCACAGGACATCAGTAACCTGAATAAATATATAAAGTGACATGACAATCGGATTGATATTTTTTGAGTTATCTCATGCCAAAGGGATTGGAGGAATTTTCAATTTGAAGGATAAAGGGTTAATATCACAGGATCAAATTATCAGATTTACACCAAAAACTATACAGCTCGGCACATCAGTAACCTGAACATAAATATAAAATAACTTGACAATCCAAGCAATATTTTTGAAGTTATCGAATGCCAAAGGGATTGGAGGAATTTTCAATTTGAAGGATAAAGGGTTAATATCTCAGGATCAAAATAACAGATTTACAACAAAAACCATACAGCTCGGCACATCAGTAACCTGAACACAAATGTAAAGTAACTTGACGATCCACGCAATATTTTTCAAGTTATCGAATGCCAAAGGGATTGGAGGAATTTTCAATTTGAAGGATAAAGGGCTAATATCTCGGGATCAAATCATCAGATTTACACCAAAAACTATACAGCTCGGCAAATCAGTAACCTGAACACAAATATAAAGTAACTAGACAATCCAAGCAATATTTTTCAAGTTATCGAATGCCAAAGGGATTGGAGGAATTTTCAATTTGAAGGATAAAGGGTTAATATCTCGGGATCAAATCTTCAGATTTACAAAAAACTATACAGCTCAGCACATCAGTAACCTGAACACAAATATAAAGTAACTTGACAATCCAAGCAAAAGTTTTCAAGTTATCGAATGACAAAGAAATGGATACGGACGGCGGACGGACAGACGGACGGACAAAGGATGGACGAACGAAGGATGGCCACCCTGGATGACGGCACTATGTGTACCATACATAGTATGGGTACACATAAAAATCAATGCAGTGGTCTCTGAGAATCAAGTTATTTTTTTTTTTTTTGGGGGGGGGGGTACAGTTCTTGATTTATGCTCCAAGCTACTTCACAGCATATGTAACGTCGTGTTGGAATAGCAAGCCTCCTAGAATACAACTTTACATACAATATGAACTCAAACAATATACAGTAGAACCTGTCTTGAGAGACCACCCTGTAAAAAGTGGTCTCTCAAAACAGGTGGTCTCTTGTAACAGGTCCATTACAGAGTAAAACAACCAAATGGTATAAGGTGACAGGTGGTCTCTCATGACAGTGGTCTTAACTCTTAGACGCTGGGAGTCGAGTTTTCTTGCCTCTGACGAAATACGGCAGGTAATCTGGCAGTGACGGTTCGGCTATCTTTGGGCTGGGGGAGAATTAAACACTAAGCAGGTGCTTCTAGTCAAGTGTCGTCTGCCTGAATAGGAAGACGACACTTGACTAGAAGCACCCGCTTTACTGTAAGTATTTCGCGGTATGCCATGTTCAATAAATTCATTCTGATTCCCCGGCTTCTAAGAGTTAAACCAATGGAACTAAGAATATCGCCGCATTGTACATTGAGTAGGTTACAAAAATACCTAAAAGTTGAAAAATGGCAATAACTCTGCCAAAATGAGTTTGGCGATATCAAAATCGCTAGTGACAGGTTAATCTCTGCAAAACTTTTTAAAAAAATGACTGGATAATGAAGGAGTACAATCTCAGGAAATGTTGTGTCTTTATCAAGCCTGAAAATAAGCAGATTATCATCTGCAAAATGAGGTCCCCAGAGGGTGAATTTGGTGATACAACCCTGCACAGCAGGGTAGCATCACAAAATTTACCCTCTGTGAACCTCTGTCTGAATCAAGGTCTCAAGCCAAAACAGAGAGATGTACCTAGAGGATAAATTGGCCCACTGTATAGGATAGCATCAGCAAATTCACCCTCTGGAGACCTCATTTTGCAAATGACAGATTTCTTATATTCAGGCTTGTACTCCTTATACAACTAGGAATTTAACCAACTAAATCAGGTTTGTCAGAGCTCTGTAAAACAAGATTGAACTTGTTATTTATTTATTGGGGTTCGATGACACTTTCCACAGCCAGGGTCACCTCATGTCGGATCGTTTTAAGGGTGGAGGAAGCTCTTAACTGGTAGAGTGCTCAATTATTTTTGACCATCAAATCTTGTACACACGTCTTTGCCTTGTTACAATTTATGGGAGAGTGCCTATGGGCACTCTCCCATAAATTGTAACAAGGCAAACCCTAACAGATTAAACTAGAGGTACTGTGAGCAAACTCACAAAGTGATACCCCCCCCCCATGCCTGAAATGTATAAGTTAGATTATCTCCCCTTGGAAATGTCAGAACGGAATTATATTGCTTCATGCACATCTTCATATGGAGTTCTTCCACTGTGTAAAGTTTCATGAAAATTGTTCAAACGGTTTAGGAGGAGTTGCACTTACAAGGATGGACAGATGGTATAAGTAAGATTATCTCCCCTTGGAAATGTCTGAACGGAATTATATTGCTTCATGCACATCTTCATATGGAGTTCTTCCATTGTGTAAAGTTTCATGAAATTTCTTCAAACAGTTTAGGAGGAGTTGCGCTTACAAGGATGGACAGTCAGTATAAGTTAGATTATCTCCCCTTGGAAATGTCTGAACAGAATTATATTGCTTCATGCACATCTTCATATGGAGTTCTTCCATTGTGTAAAGTTTCATGAAAATTCTTCAAACGGTTTAGGAGGAGTTGTGCTTACAAGGATGGACAGACAGTATAAGTTAGATTATCTCCCCTTGGAAATGTCTGAACGGAATTATATTGCTTCATGCACATCTTCATATGGAGTTCTTCCATTGTGTAAAGTTTCATGAAATTTCTTCAAACGGTTTAGGAGGAGTTGCGCTTACAAGGATGGACAGACGGTATAAGTTAGATTATCTCCCCTTGGAAATGTCAGAACGGAATTATATTGCTTCATGCACATCTTCATATGGAGTTCTTCCACTGTGTAAAGTTTCATGAAAATTGTTCAAACGGTTTAGGAGGAGTTGCACTTACAAGGATGGACAGATGGTATAAGTAAGATTATCTCCCCTTGGAAATGTCTGAACGGAATTATATTGCTTCATGCACATCTTCATATGGAGTTCTTCCATTGTGTAAAGTTTCATGAAATTTCTTCAAACGGTTTAGGAGGAGTTGCGCTTACAAGGATGGACAGTCAGTATAAGTTAGATTATCTCCCCTTGGAAATGTCTGAACAGAATTATATTTTTTTTAAATTCTTCAAACGGTTTAGGAGGAGTTGTGCTTACAAGGATAGACAGACAGTATAAGTTAGATTATCTCCCCTTGGAAATGTCTGAACGGAATTATATTGCTTCATGCACATCTTCATATGGAGTTCTTCCATTGTGTAAAGTTTCATGAAAATTCTTCAAACGGTTTAGGAGGAGTTGCGCTTACAAGGATGGACAGACAGACGGATAGGGTGATTCCTATATACCCCCCAAACTTTGTTTGCGGGGGGTATGATAATATCACTTCAAAGATAATACAAAGCATATCCACTGAATATGAGCCTTCAAGTTGTGGTACCTGCACTTCAGAATAAAGCTCAAATATCAAATATGGGCTTCCAGCACTCTACCAGTTAACTGTCACACTCCCCAATGTACTAACTCCACACAAACAGAGTTATCATTGATTTAAGAAAAGTGCACCATCGATGTGCAGTATGCCTTAGTACACAGCTCCACTGTACCCCCACATGAGCAATCATCGAGATTAAGTGCCTTTCACAATGACATAATGCAGTTACCGATGGTGGGGATCGAACCATGGACCTGTTGGTTTGAAGTCTGAGCCCACTTAGCCACCATGCTCCCATTTGAATTGGTCAAATTTGTAGTTGCACTATGGTAAAAATTTGTAACTTGAAATTTTGATATTTTGACATCTGTGCACAGAGCATTTCAGCAAGCCAGAAAATAAGCAGACTGTCATCTGTAAAATGAGGTTCCCAGAGGGTGAATTTAGTGATGCTACCCTGCACAGCAGGGTAGCATCACTAAATTTACCCTCTGTGAAACTCAGTCTGAATCAGGTTCTCAAAACTAAAACAATAAGAAGTACCCAGAGGATAAATTGGTCCACTGTATGGGATAGCATCATCAAATTCACCCTCTGGGAACCTCATTCTGGAAATGTCAGACTGCTTATTTTTAGGCCTACCGGTCTGTTGAAATGAAAGTGTCAATGACACTGCAGCTCAACTTGTCCAAGAAGGGACTGAACTAAATAGAAAGATCCAGTAATACAATGTCATTCACTCAAGTTTCTACAGAAAAGACATCACACCAAAGCTACATAAGAAATCGGAAAAAATCGGGTGAGGGATGGGGCCTGTTAGGTGCGCTAATGAAATTGTTGACAATTTATATGTCAAATACAAGATGGCCAGTGGCGGCTATCTTGTTCAACGTAATGCAGAAAAAATTGGTAACTCTCACCTGGACATCATACCAAAGTTACATACAAAATTTGAAAAAGATCGGGTGAGAGGTGCGGCTTGTAGGGTCTGCAAATGGAATTGTTGACAATTTATATGCCAAATCCATGACGGCCACTCTGGCCATGTTTTTCAACAAAATTCAGAAAAATTTGATAGATCCCATCTAGATATCACCCCAAAATTACATATGCAATATTTAAAAGACACCGTGGCTGACAAGGATGTCGCCAAACAGTTAGTTCATGCGTTTGTCACCAGTCGCCTGGACTACTGCAACGGTTGTAAACGGTCCCTACTACATAAGCTGCAGCTTGTCCAAAACTGTACGGCCAGATTGATTCTTAAAAGGAGGAAATCATGTCATATAACACCCTTACTGTACCACCTTCATTGGCTACCTATTGAAAAACGCATTGATTTCAAAATCATCGTAACTGTCTATAAATGTCTAAATGGATTGGCCCCTACATATCTCAGCAAACTACTTCAACGATACGTTCCCACACGATCTCTGAGATCCTCCTTCACAAATAATCTTTGTCACAAGACCAGTACCCTTGTAACTGCTGGAAACGGGCCTTCTCCGTTGCCGGACCTTTTCTCTGGAACAATCTGCCTGATCACTTGAAATCACCACAAACATATCAGTCCTTCAAAACTAACCTTAAGACGCACTTATTCGATAAAACCTTTTCATAAAATGTCCTTCTAAATCTATGATTAACACAGAGCTGACTTTATTTATTTTTAATTTTGTAAAGCCTGAGAGCACATTTGCGTGGAGTCATGGCTCTAAACTGTTTTTATTATTATTATTATTAATGGGATTGTTGACAATTCATATGCCAATCAAAGATGGCTGCTGGGGGGATGGGCATATTTTTGAATGAAATACAGAAAAATTTGATAGCTCCCATCTAGACATCACACCTAAGCTATATATGAAATTCAAAAATGATCAGATGAGAGATGTGACCTGTAGGGTGTTGACAATTTATATCTGAATCCAAGATAGCCATGTTTTTCAACAAAATTCAGAAATATTTGATAGCTCCTATGTGGACATCACACCAAAGCTACCTTTGAAAAAGACTGGGTGAGAGATGCAGCCTGTAGGGTGTGCCAATGGAATTGTTGACAATTTATATGCCAAATCTAAGATGGCCACTGGCGGCCATGCTTTTTAAGGAAATTTGGAAAAAATTTAATATCTCCTATCTAGACATTGCACCAAAGCTACATATGAAATTTGGGACTGATCGGTTGAGAGCAGCGACCTGTAGGATGTGCTAAAGGAATTGTCAGACAATTTATATCAAAATTCACGATGGCCACCAGCAGTCATTGTAGGGTGTGCTGAAGGAACTGTAAATGGACAGATGTACGGACAGACGACGGATCAAAACCCATCCCAATAGCTCATACATGACATTGTCAAGTTGAGCTAAAAACTAATTCTATTAACCCTTTACCGAATGCAGACGATATCAAAATTTATTATTTTAAATATCCTTTTTTAAAATTAAAAAAAAAACCATATCATGTGACCCCTCATTGGAACGAGCTCGTTCCAATGAGGGGTCACATATGGTTTTGTTGAAATTTTTCAAAAAATAATATTTTTTCAAATGCTGAATTTACATATTACGCGGGCGGGTGCGGACGATTCGTTGGGTAAAGGGTTAACCAAGAAAACATTTGTACTCTGCTGGAAAATCCACCTGCTTCATTTCAGGTCAATTCCTACTGAAGGAGTAACAACGTGCAAACGTTTTTGCAAGTAACAAGACGTACCTGGAGCTGTTCAAGTTCTTTCAATGAACTTTCATTTCTAAAAACTAAATCATCCCATTGCTTCTTGTGTTTTGTCTCTTGTCGCTGCATTTCAGCTTTCATTCTCTTTTTTTCATTCTCTTCAAACTGTAATACAAAGACAATGAGGTGTTATATTAACCCTCTGAGCTCTAGCGGCCGTTTTTCCGGCCAGCCACATGATACGTCATAACGGCATTAAATAGGATGGCTGTTCAGTAAATGTGTGGGGTAGACCAATCAATATTTCCAATGTGCAGCCTCAAGGCTGCACATTGAAAAAAATGATTGGTCCACCCCAAATAATGAAGATGGACTCTTCTATTGCTGCCATTGAACTGGCATGAAAGATACCACTAGAGTTGAAAGGGTTAAGGCAATTTCACCTTTGAGGCAAATATTTTCACAATTTAGATGATTTTCAAACAATTATAACAAAGTGGAATACTTTATCCCTTTACTGAACATGTAGAGCAGATGACACTTTTAAAAACAATTCTGGAATAACAGAAATATATCATTCTTTGCCTCGAAAAATATTGTCAAACCCCTCGCTATTCCAAAAGCTCATTCTAATGGGGGAAATAGGCCATCATAATTTTGAAGAAAAATTTTAAAAAGCCCATAAAATTTGAATGATATGTTTGTGAATATTTATTCATTTATTTACTGGTGTTTAAGGTCACATACTTCTGCACAATGGCCAATCGTAACAGTAACATGGAGGTAGTCAAGTCCAGCCTATCGTTTATACCCATGTTGCCCATTTTAGAGGACATCTACTTCAGACATTTGTGACCGAGTCCTATTTTACCAGTAAAACAGTTTGTTTACCACAGTAAACAAGCACTGTTTCACTTCCTGGTGTTCCCAGTAAAGAATTAACACAAGGCAGGTGCACACCAGAGAGGAAAAGAACTTTTGGTGTACATTCCATGACCATTGCAAAAATTTACGTCAATCCAATTGGATGTTTTATAAGAATTCTTATACAATTGGACCCACTTAATTGGATATTGCCTAATGGAATCACCCTATTAATTGCATATAATTTTCAAACACCCAACCATTTACCATCCATTTATTACAAATTTGACGTTAACTGCATATAAGTTATAGAGTAAAGGACCCACAAAGTAGATCTTCTGTTCTTCAGGCCATTTTTTGTAAAATGGCATGTGAGTGGATGGTTTTTTATTTTATTTTTTATTTTTGTACAGTAGAACCTGTTTTGAGAGACCGCCCTTTGGGCCACACAAAAGTGGTCTCTTATGACAGGTGATCTCTCATAACAGGTTTCAGGTTTTCTCAAGTCAGTGAATAACCAACCACAAAATTCAGAAATGGAGAAGAATGGATTCTTGTAATTACTTTGTAGTTGTTGTTGTTCTTTTTTATGAAGTTCTTGTAACAAATTGAAATAGACTGTTATAAAAATTATAAAAATAAATTAGTGTTGAAAATCTTCATTGACGATTTTCAACACTAATTTATTTTTATAACAGTCCATTTCAATTTGTTACAAAAAGATTTTCCAACACAAATTTATTTTTATTCCCATCTGTCGCATTTCAAAAGAACATCTCAATATTTAATGAGCTAGCAACTGAAACCCAATTAAGAGCTTTTAATACTTTTAATTATGTTAGTATAACCACAATGGATTTTCCAATTCCAGAACAGGTAAAAGGTTTTTGTCAATGGTTTCTGTCTTCAAAGGGGTGGTCTCTCATGTCAGGTCCATTATGGCATAAAATGCAAGTTAATACCAGGTCAAAGTGGTCTCCCATAGCAGGTCCATTATAGAGTAAAACCAATCGGTGCCTGGCAGATGTGGTCTCTCAAGACAGGTGGTCTCTCAAGACAGTGGTCTCTCAAGACAGGTTTTACTGTAATTATCTTTGTCTTCAAAAGTTCATGTTCTTGGTTTGTTTTGTGTCTCATAATCTACAGAATAGTATGCATGGTGGTGTATTTCATAATTTGAGTGCAAGAATGACTCAAGGGACAAATTTATCAATTTTATTAACTTGGGTAAAATTCAGACATAAACCATTTAATTTTTATTTTTTTAAGTTTACATTCGTTATAAAAAGAGAGCAATCATCAGCCAAAAGGACCTAGACCTTGAGCAGAATGACTTAACAATATGTAGGGTTCTCCCTCTCATCATGCTCAACCAACATGCCAAGTTTTAGTACATATAAAATTTGAAAAAGATCAGGTGAAAGATGCAGTCTGTAGGGTGTGTTGATGGAATTGTTGACAATTTATGTTCCAAATCCAAGATGGCCACCAGCAGCTATGTTTTTCAACAAAATTTGGAAAAATTTGATAGCCCCAATCAAGACATCACACTACAGCCACTAGTTATGTGGATCACCAACGGTGGTCCAGTCAAAAAAATAATGTTCAGGTATGGTCTTGTACGTGGTTAGGTGATCTGTTTTTTCCATGTGGTCTGGGTCCAGTGTAGGGCTGAAACGGTTGGCTCATTTTCACAACCGACTAACCAGGGGCTATAACTGGATAATATCCGGTTAACCGTTGCCTTTATTTCACCGAATCTGGAATCAAAACTATAGGAATTGGAAAGCAGTATTCTCAGAAACTATTCCGTAGTGTGTATACAAACGAATGCTGTCGAGTACTCGACAACTTTCGTTTATATACATACTACGGAATAGTTTCTGCAGTTACTCAGAACTCACGGAAATTGCCGATCATTAACGAAGTCTTGAATGCCAAAGTCGATTATTTCTCAATATATACAGCATTGCTTCGAGGTGTAATCTATCCCAAAGGTGAAGCAGCAGATTTACTACGTTTTAACCGTGGAATGACGATCACTATCGATATTTCGGATAACCGGTTGACATTTTTTTAATCGATTAGGTAGGTAACCGGTTTCAAACCGGTTATCCGATTAACCATTTCAGTACTAGTCCAGTGTCCATTACAGTGTTTTCAGTTTAACTGGTATATAGGGTATTAATTTGGTGTAAATGTAACTCGCTGGATTGTACAGTCAGTACCTAGCAAGTAGCTACCATCACACAACATCAAAACTATTTGTTACAGTGTTTCAGCAGGGTGTACGGGACTGTACTACCCTTCTGAGATCTGTAGAAATACGAATCTCAGAATGGTAGTACAGCTCCATACACCCTACTGAAACAATGTGTGATGAATTTATTACCCTGCCCATTCGATATGTCGAGTTTTGTTTTATAAAATAATCCCAAACGGTATTCCAGTGACGAAAACCTTGATAAAAGTTATTTCTCCCCCACTGCATGTGTAACATACGTGTGTCCCGGGTGAGATAGCAGAGAGAGACAGATGTATCCCACCCCACCCACGTGACGTTATACATTTATAACGTTATTATGATGTTATGCATATCGTTATCAGTTTCTTGCTACCAACTAATTCATATTGACATCATCGGAATGCCGTGTGATCAAAGTTTAATGCTCTAAAACTCTTTAAACCCCAAGATGCCACCATTGCTAACTGATTTTGTGGTACATACCTTTGGTATATACATAACTTTTGCATGCTCTTTCCGATGGTGTCATTAGTTTTTCATAACAACGAATACCAAATGAGTTGATTATATCAGTATGTGACCGCCAATTACCTCTGGCTAACGTAACTATTGTATGGTGGGGGGGGGGGGCAGAAAAATAATCCCTGATGGGTACAGGTGTGGGATGGGAAAATCTCACCCTCGGGACAAGATATTTGGTCCAGACACTCGGCAAGCCTCGTGTCTGGCCCAAATATCTTTCCCTCGGGTGAGATTTTCCCATCCCACACCCATACCCATCAGGGATTATAATATTCCCTTCGATTGAATTCAAACATTTGGAAGACTATAATTTAAGAACATTGGAATATTATTTCAATTTATAAGTGTTTTATTCAATACAGTAGAGCATTGTGTGTCTTGGAGAATCGGGGACACATTACGTGTACACTCCATACGAAAAAATTATCCAAAAATCGACTGAGTGTGTTATGTGTAATTACATAATGTAAGACGTCCACTCACTAATCAGTGTTGATTGGACTGTATTGGGAAAAGATTCGCAAATTAACATATTAATTTCTGTTCACTAAATCCTTTTCTTGTACCTGATACATTTTGTTTGGGAATTTTGTATATCAAATAAAATCTTTAAAGGCGAAAATCGGTTTGGTAAATCCCGTTATTTTGTGTGATAAATTTGAGCAAAAAAATGAGAATTTTGCCGATCATGTGCAACAATGCAGCTCTTCCGTCAATTGGATATACATTGCATGAAATATTCTGAAGTCATTGGAGAGCGGCGAACAAACTCAGGGGGGCATCCAAATCATACATCACCAAAAATTTTATTTTAATAAATATGAAAACAAATCGACAATCTCACGAATTAACGAACAGATTTTTTCAATTCCTATATTAAACTGCAGTACAGAGTTCTGGAAATGAAATATATGGCATTTGTATCTGAATATTTTATTAAATGTAGGTTTCAGAAATTTGCTAACTGAACAATATAACTGCTAATCAGGGACAGTCTCTGAAAGATGTTTCTCACGAAACATTAATTGGTTATGTAATCCCTCTCACGTGACCGCACTAAAACAGCTTTTCATACCCGGTCGTTTCTACACAAACGACGGGGTATAAACAAGTGCGGTTTTGTATGCAGTGTACACATAATGACGAAACTCAAACTGGTACAAGTGCTTTAATCTGAAGAGACAATGCATATAACGAGATAGATTGCATGTTTTTCAAAACCAAAACAGATCTGTTGTGTAGAAACACCTCAACAGAATCCCTCTTTTATCCAGTAAAATCGGAAAATTGGGGGTATGTGCGCATGTTTCATTTAAAGTTTTCAGAATATTTTCATGAAACAATATTGATTTTGTTGTGTGTCTGAATGTTTATTATTACTAACAGAAATGTTTGAGGTGATGGGTGAAGGGAATAGAATGTCACGTGATATTTTGATACACCCCGGTGAACTTTGCACACCCTTTGGCATTAAATGTATCATACTGGATGCATTGGTTACTAACCAATCAGGAAGCTTGTATAATTTTAAAGGGTAATAAAACGTTATATAATGCTGTCACAACATCATCGGCATTGTGACAGTGTTATTCATAGTTGTATTTCCATTGTGAATGTGCAGGGTAGGCCTTTATATCATGAAGGGGGGGGGGGGGGGGGTTATTGTATGTTTAGGTTGATGTTAAATGTATACTGTGGGAAAACATTTCCTGTAATCAGGCCTGGCATTCTTAAAAATGCAGGAGGGCTAAAAATCACTCTTCTCACATGGCCTAGGGGAGCGATTAGCTCTCCCCAAGGTTACAAAAGCTAAAAGTGGCAAAATGAAGTTATACTATTAATGAATTCTGCCCAGTGGGCTTTGTACATTTTATTTGGTGCTGCTAACCAGGTAGTCTCTGTGAGACGACTACACTGCCCTTCCCACACCTCCGGGCCTTGGTAAGGCCCAGGGGTGTGGTAGGGAAGTGTGGCCATATTGCAGAGACCACTAACATAGCAGTGATTTGAAAACCTGTAGGCTTTAGGAATAGAGTGTTGTGGTAATCATTATTTTCTAAGGCGAGGAGGGCTATTTTTTGTCCTCCTCAATTCTCTTAGGGTGAGCAGTAGGCAAGCGAATAAATAGCTCTCCCGAAAATGCCAGGCCTGTGTAAGGATTTTTACCTGCAACACATTCTTACTACGATAATTATATCTATACAGACTTCACATTTAGCCTATAAGAAATGGGACAATCGTGAAGTGTATGTTAATACCTCACACATAGCTGGTGGCATGTTGTAGACAGTTCAGTGGGTCTCAACCACTCAAGTTAGGCAATAGGCATGTTTACAAATTATTGTCCTTGGTCTCGTCGAAGTACATGCTGACTTATGTAACAGACCTTCAGCAAGAGACTCACTCAACACACAGAGACTCACTCAACACACAGTTAAAGATGTTTGTTAAGTCCCTAACCGGCACTGCCATTTATAAATTTTCAGTAGTTTTTTCGAGTTCATAAAGTTTTGAGAACATAAACTATAAAACTAAATATGAGTGGTTAATGTCCGTATTATGTAGGCCTATGCCTGTGTGCCAGTGGTAATGAAGAAATCATAAAAATCAATTTTATGCGTATTTATTTATTGGGGTTTAATGACACTTTCAACAGCCAGGATCACCTCGTGTTGGACAGTTTTACTTGTGGAGGAAGCCAGAGTAACCGGAGAGAACCACTGAGCAAGGGTGAGCAACTATCAGACTCCCTAACATACTAACTCCACACAAGCAGGGTTAGCATTGGTTGAAGACAAGTGCAGCATCGACGTGCAGTATGCCTTAGTACACAATGCCACCATGGCACCCATGTGGGCAACTGGGATTAAGTGTGTTGCCTAAGGACACAGCACGATGCCACAGGTGGAATTCGAACCGAGGACCTCTCGGCTTGCAGCCTGCATCCCTTCCTACTGAGCCACTGCACTCCTATATGCATATTTAGATTAAAGTATCCTTATACTGGAAAGAAATGCCAAGAACGATAACTCAACTTCAGAGCACCCCTATGAAGCAGAACCTGCTATACAAATACATCAGTTAGCTGATCACTAAAGGTGGTCAGTCAGGCCATTGCAACACTAAATTTACCAACCTGACTACAGAGCCATGATAGTGGACTTTACACGTCACCATCGATGAGATCTCATCTATTCTGAATGACCCAGCTCCAGACTGAGGTTCCCCAAATGCCTGACCGCTTGTCTATTTGACTACAAGGCTAGTGTCGCTAAATTAACCTTTTAGGGACCTCATTCTACAGATGCCCTGCTATATGCAGCCTCGCTTAGCATTTTCTTAAATGAAACCAAAACATATCTTAGCCGAGCTGAGCTGAACTGAACGTAATTAGGGTGTCAGCAATCACCATAGTGACCCCTTTAATCACCCAGACACACAGACATAGACAACAATAATCAGCATATGTCATAGTTTGCGCCTGCGGATTATGCCCCTTATGACCTTGTCTGATGATTCAATGTGCCACGTGCCAAGTGTTTTATCCCAAACTAGTGACAAATCAAAAATTAAAATTACACACTGGGCAGTCTAGGTCATCCAAAACTGCCCGTTGACACCTGGGGTGGTCCAGTACATCGGTGTACCGGTATAGAAGGTGTACTCTGGTATGGACTACTGTCCAGACTTGGACTGGTACCATACGTTTTTTCTGGTGGTACTGTCTGCATCACTCATAGCCACATGATATTTGAAATTGATCTAGGTCAATAACTCTTCCATAAAAAAAAACTGACCGGGAACAAACTCGAACTTGATTTGTAGGTACTTCAGACAAAGCCACATACCAGAAATCAACCAATTATCTCAATGCATGGAGAAAAAAAAGTGCGGAAAACTGTTATTTCGAAATGGAGAAAAGATGGAATAATAGGCAGACAAAGGTAACACAATATGCCTACGACCATTTTATGCCAGGGACATAAAAATTATCACAGATGATGATCTGCATAAATTTATCAAAGGTTAATAATTCTCTATATCTCTCATTTGAGAGATTAAGAGCTTTAGAACTTTAAAATTTACTCCATAATTTAATTCTGAGAATATAATAAGTTGCATTTTATGAAAATTTCAAGTTTTGATCAACTAACCTGTTTCATTTTCACTTTATCATCTTCGGGTGTACCAATGACACTTAGCCGTAAACTCTGTTTAAACATTTGAGCTCTAGTTTTGGCTTCTCCTTTGAGAATTTTTGGCAAACGTTTCTTCTCTAAAACATGCCGTGTCTGCATTTCTTCTTCTTTGGCTAAATTACTCCTCTTCATCTGATCTATTTCCTGTAATGACCAAGTCAAGTTAGTTAAGGCTTAAAAAAAATCTGTTTCTCAGGTCCTCCCACATAGTGCTTTTGGCTGCCGCATGCTCTCTTTTTATAACCAATGTAAACTTAAAAAACATAAAAATTAAATGGCTTATGTCTGATATTTTACCCAAGTTAAATTTTTTTATATATTTGTCCCTTGAGTGCATGAAGGCTTTACAATGCTTTAGCTCTGCAAAGCCTTTTTGCACTCAAGGGACGAAATACAGCTCCACCCATGCTATTCCATAGATTATGAGGCCTAAAACTTGAACCAAGAACATGAACTTTTGATGGTAGAGAAATAATTAAAGAAATAAAAAAACGCTCGCCCACATGCTATTTTACAAATAATGGCCAGAGAAACAGAAGATCTACTTTGTGTGGCCTAATCAAAGTAAAAAATCTCTTCAAAACACATCTAGACACAACTAGAAGTAAACAGTCACAATACAGTTTTTTAAATAACTAAATTTATTGGTGTTCAAGTTCACATATTTTGGCACAATGGCTAATTGTGACCGCAACCTGGATATGCAGTCAAATCCAGCCAATCGTTTATATCCAAATTGCGTATTTTAGAGGACTTCTACCCAAACAATTGGTTATCAGGGTCCAATTTTAGAAGTAAAACAGAACTAGTTTACCACAGTAAACAAGCATTGCTTCACTTCCAGGGGGTGGTGGTTTGGGGTATTCATGATGGCTTTGAGGTAACCAGTTCTTGTCAGATCACTGAAGTTGAGCAACGTCAAGACCAGTTAGTCCTTGGATGGGTGACTGTCTGAGCGATCGATTCGGACTCTGGCATTGTGCTTAACCTCGATTGTCCACATGGGGGCACGATGATGCTGTGCAGTAAGGCATACTACACGTTGATGGTGCACATGTCTTCAACCAATCTAACCCAGCCTGTGCTGCAGTGCAGAGTTATGATGTTGGGGAGCTGGCAGCTGCTTGGTGGTTCTCCCCCGGGTACTCTGGCTTCCTCCCCCCATAAAACTGTCATCGACACGATGTGACCTTGGCTGTTTAAGTGTCATTAAACCTTAATAAACATATCGCTGAAGCAATACAATGTCCTCCCATACTGGACTAATGAGCATTAACAATTATACAAATGTTATAAACTAGATGTGATTAGCATGAATTCCGTTGAAGCGTTTCCAAAAAAAGTCTGGAAAACTGATATTTTGGCGCTTTTCCATATTTCCAAGGGCCATAACTCACACAAGAATAATGCAATCAGCATGAAACTCAAACTTGATCTGTAAGTCATCGTTCTATAGTAGGTTACCAATAAACAGCTGCGCCACGAGCGCATGATACGCCCGTTGTTAATTACATGAGGGAAGCACACAATATGAATATACATGTGTACTTGTCCCATAACTCTGGAATGACAAATCAGACAGTGACACAAATCGAAAGGGAGATTCCTTCTATCAACATATACTTGCAACTAAAAAATCATGAAAATTGCTCTAACCATTTTCACGTTATTGTTCAATATGTGGAAAATTGCTTATATTTTGATGAATAAAGTCCTATAACTCAGGAAAGACATACCAGACAGTGACACAAATCGAAAGGGAGATTCCTTCTATCAACATATACTTGTAACCAAAAAATCATGAAAATTGCTATAAGCATTTTCAAGTTATTGTTCGACATGTGGAAAATTACTTATATTTTGACGAATAAAGTCCCATAACTCTGGAATGACATATCAGACAGCGATACAAATAGAAAGGGAGATTCATTCCATCAACATATACTTGCCACCAAAAAATCATGAAAATTGCTCAAAGCATTTTCAGATTATTGTCAGACATGTGGAAAATTGCCTATATTTTGTCGAATAAAGTCCCATAACTCTGGAAAGACAAATCGGACAGTGACACCAATCGAAAGGGAGTTTCCTTCCATCAACATATACTCTTCACCAAAAAAACACAATTCCTCAAAGCATTTTCGAGTTATTTTATGACGTGTGAATGGACGGACAGGCGGACAGCGGTATACCATAATACGACCATTTTTTTCAAAACAGGCGTATGAAAATCACTAAAATCTCTCAAAGCGTTCTCGAGTTATCATACGTGTAAAAATCAAAGATTTTCTAAGTAATAAAGTCCCATAACTCTGGAATGACTAATCGAACGGCGACACTAACCAAAAGGGAGCTTCCTTCCATCAACATACACCACCTACCAAAAAATTGCGAAAATCTCTCAGACCGTTCTCGAGTTATTGTACAACGTGTAAAAAATCAACGATTTTCTAAGTAATAAAGTCCCATAACTCTGGAATGACTAATCGAACGGCGACACCAACCGAAAGGGAGCTTCCTTCCATCAACATAAACCACCTACCAAAAAATCGTGAAAATCTCTCAAAGCGTTCTTGAGTTATCGTACGACGTGTAAAAAATCAACAATTTTCTAAGTAATAAAGTCCCATAACTCTGGAATGAGTAATCGAACGGCGACGACACCAACCGAAAGGGAGCTTCCTTCCATCAACATAAACCACCTACCAAAAAATTGTGAAACTCTCTCGAAGCGTTCTCGTACAACATGTAAAAAATCAACAATTTTCTAAGTTATAAAGTCACATAACTCTGGAATGACTAATCGAACGGTGACACTAAACGAAAGGGAACTTCCCTCCATCGATATACACCACCTACCCAAAAATCACGAAAATCTCTCAAAGCGTTCGAGTTATCGTACGACGTGTAAACAATCAACAATTTTCTAAGTAATAAAGTTCCATAACTCTGGACTGACTAATCGAACGGCGACGACACCAACCGAAAGGGAGCTTCCTTCCATCAACATAAACCACCTACCAAAAAATCGTGAAAATCTCTTGAACCATTCTCGAGTTATCGTAAGACATGTAAAAAATCAACAATTTTCTAAGTGATAAAGTCACATAACTCTGGAATGACTAATCGAACGGTGACACTAAACGAAAGGGAGCTTCCCTCCATCGATATACACTACCTACCCAAAATTCACGAAAATCTCTCAAAGCGTTCTCGAGTTATCGTATGACTTGTGACCGGATGGACAGACGTACGGACAGCGGTATACCATAATACGACTCGTTTTTTTCAAAACGGGCGTATAAAAATGAAATCATTCGGTTGAAGCATTTCCAAAAAAAGTCCGGAAAACTAAAGTGTGACTGACAGACGGACAGACTGACGGATGGACAGAGTGCAAACCTATAATCCCCTCCGGCAATGACGGTAGGGGACTAATAATAAATGATAACTTCCTGGGGATCCCAAAGGGAATTGAATAACTAAAGATTTTTTCACTTTTTGCCTGAAAAACATAGCTTATGACCCCCTTACTGGAATAAGCTTGAACCAATGATGGAGCTCTGTGCCTTACAAGATGCAACAGAATAAATACACAACATAGGCCTAAAAAAGTTAAAAATCTGTTTCTTTCTCCCACATGGTCATTTTGACTGCCGCAAGCTTTCTTTTTATGACCAATGCAAACTTGAAAAAATTAATATTAAATGGTTTGGTGCCGTTATTTTACCCAAGTCAATAAAATTGATCAATTTGTCCCCGAGTGCAACAAGGCTTTGCAATGCTTTAGCTTGTTGTACACAAGGAATGAAATACAGATCATCCATGTTATTCTGCAGATTATGAGGCCTAAACACAAAACAAACCAAGAATACAGTAGAATCTGTCTGGAGAGACCGCCCTTTGGGCCACACAAAAGTGGTCTCTCAAGACAGGTGGTTGGTTTCTCATAACAGGTTTCAGGTTTTCTCGAGTCAGTGAATAACCAACCACAAAATTCAGAAATAGAGAAGAATGGATTTTTTGTAATTACTTTGTAGTTGTTCTTTTTTATGAAGTTTTTGTAACAAATTGAAATGGACTGTAATAAAAATTATAAAAATAAATTAGTGTTGAAAATCTTCATTGAAGATTTTCAACACTAATTTATTTTTATAATTTTTATAACAGTCCATTTCAATTTGTTACAAAAATGAAATGGACTGTAATAAAAATTATAAAAATAAATTAGTGTTGAAAATCTTCATTGAAGATTTTCAACACTAATTTATTTTTATAATTTTTATAACAGTCCATTTCAATTTGTTACAAAAAGATTTTCAACACAAATTTATTTTGATTCCTATCTGTCACATTTCAGGTATGTATGAAATTGTTTATTCAGCAATAATCCTAATCTTTTCACAGGGGTCTTATAAAAACATCTCAATCTTTAATGAGTTAGCAATTGAAACCCAATTAAGAGGTTTTAATACTTTTAATTGTGTTAGTATAACACAATGGATTTTCCAATTCCAGAAAAGGTAAGAAGTTTTTGTCATGGTTTCAGTCCTCAAAGGGGCGGTCTCTCAAGACAGGTCCACTATGGCATAAAAATACAAGTTGGTACCAGGTCAGATTGACATGTGACATTCGCACCTCTGAACTCAGAGTGCGAGCATCCTAATTATCACCTTATTTATGGAAACACTGGAACTACCAGCGCGACTGAAGAACAGCAGCTCTGGGCGTCTCTTGTCCTGTCACCTGGACTATCCAGGAGACAGGCAAGAGCGTCCATCTGTCTCTTGAGTTCAAGATCGAGGAAGACAAGAAATCACCACCCTACTCGGGGAGAGGTAGTACCTTTGATGAGAGGATCCCCTCTCACACTGGTCCTCACCCAAGTTGGTCAGGAGGCCCTGAAAAGAGAAAGAGAAGAAAGAAGAGCCTGTCCACCAAGCAGAGGGATTCCCGATGATTAGAGGCATTCTTGGAGATGAAGAAAGAGAAAGGTGATGAAAAGAAAGAGCCAGAGGCGGCCACCACTTCCCCTCCCACTCCCACAGACAGCCCCATCCAAATGCCGGCTTCCCAGTCGGTATTGTCGGATGTGGAAGAGTCTGTGGAGACTGAGGTGGAAATGGAGGCTGCCCTCTCGCCTCTTCCTGATCCCCACTCGCCTCTCCCTTCTAAACCAGAATGCCAGGACGCGGACGACAGGATAGAGAACATCAAACATCTTACGGGAGCACCAAATACAAGGGGACCTTCACAGGCAAGAGATGGACAGGAAATACCAAGTATTCCTCCAACAAGTTGAAGAAGCCAAAAAACTAATAGACGCCAGAAACCTACAACAGCAAAAGACTCAGCAATCACCCACAACCACTCCAGACTCGGCTAGGACCAGACCCTACAAAACTCAGCAACCACCATCAGGCAGCCCACCAACAACACCAACTACCACTGTCTCTCCTTCCAAACCTCCACCTCTGAAAAAGAAGCAGAAAAGACACAAGCGCCGCTAACAACCTACAACTCCTCCTTTACCACGGTCTGACACTTTCAAATTCTACAGCTAATGAGGGTCGAAAGGGGCTTGCTCCCCAATCGTCCCTGCGCGCCTTCGGCGTGCAAAACCATTTGGTTCAGAGGTCAGATTTCAGAGAGCGAACACCTAATCATGGAAATACCTGATCGATTGATGAAGACTATTACAGCCTTAGGGGTCTCTCATCCTATCACCTGGACTGTCCAGGAGATAGGAATGAGAGTCCACCTGACTATGGAGTTCCTAGTTGAAGAGGAGAAAACATCACCTTCCCTCCTCGGGGAGAGGTAGTACCTTTGCTAAGAGGATCTCCTCTCGCACTGGTCCTCACCCGAAGAGGGAAGGAGGCCCTGAGAAGAGGAAACCAAAGAAGAAGAGCCCGGCCACCAAGCGGAGGGATTCCCGACGCTTGGAGGCTTTCTTGGAGAAGAAGAAAGAGAAGAGTGAGGAAAAGGGGAAGCCGGAGACAGTCACCACTTCCACTCCTACTCCCACAGAGGCACCCATCTTGCTTCCAGCTCCACAGCTGGAGACGCCAGATGTGGACAACTCTGTGGAGACTGAGATGGAATCGGAAGCTGTCTTCGCGCCTCTTCCGGAACCCCACTCACCTCTCCCTTCGGAACCAGAAAGCCAGACCGAGACCATCATGGAAGACACTCCACCAACAGAAATCATCCACTACAAAATAAATCAGCTATCCATATCCGTAGCAGAGACAATGAGAAGAGTAGACGAGTACCTCCAGATGAACAAAAAAACAAAAGAAGCAGAAGAAGCCAACAACAGCCCTCAAAAACTGCCATCAGTAAAAACTATTCCAACTACACCAACAGCCACTATATCACTGACACAGCCTCCTCCTCACAAGAAAAAAACCAAGAAACACAAGCGCCGCTAAACCTGCTCCTTCCTTTTCCTCCTTCAACACGCCAGGACATGGTCAGCTATTGTACAGTCAACGAGGGTCGAAAAGGGCTTGTCCCCCATACCGTCCCCGCGCGCATTCGGCATGTGAAATCATTTCGTTTGGGGTCACAGTGGTCTCTCAAGACAGGTGGTCCCTCAAGACAGGTTTTACTGTATGAACTTTTCCTGGCCAAGAAATAATTACAATGAAAGTGTCAATGACACTGTAGCTTAACCTGTGTGCTGTGTTTGATAAGGATTATATATTTATTTATTTATTGGTGTTTAAGGTCATATATTTCTGCACTGTGGCTAATCCTGTCTTGACCATGACAGTTTTACGAGTGGAGGAGGCCGGAGTGCCCGGAGAGAGCCACCGAGCATCGGCGAGCAACTGTCAGCCGACTGTCAACCGATATATACCGGTATTCAAACCAATATCGATTGAATACCGGTGTAATTACAAAAATATTGGTTTATCGTCATTATTTATTTACCCACAATTTAATTCTCAAGATGTCTTGAGTTTTTTAACTGTGTCCCCGAATGAATAATATTATCCCTTTATCTAAGGAATCGTCAGCTTGTGTCCTCGTAATATACAAATTCAGCCGTTGAAAAAATAAATTCAAAAAATTTCAACAAAACTATATCATGTGACCCCTCATTGGAACGAGCTCGTTCGAATGAGGGGACACATGATATAATTTTGTTGAAATCTTTGGGGAAAATCTGATTAACTAATTTTGAAAATGATAAATTTTGAGATCGTC